>JAWRVZ010000003.1:4485000-4715000 GCA_037043235.1 Rhodeus uyekii
CCAACAGATGCTACAAGATATACAGATGCAATAGTTCTTCTCTTTTATGTGATTTACAGAGGATTACAAAATATTACACTTCTGTAAAGTCAATCAAACAGTATTTCAGACATTAATGTTGATGTTATTAATTATATTATATAAAATAGCACTTAGAATCATTAGATACATAAAGTATCAAGACACAGCCTGACATCTGATAACACTTTATTGTCATCTTCGGAGACACACAATAGCTCTTTTCAATATGTGGATATTTTTTATTTTTTGACCTGGACATGTACGCACACACACACACACACACACACACACACACACACACACACACACACACACACACACACAATGGCCATTATATATGTATGTGTGTGTGTGTGTGTGTCCAGGTCATATAAATAATACGCTTATATGACATAATTTATCTAAGAACAAAATCTTAGAATCTGTAAAAAAATAAAATTATTATTATTATTTAAAAAATAATATGAATTTATATTTAAAAAAAAACTGCAATAGAATGACTAGAGATGAGTAGAATCAACATATATTTAAAAGCAGAACAAAATAAATAGTAATTTTTGGACTTTGATCCTATTTTTGAATGCTTATAATTCGTTTCAAGCTCTAGCAAAAGTAAGTAGAAATCATTAAATTAAAAACATTTCTCCAATTCACTGTTACTTTTCGTTAGATAACAGGCAGTTGTCTGTCAATATCTGGGGAACAAATTCAAATAAGTAATTTTAAGATCAAATGCAAATTTCTTAAATTGTGCACTGATCACACAAACATTAATTTGTTGTAATATGCCTTACATTGTTATGTATCTACTGTAACTGCAATATAATATTTGGTTTCATAATAGCTCTCTTCCTTTTTTTTGTTAAGATCTTTTATTTTATTTTCTGTACTCCACCAACTATTCTTTCAAATGATCAACCGAATCTTATAAAACTCATTCTTCATGCATCAAATGATTACTATGTTCAGATCTCTCTGCAATACAATAACATTGTATCTCTCCTCCACACAAGGACATTCCACATATGGATGTTCCACAGCAGAACAAGGTGACCCAGAATTGAGGTTGCGATCTGCACAGTAGGTTTTGCTAATTAAAAGGAGCACACAAAGCCCAAATCCTCCATCACAACTGAAGAAACCATGCAGGCAAAGAGCTATTACGAAAAACTAATGGGATCCTGGGTTGCATGCATCCCACTGAGACTTCATCCCAGGTTATGAAAACGAATCCGCAGGATCCACCCATGATATTCCAGATGGAGATTCTAATATCTCTGATTATTGTTTGCAGCCCTTTTTTGTTAGCATTGGACAGTAGCACTTGCAGCATCTCATATTTAATTGAATATGTAATGATGATGTCATCCATCACGACAAAGCAGCCAGAAAGGATGTCTCTTATTTATTCTACAGCATGCACACTACTAGTCAAAGCAAAGAAGTCAAGTGAATGACACTTACTGCGATCTCTGAGAGCTGCTGTTTATTTTAGGCTTTCTCTCCTCTCTTTTTCTTTCTCCTTTCCTCCCCTTCTCAGTAAGATACAGGCTGGACCAGTGCTGGTTGCCATGGTTACTGGAAGGGGAATGTGTCACATGACCAGCAGAGAAAGCAAAAGCAGGCGGTGGCCCCTCCTCCCTGTAATGTCACTGGTTCACAAAGAAAATCCTCCCTGTGAAGACACAATGGGTGTCTTGAGGAGGTGGGTGTGGTGATCTGAGGTTAAGTTCTGCGTGCACACGCCTTACGTGTACAAAATGTACCAGCAGCAGGCTGCCAGGATACAAAAATAACCCACCAACAAGTCGGCCGGCATTCCTGCACCCTCCCAAATGTGGCAGCTTGACCTGCTGGCCATGAGCAGGCACTCCTACCAAGAGGGGTTATTTTAAGTCACTGCAGACACTGGACAGATGCAGCGTCGTTATTCACTGGGATAGTGGCTGAGTGTGAGATTTGTGAGATACTATATGATGCTTGAAAATGTAGGCAGCACAGTTATGAAATCCAGCACAATGTAACCTACATAAGCTTGTTTCATATGTGGTAATACGTGGATGAATCTTACAAATTCGGTCTAGAACATGTGCAGGTCTTATTCCACCTTAAAAAAAAATCTTGAAGCCTATTTTTAGTCCCAAGACGATTATTTTATAACTTCACAACTTAAAATTTGAATTTCTTCTACACTCAAATGCATTCTTATTTTTTTATAACATTTATTCAATTTATCTTTATAATTTATTTATAATATATTTATGTAATATCATTATGATATATTATTTAAATGACTAAACAATCATAATATTTAAATAATATTTTAAATAGTTTGTTGTTGTAAGTTATTGAACTACAGTATGTTTTTTAATAAATATAAATTTGTTTTAAATAATTATCCAAAACATGTATTAAAATATACTACAATACAGTTACTTTTTGAACTTTTTCACAATATAAAAAGCAGAGCTATTTAAAATAATTTAAATAGTGCATCATTGTTTATAAAAATGTAAGGATTATTAATTAATGATTTATAAAGAATTACTTTGACAATTGTAAAAAAAAAAAAACTGAACTAATAACTGAAATATAGAACTTATTAATAAAAATAATGAATTGAGAACAGTAACACTTGTATAAAAAAGTTCTTGATTACCATGAAAATTATGTCACAACGCAAACACTCTTAATAGTCTTAAAACTAAACTTATTTTTCTGGCTTTTGGTAAATGAAACACATAATCAAAGGTGCAACAGAGTCTCATATCAGGATTAGTCTTCAAGATTTTAGTCTGATCTCGGTTTGTATAGTTAGTATAGAACAGCATGGGAACTCAAAGAATAACAGTTATGAGGAACAGTAATGACTTTGGACCTCTCAACTTGTTGACAGGCAATTATCTGCTGAAATAGCAATTTTTTGTTTAGCACAGTTTGTGAGACCATGATCTGTTGGGCCTGTAACAATAAACCAGTGATTATTAGATTTGATCAGATGATGGTAATTGGGAGTTGTAGGAAGAATTACCTGTAACGAGAATCCTTCTGAATGAGCTCTTTAACATATTAATGTTGCCCTTTCTACCCTAAAATAACAGCAAAGGTTTTCTTGCCACTATTTGAGTGGAGATAAGAAAAATTCTATGGAGGACAACATGCCAAAACAGGCATGCAGATGAAGTTAAAGTGCTGCAGTTATATGATAAGAAACAGCCACAGATTTGTGATTCTTATACAGGCAGAAAAATGTGGTCAGATGTTAAAGTCATTTAAATGCCTCACTAAAAACAGGAAAAAAAGACATTACACACTGTGGAACTGTTCTTGGTTTTAAAAAAGCTTGAGTGTTTGTGGCTTTTTGACTTCACAACGTCATAAAAGATGTGGCTGTGATTTTCACAGATTGTATTCAGGTCTGTTGCGGGTTCTGATCAGTCCAGGGACTCCTTTGAAGTTTTTGGTTTTCCAAATACAGTGAGAAATCCAGATCACCCCGCCTGTCAGGGTTTATTTTTTCAATATTGATTTATGGCTTATTTCCTGACCACTTACCAAATAAATAAATGGATACAAAGGATGAATTATCTGAGTTTAAATCATTTATAATGTGAGAAAACTGTAAGACGATATCATAAAGTTATATGAGAGACATGAAACTAGCACAGTTACTGTAGTTGTTTGGGATAATGGTGAATTAATTGTAATTTTATAAAAATATTTGATCTCAGAATGCCAAAATTGGCCAATCAGAATCAAGTATTCTAGAGAGCTGTAATAAAGTAAAGATACAGCTGTTAAAGTCAACCAAAGTGTGTGTTCCAATGGTAAACATTATTAAATAGTGCTTGGCATGCACGTACATGGAACCAATTGCTCTTAATCCGATGTGATGGAAGTAAATGAGGCCGTTAACTTATCGCGTGTGGTTAAGGTAATAAACATTCCAACATACCTGTAAATTTCACTCTTCATAAAACACAGTGGACTTTTTTACCTCTAACCTATCAGCACCACCCAAACCAGATTAACAACCATTTCACCAGTAACCAGTTAAGAAAGGATGGTGTTCCTAGCTTTCCAATAAAGAGGTAGTTAGAGGTAGTGTCAATTATTAGTTATATTAGTTATATTAGACATTATATTATGTCAAATTAGTTATACATGCACAAATTTATTTTATTTTATTAGATGTAGTTTTGTGGTTTTATGCCATTCTGTTAATAAGGAGAGTACATAATTTTTTTTTGATGTCTAAAAATAAAAATTAAACATTTTTTTTTGCATTTAATGTATGTATTTAGGTAAACTGTTCGGTAAGAGCAAAAGCTAAGGTTCACAATGATGAAAAACAATTTAATCCAATGAAAGCAATTAAACTATGCACTTTCCTTTATACATTTAAATAATTCAAAACCTTAATTATTTGTTGCTTTATTGAACATTTAAATTAATCATTTTACACAATGGACTTATTGTGTACATGTTTTTACATTGTACTTGTATTTAAAAATGAATATGTGCATGTAATTACATCTGTAATTAATTTCTGTGATTGCATCTGTATTTAATTTCTGTAATTACATCTGTATTTAAAGTCTAATTACATCTATAATTATTCTGTTGACCCTTTGCCTACCCCTCAATCCATCCTTAAACCTACACATACCTCCAAACCTGTCCCACCAAAATGTAAAAACGCAGAAAGTTTTCTGTGATTGGTGGGTTTAAGGGATAGAATATTCAGTTTGCCCAGTAAAAAACATTACACGTATGAAATGTCTCTGTAAACCACCTATTCCAACTTGCATATGTGTGTGTGTGTGTTTTGTGATGGAAGAATCACTGATGCCCTTCTGTTTTTCTGCTCCCAGTAAACTGCTGTCCAACAGAATCAAAGAGGATGTCCAAACCAGAGTCTCCTGCTTCATGCATTATGTAATGACTTCTCTCCTACTACTCTACACTGGCCGAGTTTGTCAGGAGATTATTAACTCACAGGAGCACAACAGACAAGGAACTAAACTAAGCAGATGTTTATACAGTCATGTGAAAAAGAAAGGATGCCCTTTAGAACTGTATGGTTTTACTTTTCAGAACATATGAAAAATCATCTGGTCGAAGGCAGGTCTTAAAATTAGTTAATACAAACTTAGATGAACAACAACATGTGACAGAATTATACTCTGTCATTATTTATTTAACAATACCCAAGCCCAAATGGAAAAGCCATAGGTGAAAAACTAAGTACACCCTATGATTCAATTGCTTGTAGAGTCACTTTTAGCAGCAGTAAGTTGAAGGAATTTTCTGTATGACAGTATCTCTTGCATTTTGATATTTTGTATGCTGTATTTGGGTTTCGCCTAACTCGAAGCTGGTCATGGTCAAACATCTCCATTTGGTCTTCTCTGAGGTTGGTTCAGACACAACTTTGCAAACCTTTTTAGAGAGAAGAAACTTTCTCCTAGCAACCCTTCCAAACATACCATACTTGTGCTGTCTTTTTCTAATTGTACTGCCATGAAATGTAACATTTAACATGTTAATTGAGGCCTGTAGTCAGAGGTGTAGTTCTTGGGTGTTTTGTGATTGCATGGTCTGACCTTGGGATGATTTTGCTGGGACGTCCACTCCTGGGAAGATTGCCAACTGTCTTGAACGTTTTTCCACTTGTGAATAATCTTCTTTTCTGTAGAATAATGGACTTCAAATTGTTTGGAAATGGCCGTATTACCCTTTTCAGATTGTTGTCTCAATTGTGTCTCTAAGGTTATTTCTGATGTCTTTCCTCCTTGGCATTGTGTTAATAAACATCTGAATGTTCCAGATCAGCAAACTGCTCCACAAATTCTATTTTTATAGAAGTGATAAAACTTGCTGTTGATAAATGAATCAAAGACATTTGATCAGCAGCGCCTGACTGCTACTTACCCTCTTAATTCCCATGGAAGCAGTAAGGGTATGCTTGATTTGTCACCTATGATTTTCTATTTTGGCATAGTTTTAGTCAAATAAATAACGAGACCTTGTAATATGTCACAAGTTGATGTTCATCTGAGGTTGTGTTTACCTAATTTTAACACCTGGCAAGTACCAGATAATTATGTCCTGATACATAAAACCATAGACTTCAATAGGGTGTCCTTTCTTTTTCACATGACTTTGTACAGAGCCTAAGTGAGTGCATTAACAAGGGTTGAAACAATAGATTTATATGGTAACATGCAGACTGTCATGCCTTGTAGTTGAATACATGCACAAGGATGAAGATAAAGGATTAAAAGTCTTTAATCTCAATATAATACTCAGGAACACATAATTAGCTTACACAGAGTTGTATTATCGACAAGGCTGGAAAACACAAACTGAAAAAGCCTTAACTTAAATAGATGAATACAGGTGAACATAATACAAATCAAATAAACAACCATAATCAGATTAACTAAGGTGGGAAACCAATGTAAAACACAAACAAATTCCACATGGAGTGTTTGTGTGACAGAACAACCCCTCCCTGAAGGTGTGATCTTGTGCCGGAGGATGGAAAATGGATACTCTGGAGGAGGAAGAACATCTGGGAGAAGGTCAAATAAAAAAAGTCAAGGCTGGGGCTCTTGGTGGTGAGCTTGAGCAGAGGAAGATGATTGTTGATCCAGGGCAAAGCTGATACTGGGCGCCACTGTGGCGTCACAGGAGGGAGAAGTCATGGAGACACTGGTGCCACTATGGGGACAACCAGAGGCAATGATGGCATGGAGGGAGGAGCCCACTGCACAGCCTGTGAGCCGATGTAGTGAATGGTCTCCAAGGATCTATATGGCTGCAGCGTAGCCACTGCAACGACCCCTCGAAATGATGGTAGGGATCCAGTGGATTAAGCTGGAGTGACCGAGGGCGGAGGTGGAGCCTGAGGGAGGTAGGAGCTTGCTGAGGCTGAAGGAGTAGAGTGCCGGAGAGTAACAACCAGCTCGCAAGTCTGCTGTGTAGGTGTAACGATGCCTGACCCATGTGGAGACGACATACTGAGGGAGTCCGGAGGGAGTAAGGAGTGCAGGCGCAGGTGGATCCACAGGATTCCCACACCCAGGAAGATATGGCTCCCAACATCCAGGAGGTGTTGACTCACCAGAGAGGAGGTGCTCAAGGACTGTAATTTGGGATGACTGGGTGGCAGGAGTAGCTGAGGACTAGAGAAGGAGCTTGGAGTACAGTACAAAATTAGTCTCAGCAGCATTCTGGAGAGTCGGTGGGAAAGGGAGCCTGGGTGGGAATAGTGAGTTTGGGACATAACATACAGATTCCAGCGTTAGCAAAGGGGGTAGAAAATCAACCTTTCCAAAATCAAAACAGTTCCCCAGTGCTCACTCTCAGTTGTGGGAGGGAGGGTGGTTCTCACTTCTATACCCACAAATTCCAAATTCACTCTCTCAGCAATGGATGAAGTTGCTGGCACACACCTGGTCAGGCACACTGCGGTCACGCATGGTGGCAATGTTCAGTTCCGTCGCTGTTGTTAACATTGGCTCACACGTCTGGGTGTTGCTGGCTGGGCACTGGTTAGTTAGTGGCAGTCATTGTCGATGGGTCCAACATTGTTACGATTTGCAGGACATCAGCATCCTCTTCTCAAAGTACATGACGCTCCCCCGAGGTGCTTCGCTGGATAGTTCTGTCCTGGTGGCTGTGTTTAGGCAAGCTGCAGAGACAGTCATCAGGGTAATGACATTTCATTTTGAGTCTGAGAAACATTTCGATGTGTTTCTTGAGGGAGCTGTCCTCCAGTTTAAGGCACAGTAACTGTATGGCTGACAGATCCATGGTGATCAGAACTTTTTTGTATAAGTGAGGCTCACCCTAGCAAGGTCCAATAACTAAATATAACCACAAGAAATCTTGTCATGCTGAGATGGCACAATATGTTGTCTTAACTCTCTGTCCTCCCCACCATGCATCACTCTTCATTAGACTAAATCTGCTGCATTAAAAGATCAGATGACCTTGCACTTGCCCTGATTTAGAGCATACTTATACTGCAATGCATACTTTTTGTCCTTCTTGAAGGAAGAAGTGCATTTGGCCTGAGTGTGTGTGCATGCATAAGTGCCTTTCTCTGCCGGCTCTTCACACTCAAAGCTCTCTGCATTATGCTTAACAGTGCGTGACTCATGATGGTACACGTTAAAGTCACCGCACTCATTATCACGGGTACCATTTACAAGACGTTTTATTGACCAGTGGGCTTGGCTGAATACACATCAAACTAATAGAGCACAAAGCTGAACCCTATCAGATCTCTGCTGATACTCAGACAGTGAGATCTATATACTAACATCTATTCGAAGACTTTTAAATGAAAAGCAAGCAGCACAAATTTGAGTGAACCTACAACATGAAAATGTAATTTCCTTTGATGAAATCCACCAAATAACACGTGCAGATATCTCCTAATCAGGTCTAGAAAAATACAGACCTCTCATCTCCTGCTAGTGGTCTGACTCTCGGTTACTGATCGTTATTACAGGTCTGTGGATTACTGCATACAGGATATATCTGGATATGTCAGGATATAATGAACATGTAATGAACATTCTTTGGCCAGCCATTCTCTCTCTCTCTCTCTCTCTCTCTCTCTCTCTCTCTCTCTCTCTCTCTCTCTCTCTCTCCCTCTCTCTTAGCAGATACATTACAATGCCCTCAAGCTGATTATTCTTTTAACCACATTTTTATAGGACAGAGCAGTTCCTTTACTATTCTAGAGGAGATTTGCATGTTTTAGAGGTTCCCAGGGGTGGAACGCAATCTTTGACTGAGCATGGGTCTAAATGTCATTATAAGTGATTGCCCTATATCACAGTCAGAGAATATAAATAGTAATACTGAACAGAACGTCTCTGAATCCTTCTGGTATGTATTGTAACAACTAATGAGCCATTTCATTTGGACTACATCCCACTCTGTAAGACATGAGGGATTAGTATTGAGTGAGGGATTAGTATCAGGGTGAGTCAGTCTATAAGTCTGCGAGGATAGGAATTGATTTAAAGGCAGTTGTATCATGGTTGCAGTTCAGTGTTAAAGCTAGCCTCACAAGGATTTACAGTCAATCAACTCATCAACAAGAAACATAAGTGGGAAAAACGGATAATAATAAGACATTTTTCTTGAAATCTTATTAGATTTCAAGAAAATTATTAGATTGATTTCTGAAGGGTCATGTTACACTGAAGACTGGAGTAGGGCCTAATGACTGCTGAAATTAAGTTTAATTTTAAGTATATTACATATTAAAACATATATATATAGAATATATATTGCTTTATTTCTATGAAAAAAGTGTTGCATAACACATTGATGTCACTTTAAATTATGGTCTTTCATAACATATGATATAATTGGATGGATTGTTGTTCTGTGTGGCCAACCGAAATGATGTTTTATGTCATGCATGCAAGCACAAACATAAAGTATTTTGATTCAAATAACTGGCATCTCCTAAAGAATGGCTCTCTCAGGACTATGTGTTCTTTATTTGATCATTCACAGCATTTTAATTGCACTTCAATTCAGTGTTGAATGAGTTGAGTCTCTCTTACCCTTTCATTCACACTCCCAGTGGCCAACGTGTCTCCTGATTCACTCTTATATAAGGAGCAATCCACACTCAATCTCTGTGATTATTTTTAAGACTCAGAGGTCTTCAGGTTCAGATTTTTTTTGTCTGTTGGTATTTAACAGAATCCATGATGCCATGTCTCTGAACAAGAAGTCCAGGACTTGAAAATCAGTCCCACAACATTAAAGATCCAGCAATATATTTAACTGTGGGCATGGGTTACCTTCCATCCCTGTTTGCCCCAAACCTGGTGGTTTGCTGCTAAAATGGTCTTTTTTTAGTTTTATCTGACCATAGAATTCGGTCCTGTTTGAAGTTCCAGTCGTGTCTGACACGAGCCATCTGTGATCCTTAGAGAGTCTTTGACCACTTGAACTATCCTCCTCACCGCATATTAAGACAATATAGACACACGTCCTCTTCCAGGCAGATTTGTAACATCTTTAGATCATTGGAACTTCTTAACTATTGCCCTGATGGTGGAAATGGAAATATTCAATGCTTTGGCTGTTTTCTTACAGCCACTTTCTATTTTGTGAAGCTCAGCAATATTTTGCTGAACATCAGAACTATATTCTTTTCTATATTCACAATTTACTCATTGTGATGAATGATTTGGGGAATTTGGCCCTTTTGGTTCCTCACATTTATACTCCTGTGAAACAAAAAGTCATAGCTAAACAATTTCATGTTCCTAGTCACCCTAGTGTGCTAAAAATGGAAATAATAATGGGAATATATTTCAGAGAAATTGTACCCATAAAAAAATCTAAGGGATCCAAGAATTGTGTCCAATGTTTTGGAAACAAATATATATTTCATAATGTGACTGACCACAACTGTAATGGATACATTCTTTACATATAAATATAATAATACTAAGTTTTGATGAATAGAACTGGAGTGCATTGCAACATTTGGGTGAACCCTCTTTCCCTGCACTCAGTGGACTGATGTCATATTGTAAATATGTTGTGCTTAAAATGATCTCAAGCCTCCATGACAGATGAGTCAACTGCAACAAAAGCATAAAAGTGTGGACAGCTAAGAAACACTTAATTGTGCCAGTGAGATTGTTTTTTATTCCAAGCACAAAATAGGAAGGAAGACGTCCAAGATAAATTTTGATAAATTAAAGCATCATAAAAAATGAATCCATATAACCATACATCCAATATTTCAAACCTTAAAGCCATATAATATGAATACATACACAGACATAATGATTTAAACATTGACCATTTCCTCACTCAAAGTGGCTCCAAAAGACTTTCAAAAGTCTTGCTTTCTACTAAAACATTCTATTTAAGAATAGAGCCATATGGATTATGTTTATCTTGCTTTTTCATTATTGTGTAGGTTGATTTTTCATTTGATGTTTCATTTTATGAAAAAGAATAGCTATGAAGAAAATTTGCACATTTTTGCTGTTAAAAACCTTTGATTTCAGGTCACTGGAACAAGAAAAGTGCAAGATATAGAGAAAACCTTTTTTTTACTTACAGTATTAGAATGTCAAGCACAAAACACCTAAAACAAGAGACGAGTGCAATATTTAAAAATCTAACGCAGTCGCATTGAAAAACAATGGAAAAATAGGGTAGTGGAATGGAAATATAAATATCTACGTTGTGCCTCTTACTGCAAGGTCTAGAGAAAACGTTTAAAAATTTGAACTGACAGTATTAGACAGTCATGCGCAAGACACCGAAGACATGAGACGGGTGCAATATTTAAAAATATAGCACAGTCACATTAAAAAACAATGGAAAAATAGGGTAGTAGAATGGAAAATGAATTCTGTGTGAACTATAGATATCTTACTGGTCAGAATATAGTCATTTTCCATTACATTAGTTAAGCCAAGTCAAACTTTCAAATGCACAGCAATCAAATCAAGCATGCAGAAGTAAAAATGTAATGTACTCAGGATACATTTATGAGAAATTCATGTAAAAACTCAAGAAAGGCCTAAGAAAGGTAACAAAATGAGAAATGTGGGGTGAAATCTGTACATGACACAGTCGCACATGCAGTGTTCTACTGTACAATCACTGCATCACACCCCCTAACTTACACTGCAGCTGTTCAAATATTGTGACATGTGATCTCAACTGGACACAAAGGGCCTTTTTAACCAAGAATTGAGGGACAAAAGGGAGAGGGGAGAGGACAAGTCCACCATCAGACTGTCCTCTATTTTGGCAGAGAATAGAAAGCATTGTGGAGCATGTGACACAGCAGTAAAGTAAAGTTACTACAACACAGACTGACCTCCACCACACACACAAACAAACTGCTCTCCATCCCACAGCACAGTATTACACACACACACACACACGACATGACATCAGTGACAGAGGGAATTCTGGGATACACCCTTTGTCTCAAATGTTGTTTGTTTGATCAAGGAACAGAGATATTTGCAGACTAAAGTCATTCCCTACCAATGACAAATGTAATATATTGTTTGCTAACACTAGTTACAACCAAGAATGTACAAAAACTATGAATATTAGAAAAAAGTGAGCATGAAGGTCCACCTCTAAACACACACGTCACTGGGGCGTAAGCAACTCGTACAAAAACATACCAAAGAGATGGATGTGCAGAATATGTTGTTTATTTAAGTTTCAATAATCATTTAATCCAGTTTTGTCTACATTTTTTATATTTTTGGCCAGTTCGAACAAATAATGAGCCAAGAAAAAGATTCCTTCTATTTATTTCGTCACACTGGTCATGTTCAATTCAATGTTGCATTGTGAGATACAACATTTCTGCATTTCCGGTGATCTCTGTTGTATATTTTATATGTAATTAAACATCTTTGGTCATGATATAACTGCAATCTTATGAGTGCACATGGAATAAAACGCACATTAAAAATAACCATGACACACCCCTACCAGGTCAACAGAATTGAGTGTGCCAGTTGTGTAAAACGGTGACAGGCCAACTCAAAATTTTAAGTTGACATGTTAATTAAAACAACAAACCTACACAAATGTAACTTCTTTTTAATAAAGCATCTAGCTCTCAAACATCAGTTTGTATTTCCAACTGGATTCAAAGCAGATTTGATATATACATGTTATGGTACAGTAACACAATAACAGATGACATCATGAACCTAATATGTAGATAAATAGATATGAGTCATTGCAGCCAGCTTAGTAGATCTTAAAATGTCATTCCTGCTTTCGTTAACAAGTCTTTGAGATTTTACAGAGTGCAGAGTTTACAGAGATTTTGTCCTCTCATTATAGGATCATAATGTTATTCAAACACTGTGTGATATCTCAAGCGCTGTAAAAAGTCACTTCTATGTGGATCAATATGTGCAAACAATATCTTTTAATAAGCTAAAGCATTTGGCATTCTATAAAAAATTAAATAAAAAAGATGTAGGTGTCTGTTTATTATAAAAGACATATTTTTTGTTATTACCAAATGTAGGAATTAATTTGACATTTTCTGACAAAAAGTCCAATAATATGTTCATAGGTTTAGGGTGATGGAATAATATATATTGTTTGTACAGTATAAAAATCATTGTATGTGAAAAGTCCCCATAACCTCTTTGAAAAATCCCCATAAAACAAGAAACCCAATGTGTGAGTGTGTGTTTATATAAATTTAACATGACATAAGTTGTTCACACAGAGCTATTTTATCCCCTTAAAAGACTTAAAATACACTTTTTTTATATTATTATTCATTTCCCTTTTTTCTCCTTTTTTGTTCCATAGAAAGAAAATGTTGTATGAGTTTGGAAAGACGATAATAATGACATAAGTTTAATTTTTGTGTGAACAATTTTTTCCCCCACATGATTTCAATGACTTGGTTTATATGAGGTGACTAGATCATTCTGTATGAATCACCCACTCACGCTGTATATGACATCATTCAAACACACTGTGCTCAAAGTCCTTTTCCAAGAATCATCCCTGCCCTTCACATAATAATTTTAAAAAGAAAAGAGTAGAAAAGAAATGTTTACTCTTTCAAACAAAATATCTGTCTCAAGATGGGACAGTGTTGAGAGTTGACAGGAATGCTTTTTTCCCCTAAATCAAATCAAAGGTAATTTTCTCTGACAGAAAGATGTACAAACAAATTTACATCACATTACTTGGTAACAAAAACAAAAAAACAAAAAAAAAACTCCACCGAAACATATGTTGGAAAATTGTAAACAAAAACAAATCTGAGAGAGCCAAAATAATTCACAGCCCTCTCGGGACAACCGAATGATACCACACACATAGTAAGAGGATGTTCCTTATGCGAACAATCATGGATTAAAGATGTGAATGTTTAGTTCCCTTGTTTTACCATAATCCAATTAGAATCTTTGTAAAGACTCACTGTATGGCAGGCTCAGTGTTGAATCAGTGTTAAGTGCATATGTTTTCATGTAGGAATATAGTATTCTGAAATATATGAGATGACACTTTTCATTTGCATCCTTTATAAAGTATATGCTAGGTTTTTACACAAATTGTAGTTTGCAACACATTTTATTTTTGTATTATGACACATATCTGAGCGAAACAAGATATTGAACTAGAAAAAGTGTGGTGCTTCATATCAGAATGTTAATTTGCTAAGAAAAATGCCTAAATAGCTATTAAAATATTGGTTAACTTTATTCAGTAGACCACATGGTTTATTAATATTTAGTTTAAAGATTATGAAACCAATTTTTTTTTATTATGCACCAATGAATCATGATCTTGAATGTTCTCCCTGTGTCAGCGTGGGTTTCCTCCGGGTGCTCCGTTTCCCCCACATAGTCCAAAGACATGCTGGTTAAGTGGATTGGACATGCCAAATTGGCTGTAGGCGTGAATGTATGTGTGTGTGTGTGTGTGCGGTGAAATAGTTCCTGCATCTGTTTTTTTCTAAGCTTGATTATCTCTCCATGTGTATTTAAACCCTGAGTTCTGTTCATTTTCCCGACATCTTTGTATTAAGTGATTGCATATAGTGTTTCCCTGCTATTTTCTTAGTAATCTGAGTTATATTGTAAACTGTATGTCGTCTGGAGTGGCTCTGGTATCCTGACATGTATGTAGGTGGAGAGTGGAGATTATGCATCTATTCGAGCGAGGACCCTTCTTAGTCATCTATGTTCTAACTCCACCAAGGAATGTGTTGCATAAAGCGTGTGACCCGTCATGAACAAGTGCATGCATGCGTGCATATATAACAGCAGGATTGGTTTGATAATGCAGAGAACACACACACACACACACACACGCGAAATGTGATCTTGGTGGGTTTGTTGGAGAACAACTGTTGAACAAATTGTGTGCCTGTATCTCAAGCCCTGCCTTTTCTGCTATAGCAATTATAGACACTCTCTTTCTAGTTGTTTTAAGATATCTTTTAGTATGTACTCAAGCAGTCAGTTTAATGATTTATGAGTTAATAGCCATGCAGAATATACTCATTAGCTTGTAAAGATTACAAGCTAAGAGTATCAGACTTTGGTCTGACCAGCACTAACACATATATGTTTAAAAATCATTACACATTATTAATGCAGGTTGTTTAACAAGTGTCAGGGTAAACTCTGAGAAAGCCTATTAATTGATTTTTTTTCTTCTAATTCACACATGTATGTACACTACTCAAAACAATTAAGGGGAAATTTGGGGTTTCATCGCCATCCAACCATCCAAAAACGAATAGAATACCCTGCTAAAATTAGAAAGACATGGCAAAATAAATAAATAAATCACCAATTGCATCAAAATGTGTCATAATGAGACCACAGTAAGACATGCATAAGACATCTAAATAGGTCAGAAAGATACAAAATGATATAGTGTAAAACGTAATACTTGATTGAAATGCTCTGGTCTTTATTGAAAAATTAATTAATAGCAGATTCACTTTTCAAATAGTGTTCTTTAGCATATATATTGGGGAAAAAAAGATTTTAAAAAGTGAGATGTCAAAGTTGTGCCACAAATGTTGTTGATAGAAATGACTGCATACACTGCAAAAAATGTACATGGTCAAGTTATGACAACATATGTTTTAACATTGCTTTAACTCATCAAAATAAGTTAAGCAATGTTCAACTTTTTGAAATAAGTTATACAAGTTATATCTTTTTTTCAGTTTAATGTAATTTAAGTTACTGACTCAAACATCCAAGTTGACTTAAACGTAACTTTTTTAAAGCGTACTGAGGTCATGCTCAAGTTCATACAAACTCACAAACTCCTGAGCGTCATTTTTACAGATAATTAATTATAAATATTATAAAAGCACAGATATTTAGTATCTTATAAGTATCTTTATTCTTTTAATCATTTTTAATGTTTTATTTTTTATCATTCTTCTTTATGTAAAGCACTTTGAATTACCATTGTGTATGAAATGTGCTATACAAATAAACTTGCCTTGCCTATAACACTACAGGCTCATGTACTGTATGCCATGCACACAGAATGAGCGCTGCCAACGATGGACCCTGCCAATCCACAGCACTGCGTCTGGAGTTATCCTTGGCTGAGAAAGTACCCCCTGTTTAAGGCTTTCAATGGTGGAAGTAAGTATCTGGCCCAGACTCACCACAGCTATCCAATGGCACTTGACTGCACACTGACAGAAACACAAGCCCACCAAGACAGTACAGTAATAAAAAAACAGGAAACAGGGAGGAAATCTGTTAAAATGTATTTTAGTGTTTTTGAAAGAAGTCTTATGCTCATTGCATTTTTTGTACTATAAACTGATATTATATTTTGAAAATGCATACCTGTTTTCCATGAATTCTTTATTTTCAAAAACCATTGAGTCTTTAGGTTCACATGATCCTTGGATGCTGATTTGGTGCTCTTTATTATTATTATTATTATTATTAATGAAAGTGATTGAACATTTATTTTGGTCAGGTTTCTTTAATGAATTTAAGTTAAAAAAAAGTTTTTCTCAAGTCTTTATTCAAGTTTTTTCTTTAAGTAAACACGTCAAATAAGGCTGTTGTGTTCACATTAACATTGATTTGCAGCAACAACTCAAGTACAAAAACAAATAATATTGATTGGCAACACAGCTTATTTTGGGTTGCATACATAAGCCGATCTAAACCGTTTCCACATGATCTGCTTACACTTTGAATTATTTTTGATTCTCCAGATAACATCATAACCAGACAAAACCTGTCCAACCCACCCTGTGATTTAAGAGACTGGAAGACTTGGACCACACTAAACTTTTCTCTCCAAAGCTGTCTGATTCAATTTCCCCAGAAACTGTACTATTTAACAGGGGTAAATCAAACTTTTTGAGTCTGAGTAAGACCTCAAGTCTCGATCCAGGCTGAAAGCGGAGCATGCCCACAATTCATCAAGTTTATAATTTAATCCCTTGATTACATACTCGTAATATGATAATATCCCCCATCTGCTGCGTTATTCATAACGATAAGCTATAAGAGATGACTTTGGTTTCCATCAAGCTCCTCCAAGCTGCTTTTGAAGACAAGTAGAGCTCTGGACAAGAGGCCTTAGCCACAAAGTCACAACCAAAGCCAATGATTCACAATCATTCACTACAGGCAGAAAAATGGCCCTGAATTAGGTCTGTGTGGACTGTATGGCTTTGCACTAGGATCTGAAGCTGACCCACAGACAAAGGAATCGGCCTCAAGGAATGAGTAATGCTTCTGGGTTGTAGAGGATACGGCCACAGACGGGGTTACAGCAGGGTAATTGGGGGGCGGTTGAGAATGGGTGCTGACGTAAATAAATGCCTGTAGGCAGGGAAAGAATACGTCTGCTTGGTTTGTGTAGAGTGAGGATAAAATATGTATTGTCCACGTCAGCAGACAATCTGAAAAAGCAGTTTTAGAGCGTCCAACCGTGTCTATGTTGACAATCAAAACGAGAATCTGAAAACTGCATAGTGTCACAAATAGCACAACAGAAACAAATATAACGTAATTGTTCTCTTTCATAGGCTATAACTTTTATCTTTATAACTTTTACACATTGATCCACAATGGACAATTATCAACTTTATTTTTTATTATTCCAATGCTGTCGGATTTAATACATTTACCGTACTTAATTAGGAAGAGATTAGGTGTTTAAAAAGATAATAAATTCTCAGACTACACAGACTGCACTCTTTTAATTCATTAAAAAGAAAGGCTCAACACAAACTAAATTATGACTTCTTTTGCTGTGAAAGTTCAAACGTATCTCATGGGTAGAAATGATGATTATTTATGTCGTTGTTCACGAACAACTCTACAGTCGATCTTGCATTGTTTTGATCTTGTCTACCACACCTGCATAATGAAACATCATTTGAACAAGTCACATTAAAGAATCAAGCATTTGGCTTTTAGGAGTGTGAAGGTTGTACAAGTTAGGATCAGATTATTTTGTCTCACAGAATCTACTGTGACTTTTCAATAGTCATTATGATAGAGAGTTGTGAGTTGTTAATGACAATAACATGCAGATTTATAGGTTGGATGACCTATGAGATGCCTGTGTAAACACATTCCATATAGTTTTTTCCTAGGAAATGCCCATACAATAATAAAAAATGATGAAGATGTTATGGGAACATTTGAGTAAGGTTTCAAAGGTTTTCTTTGCAGCAGCGCAAGCTAGGGTTTTATATATGTGTGTGTGTGTATATATATATATATATATATATATATATATATTAGAGAGAGAGAGAGAGAGATAGAGTCAAGATACAGTGTTTACATATACCTTTTCTATGGGAATATATACTGTGTAAAAAATATATATATTTTTTTTTTCATATTACATTATATAATAATTTTTTTTTTACACACAGTATATATTGCCATATAAATATATATATGTAAACACTGTATCTTGACTCTATTAGTTTAAAAGATTTGTATGTTTTACATTCAATATCAGTCAAGATGTTATAATCATTTTTGTATCTTGATTTAAAATAACAAAAGACGCCATAAATGAAACATGCATACTCAGTCAGATTTTATGGATTTGTAAACAACTGTCTGACGTATATGTCCTTGCGTCTAATGGATCAGATGTGTGCATTATGCAATGCTGTAGTCATGATTGCTCTTCCGCCCTAGAGCATTAGCATTCAAGAATAATTTTTCTTCTGAAATGTATTGCATTAAATAAGAACAAAAATCGATAACATATGTATTTTATATGGTATTTTTTCAGCAAGTAGCCTCCCCACTATATTAGCGTTATATCTTCATCCACCCTGTTTTATACATATGGTTATCAGAAGAGATGTACAGATAAAGTAAATAGGGCAGCTTATAATCAAAGTTTCTGTCTACCAACAGTGGCAGTAAAACATGCTCTGCTGTTTGTATTGGTGGGTTGATTCAGTCAGTGAAAAGGAATCATTTGTATTCATCAGTCCCTCATCACATGAGTCTGAACTCTCCCACTCAACACACTGCCAGCGTGGGTTCATACAATATCCCACTGTCCCGCTCTGCTGTCCTCTGACATTCAGTAACACTGCCTTGAGATATATTGAGTATAGTTATATATACTGAAAATGATTCTTGAATGCTAATGCTCTAGAGCTGAAGAGCAATCATAATACAGCATTGCATAATGAACACATTTGATCCATCAGACGCAAGGACATATATGTCAGACAGTTGTTTACAATTATATAGATAGATAGATAGATAGATAGATAGATAGATAGATAGATAGATAGATAGATAGATAGATAGATAGATAGATAGATGGATGTTGTTGTGTTTGGCTCTGCAATGTATAATCCTGTCATTCAAATAAGCACTAGAAAATATCTTTCATAACTTCCCCTCCTACAGCCTTATATTAAAACACCACTAGAGAGAGAAATGTATGACCCATTTCCATGACACAGAGAAACTGCGTCAACACCAGGAGCAGTGTGAATATCCTGCTGTGAACAAGAATGTAAACATGAATATAGTCAAATAAAACAAATTAATCTACAGTGCACTGAATTATGGAATCACTGTTATGCTCCAAAGTTCAACATTTGACATTTTATTGCAATGTTCCAGAAAAACATGTTCCTCCTTAATATGAAGTAAAGAAATAAAAAAAGCCCCATCTGTGTTGTCAGCTTTCACAACGAATCATTCAGTCCATTCTTTTCAATGAATCAGTTCACAATTTGAATTAATTAATTTATTACAAAAGCAGCACTCACTGATTCAGTGATCAAGTCAGCAAATCAATGCATTTCTCCAACTCAAAATAAGAACTTACTACTGAACTTTTGTAATCATACTTTGGTACTTACCCAGCTCAATTTTTTTTACTTTTTACTGCAGTAATATTTTATCTTTATAACCGCGCTTAAAATCAACTGATGCATCCAAAATGTCATACTGTTTAGCAGGTAGCCAATTACATTTGGTTTAAAACGTACTATTTGACTGTTAAAATAGTCTGTTCCACATAGCATTAATATGAGTAGTATGAATGAAAAAAAGATGTACTGTACTACATTCGCCATGTTGTCATTGTCATCTGACTTACTACACATGGGACACTGATGATGACATGACAAACTCCTCATTGTACAACGTCACTATTGGTATTTATGAACAACAGCTGAGCTAATATTTCTCAGATATTTACATTTTTAATGTTGTTTAAAGTACATAATGTATATACTTTGATTATGCATATACCTGCAACATTTCAAACCTAAATTCCTTAAATTTTAGCTAGATTATGTTCAGTACCTAGCGATGTGTTATTTCAAAACATCTAATCCTTGTGGAATATGTCTATTCCGCTGGAAGGATATACTGTAGTTATATGATATAGTTCTTAAAATGACCAGGGAACAGGTTGAGACGCGTGCAGTGTCTTCAGAATCTCGTTGGAAGTAGTAGGTCATCCGCGCTTTTGCCATATGATTTGGCATGTTCAGACAAATACCAGAAAATGTTGAACGAATGATCTATTAATATTACCTGAAAAATGTTTATTGGCAGCTTTGAGAGAACTGTCTAGAAAAATGCAAACACTGCTGTAAGATCCTTTCTCTCGGGCGCTTGTGTAACTGGACCTGGATCCTTCTGTGCCACTGTTGTCTCTCACTCTCTAATACTCTTTTGCTCTGCCAGTGAATTCTCTCTCTTCTCTATTGCTTTCTGCTCTCCAAGGTCAGATAAAAGACACTCTCCCTTCCCCATCATTCCCATGCAGTGTCGTGCACATGCATTTGTCACCTCCATATCAGAGATGATGAATTCCTTAAGAGTCTTTGTATGAACACACTACACACACATCTTGGTAATTGTCCTTCAGAGGTAGATTAACTTACACTCCAGGCTAAGACACTTACCAGACAGGATTATGGGAAAGGGTGACAAAGGAGATAGAGAGGACAAAACATTATGTTCATCTGATCAGTTAAACCAGTTAAACATAAGCAAATCCATCTGAAAGTCAGCCTCTCTTTTGAAATAAATAAAAGTAGATTTATGACAAGCCGAACTTGGGAAATGGAATATTATGTTAGCCAAATTCATACTTGAGCTGCACAAACATGGACAGTTTGCATATATCTGTACAAAAAAAAGTTTTAAAAAAAATGTTTATATTGTATTAAAGTTTCTGTTAAATACATTTGTGTGTGTATGTACGCGTGTATACATATTCCCAAGCAGGCTATTATATATTATATTATGTCATATAATATAAATTGTAATATAATTTACATTGTATATTATATTACATACATTTGTATACATAATAAGTATAAAATATGGTATTTTTTACCATTACAGTGTGCCTTGTTTAATGCATTGTACACTGCAAAATGATATTTTGAACGATTGAATGGATAATGTCGCCCTCTAGTGACCAAAAACAGAAAGACATTTTGATACTCTCAAGTTTTAATGGTAATGGCGGCCGCTTGATTCCATTGCATCTTTTATTTGTTTTCAAACTAAATAGAAATTCTATATTTTAAAAGTAAAAACTAAAATGTAACGTCGTCAGGTGCTAGTTAAAAGCTTTTTACAATTCAAATTCCTTCATAATACGACTTAAAATATAGCACATTTTGATTAGCAAACTCTGTAAAAAGTTAATGTCACTCATTCTATCCCCGTTCTAACAAAACATAAATAAATAGCCTACATAGTTTTTCACAAACACACGCACAAGCACACTTGGCTGTACATGGAATACAGATATCATCTATGCAATAAATAGGTGCAAAAGTGACTCAAAACGACCATAGAAATGGCTCAGTTAAAATGTTTTCAATCAATCACATTGACATGCATGATTTGTTCACAAATTGGAGTCATTCTCTGACTATAATTGTGAGTAACGATTTGTTCCTCACACAAAATTTACACACACAAATCACCATTGCAATATCATATCACTCCCTTAAAAAGTAACTACTTTTTTATTTACTTAAGAAAAGTAATGCGTTAAATTACTTTTGTGCTACTTTTTTCTCTTATCTGGGCTGGTCTTGTTTGTTTGATTGTTTCTTTTAATTTTTTTTTATTTTTAGGCAAAATGCAAAGTCCCTTTCGCACCAATATTTAAATAACAATGCTGAAGGAAATGCAAATTCACATGTATACAGTCGAGCTCAAACGAACCTTCCAGCTGTGCAATTGTGGATCGAAGAAGAAGAAAGTTTAACACTTACTTCACCAATAAAAACTAAAAATATATAGTCATTTTTGCTTATGCTTGAACCAAATCATCAAAGGTCAGCAGCGAGACATAGGTCAACAAAGTGAGATTAAATGCATACAAACATTTGCATTTGTTGTGTTGTATTCTGATGTTGAATTTACATGATTTTATTAATTTAGAAGAAAGCTGAATTTGTTTTTGTGTGAGTGAGATTAGTACCGTAAATGCTCACATTTAGTCTAGAAATACAATAAACAATAGTCATAGTAAAATAGTCAATACTTGGGAAAACAAAGTAACTCGCGTTACTTTACTTTACAAGTTACTTGAAAAACCTAATCTGATTACATAAATCAAATAACTTGTAATACGTTACCCCAACATACATATACACACAAATACACAAAAACATAAAATCATAAAATATATAATCACCGGATTTGAAGAAAGACTTGGAGAGACGTGAGAGGACATGGTTCTCCAGACCAGCAGGAGTCAACATGGTTCCTGAACTCTGAGCGATATTTTGATGACGCCCAAACCAAACGAAGAATCGCCATCTTGACAACTTCCTGTTCAGCAGAAACATGTGAGAAACGTGCATTATTGCTTTGGAGACATTAATACGATCCTTAATATTATCCCGACGTGTATGTAACAGTATTTGCCAAATTCAGTAATCAACTGTTGTTTTTAGAGACGTTTCCGGCTGTGAAGAACAGTCGAGCTGAACTCGTGGCGAAAATGCCTGCACTCACTCTATTTGTCAGGAGATTACCTGAAACAGCCACCAATGAGCATCTGGCAGAAGTTTTCTCTGAAATAGGACCACTGAAGAATTGCTTTGTTGTCAGGGATAAAGGTAAGATTTAACTAATTAAATTCCTGTATTATCATGCGAGTGAGTTAAGGTGTAAACAGGAGATTTCTGAAATATGATCATATTAATATGTGTGCTGTTTACAGAGACTGAAAAATGTCGTGGCATTGGATATGTGACATTCTCAATGGAAGAAGATGCACAACGGGCTATAAAAGAAGTCAAGGAGTATGGCAAGCATAAGATATTTTTATCTGTGGCCAAGAAAAAACCAGATGATAAGAAAAAGAAGAGGGTGAAAACTGAAGAAGGTTAGATCCTCATGCTTGTATTTTAATCATGGATTGATTCAAATGTTCTTGTTTCGGTTTGAACTCTGAACTGTTCTTGCAGAATCAGGAGATGCCGAGAAACCTGAGAAACCTAAGAAACCAGCAGAAACCGAAAGTCCTGAAAAGTTTACAGGCATTGATAAGAAAAAGTTAAAATCTCGGCTGATCATCAGAAATCTCAGTTTTAAGGTAAGTTGACTACATTCTGATAAAGTACAAATGAACAGTGCAAAGTTTAGACTTTTTGACGGTTGATATTGACTCCTACGTTTATGCGATTTATGTGCAGTGTGAAGAAGATGATTTGAAGCAGATCTTCTCCAAGTTTGGAACCGTGGTTGACGTCAAAATTCCCTTAAAACCAGGTACGGCTTTGACCAACAATTGCATCTGACTGTTTAAAAGCATCTCTTAAGTTCTCTTTATCTAATGACTTTTCATACGCTCATTCACCTTGGTTAGTTTTTAAGACATCATGTTTGTGCAGATGGGAAGAAGCGTGGTTTTGGATTTGTACAGTTTAAGAACATGCCAGATGCTGGAAGAGCTCTCGCTGAGATGAATATGAAAGAAATCAAAGGTGAGTCTTTTTAGACTAAACGCAATATTGCAGTGCTTCTTGAATGGAGGTCCAGGGCCAAGTAGGGGGCCTCAGCAAACAATTATTTAAATTGTTATTATTAATGTAAAATGAACATGAATACTATTAATAAAATGTCAAAACAGTCTATACTAGAAAAGGTGAAACCTGAAATAAAATCTAAAACTTGAAAGCTTTATTTTTCACCTTAAATAACAGTTGTTTTTATTAAAGAGTTCTTGAAACTTCTGGAATCACAAAAGGAATTGTGGCTATGAGCACTACTGTTTTTTGTTATTAATGAAATGTTTTATTCATCCCTCGCAGACAGACAGGTGGCTGTGGATTGGGCTATTGCAAAGGACAAGTTTCTCGCCACCCATTCGGCTTCAGCGGCTGGTAATTTTTTTTTATTTTCACTGCATTTTTATTTATTTTTGTGGACTTGGTTGTAAAAAGCTTTGAAAGTGCATCTACTATCTAGATTGTTGTTGTGAGGTGTATCTGAATATCTTGCAGTAACCGTCAAAGAGGAGAATGTTGTTTCTCAAGCTGCAGGAACTGATGGGAAAGAGAGTCCCATGAAAAAGTAAGCGCTGGAAATGCAACAGATCTGATGATGTTTAGGTTAATTTCTTGACTTTAAAATGAGGTCTCTTGTGTTAAGATCTGTAAAACAGGATGTGAAGGATGACTCTGAGTCAGAGGAAGAGGATGGTTCGGAGGATGGTGATAATGCAGCAAATGAATCTCAGCAGACAGATAGTGATGTAAGCGACCCTGATGACGACGACGATGATGATGAAGACGGTGATGATGATGATGACGACGATGATGACGACAACAATAATGAAGGAAAAAGTGACTGTATGTTTCATTTATTCATGGACATAAGGCCCGTTTCACACACAATCCATTTGCAGTGCGTGTGCAGTACCAACTTTTTTCCGTGTCCATGTTTCACGGGTTAGAGCGTTCACACTGCACTTGTACGCCGCACTGCATACGCACCTCACACGGATCATGTATGAAATGGTCGTGCGTTATATCATGCATGTAATGTGTCTGTCAACATTGTGACTTTGTAAATCTCTATCCATAGCTCTTCTAAAAAAGAAGAGAAACCCTCTTCCTTCAGATGTGAATGAAGGGAGAACCATTTTCATGAGGTCAGAATCATACAAGGAAGTTCTGTTGTTGTATACTTTATTTTTTATTTTTGCTAAACTACACAGCAGTCCTCTCTTTACACAATTGTTTTAAACAGGAATTCATATTTTCCTTGTGACATCTTCTTTTCATTTTGCGTTCTGTCAGAAATCTGTCTTTTGACACAGATGAAGAGGGTTTGGAGGAAGTTTTGCTGCAGTTTGGTGAGCTAAAATACATACGTGTTGTGATGAACCACGACACAGGATGTTCAAAAGGTATTTTCGTACACCAAAAGTAATGCCTGTATGGAATTAAAGTACTTAATTTATAGTAATTCTCTCTTTTTATATATCTTGTCTGTTTAGGTTGTGCTTTTGCTCAGTTCAAAACTAAAGAAGCGGCAGATAAATGTATTCATGCTGCTGAAGATGAAAAAGAGGTGCGTTCACGGTCCTGCAGCTCTGGTTGCCGTTATTGTAATAATAGTCTTCAACATATTATACAAATGCATTTTTATTAAACGGGTTGTGCTGATATATATATATGTGTATTTCAGTTTGGTGGCATTAGGGTTGATGGCAGGAGATTGATCATTTTGCCAGCCGTAAACCGAGAAGACGCTGCAAAATTAAAGGACAAGAAAGTGAAAACTCACACAGGCACCAGGAACCTTTACCTCGCCAGAGAGGGCTGTAAGTGAAGCCAATCACAATATGCTGCCAGTCAGCTGATCACTAACAGAGCCTTGCATTAATTTGCCAAAAGAGGTAAAGACCCTGTGTACACCTGGTGTAGAGGGTAAGCATTGACCACTTTCCTGCCGGAAAATGCCCCTTACGCTTCTGCATGACTGGATTTAATTGGGGAAAATATGAAACCGGGAGTAAAACAAACAGTTATCAGTTTAAACTAGAGGTTGGACTCGATAGTGTTTCTTATAATAATAATAATAATAATAATAATTAGTTACATTTATATAGCGCTTTTCCAAAGCTCAAAGCACTTACATAGTAGGGGGAGAATCTCCTCAACCACCACCAATGTGCAGCATCCACCTGGATGATGTGATGGCAGCCATATTGCACCAGAACGCTCATTGGTGGAGAGGAGACCGAGCAATGAAGCCAATTAGTTTGGGGGGATTAGGAGGCTGTGATTGACCATGGCCAATGGGCAAATTTGGCCAGGATGCCGGGGTTAAACCCCTACTCTTACGAAGGACATCCCGGGATTTTTATTGACCACAGAGAGTCAGGACCTCGGTTTAACGTCTCATCTGAAGAAGGACGGTGCTTGTTGCAGTACAGTGTCCCCATCACTATACTGGGGCGTTAGGACCCACACAGACTGCAGGGTGATTGACTGCTTGTTTCTTACCAAAGATCCAGTGATCCGTGGATATTGACACACAGTCAGGAATTGTATTTCCTGACATTTATATTTCCCTGATTTCAATATCGGGGAAATGCATAAAGCAAATTTGCCTGTTAATGCTTTATATAAAAACAATAGAAGTATAACTACAAATCCACCTTTCGCTGCCTGGAGTCCAGTTATTTCTGTGAATTGCAGCAATGCATTTGCACTTTTTACAGACTGTAAACGTATATCTCAGATTTCTTATCAAATATAATTGTACAGTCAAACTCAAAGCTCTTTCCTGTTGTAGATGAGTTTTGCGTGTTTTTGTAGCAGTTGAGCTGATCCAGTTTTGCAACTCAGTGGGCGTAGATACAGTACCTCTGGCCAAAGGTGAGGTCACTAAATATAGGGGTCTAAACGTTTTGTGCATGTCCACTTTGACTGCTTCCAGAGGCAGTCGAAAACGCATTTGGGCGGATTGCTTTCGTTGTGCAGATACAGTTGCAGCTTTCATGTAGCTCAGCCAGTAGAGTATTGGTGTTTACAACGCTAAGGTCATGGGCTCGATCCCAGGGAAAGCAAGAACTGATTCAATGTGTTCCTTGAATGCAATGCAAGTCGCTTTGGATAAAAATCGTCTGCCAAATGCATAAATGTAAATGTACTGATTTAACATGTAAACATAATGGGAAGTGCAAAAGATAGACAGGATATAAACCTTTTCGGCTGAAGTCCTGTTTTTGAAGATGAAAAACGTACCATGCACAATGTTCTCACCATTCCTGATTTCTAACACACACTCACCGCTGTCGGTGTGGTCGTGCTGCTGTCAGAGCAGAACCTAAATCTGCCGTTCTCTGTATATTTTTTGTCATCGTTCTTGTATAACTTGCATGAGTTTTTAACAAATAGATTGAAAGTTTTGAAAAGGTTTCCCTCCCGTAGACCCTCCCCTGGAAGAAAGAAGTGGTAGAAAATGAACAAAAAAAGACCAGGTTAAAACACCAGGTGGAAACAGGAATGTGTCTCCCTCATCTGCTTGTGATCTGATTGATCAAAATGCATCTTAATACTAGGTGTAAACAGGGTGAAAAATGCATGCGTGCATCTGGATTAACTCTTGAACTTTCTCTAGTAATTCGTCCTGGATCCAAGGCTGCAGAGGGGGTTTCAGAAACTGACATGGCCAAAAGAACAAGAGTAAGTGTAGAAAATGTGTTTTTGTCCTTTGGTTAAATTGTCATTTTAATATCTTAGCTTAACTTTATTTGTGTACATTTTTTCTTGTGCGGTAATTTTTCTATTTGTATTTTATTTTAGCATTTAACATGTATATGGTTTTTATAGTTTGTTAATAGCAACGACACTGATTTTAGTATTCAAATCAATACTGCATTTGTTTCCCTTATATTTAAATTCATTAGTAAATAAAATAAATTCTGTCATAAACATTTGGGTGGGGATCTATATTTTTGTTTTTATGTGTTCTTTAGACATCTGACTACACTTGCCCACACAAAATGGGAAATGCCATGTACATATGTTACGTTGCATTAACATTTTTGCTGTTATAAAATTATTGAATTCAAGATGTTTTCCATCACTTTGCTAGATAAAAACATAAGGTATCTGCTGTATAATCATGCCAGGTGTATGGGGGGTGGTCAAAGATTATTGTTATACATGTTTTCTGATTAAATGTTTTTGTGTGTTGTCAGTTTGAGGAGCTGAAAAGGGCAAAGTTGAAGGAGGTGCATGTGTACGTATCCACCACACGGCTGTGTGTGCATAACTTGCCTAAGAGCATCGATCAGGTTAAATTTCGCAGACTCTGCCACTCCGCTGCTGGTGGTAAAGGCGTCCGCATCACAGAGGTATGCACACACTTTTAAAATCTGTTTGCTTTTAAATAGCATTGTTTAAAAACCAACTAACAGCAAACCAACATTTAAATTTAAATAAAAGAAAAATGTCTTCTCATGGTTCTTTCTGGTAACACTAGAGGGCAGGACTATGTTATTTGGGTATGATCAGGAGGTTTAACTGTATAGTTTGTTAGTTATTTAGCTGAATTTTCAGGAATAGTCCTCCTACAAAGTCTTATATAAGAGCACAGTGGTTCATGGAACAGCTTCCCCTGATAGTTTTGCTATTGCTTGTATTTTGTATTTCAAATCTTATGTTTACTTATCTTTGTTTATTAAATGGTAATAATAAATTTTTTTGTGGTGGGCCAGTGAAATATTTTGCAGGGCAAGTAAAAAGTCTGAATCTGTAGAAATTCTCCTTTGTGTTGAGCCCATTGAGAGTCCCATGCAAAAGATACCACTTTTGTATAAAATAAAGTTTTGTTGCAAAGAAAAAATTAAATAAGGTTAAAACATTACATCTGAAATCTAGAGCCGGGAGAAAGGCTGGTATGATTAAAAGGATGGTTCACACAAAAAAGAAAATTGTCATTTACTCACCCTCAAGTTGTTCCAAACCTGTATACATTTCTTACTTCTAATGAACAGAAAAGAACATGCTTTGAAGAATGTTGATAACCAAACAGTTAATGGACGCCCCATTGACTTCCATAGTATTTTTTTCTCCATACTATTGAAGTCAATGGAGTCCATTAACTGTTTGGTTACCTATATTGATTTCCGACATATTTTGAAGAATATATGTTGTATTATAATAAATGTATATTGTAACTTGAAGGTGAGTAAATGATGACAGAGTTTTAATTTCTGGGTGAACCAACTCTTTAAGTCTGAAAGACTTTAAGACTGAAATCACCACCACTACCAGCTAATTTACATCAGACCATTTGTTTTTTTGAATAAGCTGTTTGTCATAACTTTTTCAATTAACGCATTCCTGTTCCTGATTGTCTGTTTCTCTGTATACATGTACCTACAGTGTCGTGTGATGTATGATCAGAAGCCTATTCGGGGTCAGGTGATGGGTAGTTCTCTAGGATACGGATTTGTGGAGTTTAAAGAACATGAACAGGCTCTACAAGCCCTACGTCACCTCAACAACAACCCAGACATCTTTGGACCTCAAAAGGTAGACAAACACAACTTTTTGTTGTCATTCAAATACTAATGAAAAAAAAAAGCCTGCATTGGGAACCGATTCCCATTGTTTGCTAGGAGTTTTTTGTTCCATCAAGTCAAAATATTCCTAGAAAGAGAAGTAGACCACTGTGGTGACTCTTAACTTCTTAGTTCTTCCTAGAGTTATTTCAGGGTCATTGCATTAGGGGACAATATCAGATGAGTTTAGCTATAGCTTGCTGGTGTGTAAACACACTTTGGAGGCCTGTTGTTAATGGCTTCAGTGCCAGGATCACAGCAGTGGCCCTTTAGTGTTTTCCAAAAGAGGACAAAGGAACGTACACAAGAACAATTCAAACCATCTATCAATCTTTCCACACGTCCTTTGTACACACATTTCTACGACGCTCAGTGGAATGTGTTTTGGTCTGTATTGAGTGTTACTTCTCAAAAATAAGATGAATCGTTCTGTTCACTCATACTTGCGGTGAAGACTCACTTAATATATATTGGAAAAAGCTTTAGCATTGAGCAATAACTGAAGGTTGAGCAAGACTGTTGTTGAATAATGAATTTTTAAAGTCATTTCCTGTGTCATTCTTCTAAGAGACCCATAGTGGAGTTCTCATTGGAGGATAGCAGGAAGCTGAAACTTAAAGCCATTCGACTGGAAAACAGCAAGGTGAGGATTGGTTGCATCTGAAAGAAAGAATCCCCTAAATTTTCATAAAAAAGAATAAAATACATCTTTGAGTTCTTTATTTGCTTCTTCATAGAAGGGACTCAAGAACAGTAGCAAAACAGGAGGGGAGCCACAGCATCCTTCAGATAAGATGAAAGGTCCCTTGCGGAAAGGAATTGCAACTAATGGTGTTAAACTGGAGAATGCTCAAAGAAGCCAGTACTCTGGGTTTATCACCAAACCAGAGGTGGAGCATGTAGAACTGAAGGATGGCAAAAAGCGGCAGAAGGTTCTGCATATGCCTTCGCATAGGGGACCAAAGATCAGGTACAACTCACTGGGCATTTGAAACCTAACCAGTACTGTTTAATTAATCATGAAAAGACTATTGTGTATAATGACCCTATCTCTATTCTTTAGGAAACGCGATAAAGGGAAACAACCCATGGTGCAACCCAAGAAACCGAAGACGGGTCCCAGCAGGAAAGACAGAAATATGTCTACTTTCATTGAGAAACGCTGCATGAACCAGAAACAGGCAAGTCAAAGAGGGATAAAATGGGATAAAACCATTTTTTTTTTTTTTTTTTAAATAAAAATGTATGGTCATATGGAACGAATCTATTTATTTTTAATGCATTCTTTTTGGGAAACTTGTTTTGGTGTACAAGAATTTTGAGTTACGAGCTCGCTCTTGGAACGAATTAAACTCGTAAACCGAGGTATTACTGTACTGGTATTCCATATTTTCTTAGTACTCAAAGTGCTTCACTTATGCCGCCGCCACCAATGTGCAGAAGATGTAAGACGACAGCCTTATTGCACCAGAAAACCAGCTTATTGGTGGAGAGGACACAGAGAGATGAAGCCAATTAATTTGCAGGGATGATGGACAAATCTGACCAGGATGCCAGAATCAAACCCCTACTCCTTATGAAGGACATCCTAGGATTTTTAATTCAGGACCTCAGTTTAACATCTCGTCCGGAGGACAGTGCTCTTTGACAATATAGTGTCCCCTTCACTATACTGGGTCATTAGGACCACTACAGCACCCCCTGCTGGCCTCACTAACAACTCCAACAGCAACCTAGTGTGTGTGTGAAAACACATCTTTTAAATACAGACTTTTTTAAAAAAAATTGTTGCCATGTTTTTTGAGATAATTTTATCTTGTTACATTATCTGGCAATAGTTTTACAATTCTTGTCTCTTTGTTCTGTTTCAGAACGGTAAACCTGCAAAGAGGAAGTTCCAGAGCAGAGAGGATGCTCGCTTTGACAGTTTGGTTGACCAGTACAAAAAGAAACTGATGGGCAAATCAAACACTAAGAATGTAGTGAAGAAGAGCAAATGGTTTAGCTGAAAATGTGAGGAAAAAAAAAACTTTTCAGAGAAGGACTGCATTTAATAATTTGGCTCCATTTGAGTCTTTAAAACTGAAAAATAAATGTTTTAAACATGTGATATTATTTGGTTGCTTCAGAAGTCTGTTGATTTGGAGAATTTTCTAAGAAATGGTTCCAGTATTTAACACACTGTTTTATTGCATATTAGTTTGGAAATCTCAATATTTATCATGAGAGTTCCATGCCAAGTTTATTTCCCGTAGTTTTTGGCATAGATAGTTTAATTATTACAAAGATAGAGCTGTTGTTGCCAGTATGGACTTTGCCAACATTTAGTGTATTTGTCATTATTTAAATGCTCTTCTCAAATTAAATAAGTGAGGTCAATAACAATGTCTACTTTTTTTATATTGCCTTTGTAGAAAATTAAGTTAAACCATCATTTGTGGTTTATTGTAATGATTAAAATGACATTAGACTATATGATCTGAGCAAATAAGAGGAATAAGATGAATCTCTAAAATAAGCAATTCTTTGATGCAATATTTAAGATGATTTGTTGTTGTATTGGGGTTGCTTATAAAAGGGTTCTGACCATATGTACACAATATTTGACTGATAATGTCAAAATGGTTAGTTATGTGTTGATCTAAATGAATTTACAGGTATTTGTTGTATGGTCAGAAAATAAAATATTTGACAGATTTGAAAATTGAATGTTTTGACCAAATAAAAAGTTACTACTTGCGTCTCATGTAGATAAAATCTAATGTTATCACACCATAAACAGAACTACAATACATAGTGTACAATAAATGTATTTTATTAAAAAAAAAGTTTATGAAAAAATGCATCATTACACAAAATACAAAACTATTAACAATCACAGGATTTTAAGTGCATAGAGTTATACTGTGTAGGAAACTTTTATTGCGTGTGTCCTACATTGCTGGTGTTGCAGCAAGAAGTAAAATGAAAACACAATCCAGCTTCCCAGCAGAGACTGACCTGCTTTCTTCTGGAAAACACAGTGACATCATTGAACACATGCTCAGCAAGTGCTGATGTCATCCTGCAAATAGAATGAAGTATGACATGGCAATGTCTGCAGATATCAGATTGCTAGTGTTTGTTTACATAAGGACAGATTGTCGCACCATAATGTCACAAGCTTTCCGTTTAATAGCTCTTTGTACATTAAATTGTGCTAAAAATGCTACTTTTGTCTATAAATATACAGGGTTTTAAATAAATATAATAAATAGTATACTATCATGCTACAATAGTGGTAGATTAGCAGCTCTCCAACTGGTCTAGATTAACTATCAGCTTTTGCATGAACTCTTTCAGTCCGCCTAAAGTAATGAGCCCAAAAGTAATGTGGTGGTCGGCATAGACCTCAAACAAAGTTTCTAGGAACTTCCCATTGTCTGTCTCCTTTGGCGTGCAATGCATAGTTGTCATTGTTTCATTTAAGTAAGCCAAAAGGTTGAACACATCTTCGTGTATCTGGTCCACATGCCCATTGGGCAGTTTTTGAAGATTCTTCTGAAAGTTAGTTAGGGTGTCCACGATGGGGGCAAGTCCTTGGATAGTTTCATCAGCAGGAACCAGCAGGTAATGCTCTGAATTGCCAATGATGAGATCTGGTGACAGGTTTAACTGTGAGAGAAGACACAAATGAGCATGACTAGATCTCAATGAATTTCACTTATGTTATCCTTTATCAGGACAGAAGCCATGCAACTACTTTTCTGAGTTCTAACTCACCTTCTCTTTGTGTAGGTTAATTCTTTGGATGATGGTTTCTGCCTGAATTCCGACCAAGGTTTTGAAGTTAATCGGATGAGTGGGTATGCCATCAATCAGAAAGAGCATACTCAAAATGCAGGTGTACAGAGGAGCTTGAAAATACATGCTTCCTGTTTGCGGTGGTCTTTATCTTGGCAGTACTGCAATACCTGGTGAAATAAAATATTTATATTAATATGAATGTCTGCTATAAATGTAATCATTCAATTTAACTGCTTAAATCCTTAATTTGTTTACATTCACTAAGGCTGCCAGAAATACAGTAAAAAAATATAAATTTTACATTTAATCTGAATCTCTACTTAATATTTTTATGGAAACCATGATACATTTATCACATATAATATGGATTTCCTATAACTAGCCCCAACAGAAGAACATGCAATTTAGACTATATGCATTCCTTTCTATATTTACACTCTCCCAAACTGCATTAGAAAATAATGAATAGTAAGAAAACGTATTTTCTACCTAAAAAAATATTGCAAAGCTCTAAAGCTGTGTATAACTGTTATTTTAATTGATCTTCAGTTGATTGTACATGACATTTAATCTTTAATCTTCATACTGCTAATTCAAATTAAGAAGAACAGTTCGTCCAAGAAAATATAACATTAAAAAGTGCATTTCTTGAGCATGAAAATACATCTAAGGGAACTCTAATGTGATGACACAATGAGCATTAAGGCCTCTCCAGTCTGCAACACCAAGCATTCTGCTATGTTCGATCTCACTTCTAAATGAACAACACGACAGCCTCTGTGCCTAAATTTGGATTTCAATATCTTGTAAATTACCTAAAGAACAGGTTGACCTTGTATAAACAAGGTTTGCTTAATTCCAAAAGCACTATAATCTTTTTCTTTTTATTCCCTGTGTGGAATATTAAACTTAGTTTTTCCATAATATAAACAAAAAACACCCTTTTTAAGACTATAAATGTTAAAGACAAAATCAAACACTAGCGATTAAGCTGGTGCTTATCGGAGTGTCAAAGCTTCAGGTAGTGTGAGAGTAGTGATGAGAAGCATGTAAGAGAGAGAGATTGAATGGAGGGGACTTACCTCTGAGATCTGAGGATTGTATGATGTCTAGGGTCCATGAGTGGTCAGGCTTATATAGCTGATAGCTGTTGACTCATGTGTGAATCACCTCAGTCCTTTGCTTCCCTGATTCTCCCAGTGCAGAACAGCATGAAGAGGGACAACACCCCCGCTGGCACACAAGCACAACACAAACCCATCTCACACATATGTACTTTGTAATACATCCCACCACAGTCACCATGTGATCGTTGTGTTACAATTCACCATTAATTTATTGCTTTTAAAACAAGAAGCTAGTCTTGCAAAGCATCATTGTCCCCAAGGGATGCACTTTGTTGAGGAACTCATCAAATTAAGTGAAAAAAAGTCACACTTGTGCTTATTGACCAGATCTTGATGCAAGTACATACTGTGGGTGTCAGAATGCATCAAATATCAAATAATATTTGTAATATTAATAGTTTAATCAATGCAATCGGTTAGTGCTGGCTGGACAAAAAGCGCTTTAAAGCTAGTTAACCAAGAATTTTCAATTTAAAAATGGTTAAATTAGTTAAAAATCTTGTTGGGGAATCCCTGGTTTAAACTACCCCATTTTAAGGACATTTTGCTTGGATTTAAATATTGTAATGTTTTGACTTACACTGGTTTGGTATGAAGTTTAAAACTCTTAAATTATGTTTATTTTTCTTGTTCATGGATAAAAAACTCCTGAACAGCTAGTGAGCCAAGTCAAGTCACCTTTATTTATATAGCGCTTTTTACAATAGAGATGGTTTCAAAGCAGCTTTACAGTGGTCTTTACAGGAAAAAAATAAAAGTTTGTTTTGGCTGTACAGCAGCTCTAGAAGAGCCAATTAATAATATTGAAGAATATTAAGTGTCAACAACTAAGCATGCCAGAGTGGCAAGGAACCAAAACTCCAGCAGGTGACAGATTGAATGAAAAAATCTTGGGAGAAACCAGGCTCAGTTGGAGGACCAGTTCTCTGGCCAACAGCCAAACAGTGCATGATTATATTGACAAAAATTCAGGTCAAAATTTTAAATCTAGTTCTGTTTGGTTGGAGATGGAATTCATGACCTTTACAGGGGAGAGTCTAGTAGAGTCCGCAGACAATTGAGGGCTGTGTTGTGCTCGTGTCCAGGTGCAGGTCTTTCATCTGATCTGGATACGGCCTAGATCCGGCTGACCATGGTAACCTCGGAATAAACAGAGACTAATATTATTGTAGATGCCATTCGAGTACATCAGATGTTATGGGAATGTGCCCGGTTCCAGATGACCTAAATTATGCAGCCTGACATTAATTTTACATGATTTGAATGAAAAAACCTGTATAATGTGTTATGTGTATGCCAGGTGGAAGAGATGTGTTTTTAGTCTAGATTTAAACTGACAGAGTGTGTCTGCTTCTCAAACTATATTTAGAAGACTGTTCCAGAGTTTAGGTGCTAAATAGGAAAAGGGTCGACCGCCAGCAGTTGACTTTGATATTCTAGGTATTATCAACTGGTCAGAATTTTGGGATCACAATAGATGTGAAGGACTATAATGTGTTAATAGATCGCTCAAGTACTAGGGAGCTAAACCATTTAATGCTTTATAAGCAATTAGCAAGATTTTAAAATGTTTTCGGTGTTTATTAGGAGCCAATGGAGTGTCGACAGAACCGGGCTAATATGCTCATACTTCCTGGTTCTAGTAAGAACTCGAGCTGCTGCATTTTGGACCAGCTGGAATTTGTTTATTAAGCGTGCAGGGCAACCACCTAGTAAAGCATTACAATAATCTAGCCTTGAACTCATGAATGCATGATGACTCCACTGATCCTGTATCTCCACTGATGATTGTACCTATCTTGTCGTTCACAGCGCAATGTTTTTCAACCCCCTTACTGGGCAGCACAAAATGTTTCCTCTAAAATTTTACACAGACAATTCACCTTTAATTGTGGGTGAAGAACTACGCAGTAGTTGCGTCAAAAAAGGGAAACTTCCAAAAGATGCAGTGTTAGTTCCTATACAGAAACAGTATCGACAAGACAGGTGTTGGTGGTGTGAGTCACAGGACGGCCCAACTGTGGGTGGTCAGGTTCCTGTAATGGACAGATTTTGCGTAGTCTCCTGCGAGAGACTTCACAAAGACCCCATGTTGAACACTTTGCAGTGGTTGGTGTAACTACATGCATTGAGACATTCAAATTGGAACATAATTGATAAAATATGCATCAGTGTTCATAGAAGTATTTATGATGGTTTTGCTGGAAACTAATTTAATCTCTCATCATCAGTCTCGTTGAAATCTGATCTGATAAACAATATAACAGTCAGTTATCATACAGTACTGATACCGTCATCTACTGTCATCAATACTGTCATCTATGTTCGGTGTGTGGTTTAGTATAGTTATGGATGCTGAACAGATAGAAAGGAGAATATATAGAAGAAAAATCAAAATATTCCTGTTTGAATTAAACTCAAAATGGTCAGACAGACAAACAGATCATTAATTTTTTTTTTTCAGAAATGCGTTACCTGGATTCCCATAACTGAAGCTGTGAGTAACTTTCTCTTTCTACAGAAAAAATGGGAGGAAAATTCAAAAATGTAGCATATGAGTTGAAAAATGCTGGAAAGTGAATACTGCTGGGAAATCTCCTCTCCCATGTATTATTCATCAAATATTAAATCACTGGAGGTTCAGCTAAAATGTACAGGTGCAAGTGCATGCGCATTTCAGACTCTCTTTCAGCATTAGCATCACAGTTGTCCAGAGGTTGCGCCACATCTGCTCTGTGTTGTATAAATTATATTAAACCTGACACCCGGTTTCCACCATTCCAATCACTTCATGCACAGCCAAAGTTACGGGAATCCAGCAAACAAGGCCACTGAGGAAATGTGTCTATTCCTGTAGTGCATGCTGTTTTTGTAGTTTTGGGGGCATGCGTATGTGTGTTTCTATTCCTGGAGCTGGAGTTTTCTCTAGATCTCCAGAGACTGATAGAGAGAGGAACACAGATTGTTCAGGAATGCCTCTACGTATTCTTGCGTCAATCAAACTTTACACACGCAAAACACAGTGTGAAGATGGAAGATGAATACTTTACCTGTAGTTCTGTACCTTACCATGATGCAGTCATGGTAATACTACGATATTGAATGATTACTATATTTATGAACTATAGTATTTCTATTGTATTCTAAGATGCTATAATAATATATAACACATATATATAGACTGAATTTGTGAAACTAAGAATTGACTAAACCAGAATGCAATGCAACTGTGCAAAATAATGAAAAAACAAACGTGTTTGGATTTGTAATACTTTTATACAATAGGCCCTAATATTTTAATATTCACAATAGATATAAAGATAAAGATATAAAGAATTGCATAACAAAACAAAAGAAAAAAATTATAATAGAACAGCCCCTGCAATAATGACACATCCAAAATATGAATGTGGCGTTTAAGGTGATCACCCTATTTTAAAGGGTGGAAAAAAGTAAACATTGTGAAAACTTGAATAAAACTTGAAAGAATGATATTGTACAATTGGTACAAAAGTTACAAAAACAATTTAAGTTAGCCTATATATAAATATAAATAAAACATAAAATACTCGATTATGTTAAGATGCACAGAAAACAATATTTAAATTGTATTGAAGCATGCCGGTTTAAGTGCTCTCATGCAAAAGCTGTGCAAGTGAAAACAGTTTTCAGCCTCCTACGCAAGAAAATCTTTCTTCTGAATCAGCACACGGGATTGATTGGAACAGAACAATCATTAATAAAATCAGTCCAAGCAACATCTAAAAATTCCAGCGTTCAGGGTCTGAGTTCAGGTCTTATGTTGATGCTGGAGAAAGATTGGCCAAGCTTTTCTCAGAACTACTCTCAAATTATCCATAAAGCACAATTACAAAAAAGAGAGAGTGAGTGGAAAGTGTGACAAAAGAAAAACAAAGTTGAGCCATGAGACACATTACATTGGGAATGGGAATGGGCAATGATTTCTGTGCTTGACATTGCTTTTACGTCATACAGGACAGGACATTATGTTTTAGTCACCTCTGCAGTCTCCCATAAAATATTGGAATACACAGTATTGCAAGCTAATTGCTTTGTAGAACAAACAATAATCCACATAGTGACCCATAATGAAGAAGCATTGGCTAACCTGTGCTTTTACAGTAAGCAAGTAGTCATTTGAAAGTCATTTCCATCCAGATGTTAAGGTTGATGGGTTCGATTACCAGGGAAAGCAAGTGCACGTGAGAAACCAGGATGTAAACAGACGTCAGGACAGACTCATAACAGATATTCCCCTACCCAAAATGTAGCTGAAACATCGGAGGAGGGAAGCGGGTACATTGAGGAGGACAAGGATGACAAGACAGAAGAACAAAAAACACTAAACATGGGAGGGGGCCATTTTTCTTGGGAGAAGCTCCCAGGTTGTTTGATGGAGATAATTTGGGGATTAGAGGGCATTCTGGAGCAGGACTGGCATGGGTTCAGGTGAGGTTGCATGTGTAGCCCACACACACACAGCAATGCAGTGGCCAACATGGCTGGTACCCACCCCACTGGTGAAGACTCATTGGAGAAGACTGGAGAATGGGGATCGCTGGAGATACCGGTCAGGTGCTGGGAGGAGGGTTGGATGTGGCTGGTCAGAGGTCGGAGGTCAGAGGTCAGAGGTCCATAGCAATCCTCGGGGTCTGTTGTCGATCATTTTGCTCTGTGCAACTTACATGATTATGCCCAAAATTCTTATTTCATATTTAAATTAGATGACAGTCATTCTTCTCTACACTGTGTTACTGTTTAATATTAAATATTTTAACATTGTTACATTTATTTAAGGCACGTACCTCAGATTCATTCATTCAAATATGTTAAAAGACTGCAATAAGAGCACAAGCTCACACTAGCAATCCTTTTAATCAATCAAATTCATTTAAAAATATAAACTCAGCAGATATTAAATAGGATCAGTAAGAGAAAAACATTATGACATAGTGTAAGATAGTGTAAGAACTATTACAAGTGTAATTTGTCTTACTGCACTTGGGAGACTTGTAGCTTCTCAAGTAAATCTATGGAGGATTAAAAAAAAAAAATTATACTAATAAACAAGTAAAAAAGACTGATATGAAACAATATGAGATCATCCAAAGTAACCTTGGTTAGGTTAGGGGCAAATAGATATATATACATAATGTACAATGCCTGAATTATCTGAATTATTAGAAAGCAAGACTAGCAAACAATTAGAGGTGAAATATATAATACATATGATATATATATATATATATATATATATACACACATTATATGTATATATCATAATAATATATATACATATGAGAGACTGAGAGAGAGAGTGAGAGAGAGCTTAATCCAGAATGAATAAATCTATTACCTTTTTTTTTGGGGGGGGGGGGGGGGGGGGGGGGTAATATAATGATATAATGAAATAATATATATATTATAATAATATATATATATATTATTTCATATAATATATATATATATATATATATATATATATATATATATATATATATATATATATATAATTATATAATATAATATATATATATAATCTTATATATATTACATGAAAGATGCTTTTAGAATTTTTACATCATTTATCAGAAGGGGTCAATGGGGTCATACTACCTTTCCAAACCCTGATGCTTTGGGAATACACCAGCATTTATGCTACTTTTCTGGACCACTGATTAACAGACCACAATAAATCATAGTCAGTCTCAGATCAGAAGTCTTAGTCAGTGTTATGAAGATGTGCAGGGGGTGAGGGTTCCCGTAAGCACACACATTATTCCAGCTGAGCCTTCCATAATCACTAACATCACTCAGAATGTTTCATCTATTTCCTTAAAAAATGTCATAAACATGATTAAATTTGGCATAGAACAGTGCATTATGGATTTTAATAATGCATTTGCATCACAAGGTTAATAGTAGTATCATTTTGTCCTTGTTAATCTAATAACTGAAAAATCATATAATTAGAAAAAATCAGAAGCAGCTAATGTTAAACACATGTTAAACACATGTGTGGCAGTTCTCTACACGTATTTATAAGCTTAAATTGATTAACTGGAAATTTTCTGGAAATGACACTTAATCTAAACTGTTGTGAAATGTTGACCATGTAAGCATACAAAACATACAAACTACACAGTTCTGATTTTTTTAATTTTTAACTCCTTACCTCTTTTACCAATGTGATTAAAAGCTTTCCACTGAATGAAGCAAATTTATTTTTCTTTATTATTTATTTAATATATTTCCACAGACATACACAGTACTGTTTCAAAAAGCTGTGTACAATGTGGTCCATTCTCCAAAATAAGAGGGGAACAAGTTTTTGAGGGCTACAGATCAAGGACAACAGCACCACTATGCGGCCGATTTTGTAATGAGATACAGAGGCTTGCAGCAAACCAGTAAAAGCAACATTTAGTTTTGAGATGTACATTCACATACATACATACATACATATATATATAAATGTCTCATATGACTAGCAAACAAACAAACACAATTTATCATATAACTATCAGCTTTTAGTCATATTCAGGTTGCTTTTGGAGTTAGGCAGGCAACTTAACAAGTTCAATGTTTTCTCTGTCCTTAATTATTGCAAAATCTATCGAAGCCCATTTCCACCACATAAGAAAACAAAATCACGTATGAAAAGTGTATTTTGTCAGAAAATTGACTTACTAAATTGACATTTTGACAGTCAGTCGAAATTATGAAATAAAAAAATTGATATTATGACTTACTGAATCGAAATTATGAGATAAAAATATGAAATTACGATTTAGTAAATCGAAATTATGAGATAAAAAGTCAAAATTATGATTTAGTACGTAGAAATTAAAGATAAAAACTCGAAATGATGACTTACTAAATCTAAATTCTGAGATGAAAATGTTAAATTATGATTTACTTAAGTCTAAATTCTGAGATAAAAAGTCGAAATTACAATTACATGAAAATTATGGGATAAAAAGTTAAAGTTATGACGATCAAAATTATGACTTACTAAATGAAAATTGAGATAAACAGTCGAAATTATGACTTACTGATTCGAAATTGTGAGAGAAAAAGTCAAAATTATCACTTAATAAATTGAAATTATGAGATAAATTGAGAAAAATGTATATACAAAGTAACTATGACAAAAAGTCAAAATCATGACTGATTATAACTGATAGGGAGTTTTGCTGCTGAACAGTTGCAACAGAAATATGAGTTTGTGATCTGGCAGCAGTTTTCATTAAACAGTAATACTAATCTACTTATTATCTTGTATGTTCCAAGAAATGGCTCGCGCTACAAATTCACCTCTTTTGTATTTAAGCTCCATGCATCACTGTATATCCATCTAAAAGCACTGAGAAAGATGACATCAGATACATTTTGCAGCTATTTAATGATATGCAATTATATTAAGCTACTTTATTAGAACTGGTAACAGATCAAAGATATATACATCAATTAATCTATTATTCAAATTTTCAAATATGATCAAAACCGCCAAGAAAGTTCATTTTCAAACAAAATTGCGCATAACAACATATTCTGATATTTTCCTGCTATAGAAATATGACCCCAATCTTGTTGTTTTGTGTGTTTTTGAGAACCTATAAAATCATAAAATAATGACATGTCCAGTGTGCTTTGTCTATACACTTACCTGGCATGGAGCTCAAATACAAAAGAGGTGAGTTTATCATGTGCGCCATATCTTGAAACATTTAAGGTAATATATACCGGAGTATTACTGTTTAATCACAACCTCATATGTCTGTTGCAACTGTTCAGCAGCAGAACTCCCTATCAGTTATAATACCATTCATCCAAAATGTTGGCCACACCTATAACCATGACATTGGGCAGATGTTTGAAATGTTGCTGTTTAACGAAAGCTCTCATCTCAGCCACTTCCATTTTGTTTTTTCTGTGCAAAAAAGCTCTTGCTTAAAATCTTTTCATTCTTTTCATGGTTAGAGCAATGGCGTTCCATCATTACTAAAACTATGATTAAAATACTCCTTAATATGTTCACAGTTCATCCTGTGTTTCGTGTCAGATCAATGAGCTTGCAAGACAGCAAGTTATAATTTCGATTTAGTAAGTCATCATTTCAAATTGGTCATAAGTTTGACTTTTATCTCATAATTTGGATTTTTTAATCTAATAGTTTTGATTTAGTAAATCACGATTTTAACTTAGTAAATCATCATTTAGATTTAGTATGTCATAATTCTGACTTCTATCTCAATTTCGACTTTTCATGATTTTGATTCTTTATCTCATAAGACTTAGTAAGTCATAATGTCGACTTTTTATCTCATAATTTTGATTTAGTGCATCATAATTTCGACTTTTCATAATTTTGATTCTTTATCTCATATGTTTGATTTAGTAAATCATAATTTAGACTTTTCATAATTCTGACTTTTGATCACTTAATTTCGACTTAGTAAGTCATAATTTCACCTCTTCAGGCATGATTTTTTTTCTTATGTGGCAGAAATAGACTTCCATACATTATTTCGATTTAGTAAGTCGTAATGTTGACTTTTTATCTCATAATTTTGAAAGAGAAGAGAAAAAAAAGGAGAAAGAGCAAACCCTCAGTCCTGAAATCCCATCCTCAGTTGTCAGGACCCCCCACAGATACTTTTTGGGGTAAGGGCTTCCTGATTTATGGAACAGCAAGCCCAGACCGCAAAAAGACCCATGAAGGACAAGTGAGAGACACAGAGAAGAAGAGGAAGAGAGGAAAAGAAGCAGGCAACAGATGTGAATGTAGTCTTCAGGTCATCTGAAAAAGATGAAGCACAAACCTGTTCACTGCAGTGTTTTCACTCTCTGTAACATACACTAGAATACATCATTAAAATGTACTTTACAATCAGACTATTTGAATAAAACCTAGCCATGAGCATCTAGTCAAAATGCATGAACATTCACATGAACACATGAACACATGTTTACACAATGTCATTCTTGCAAACCTGACTTCTGCAAGATTCATAAGTTATGATACAAAAAGTAAGATGAATATTTACAAGATTAATTTAACATTGACATGTACTTCTTTTTGACTTCACAATTTGTATTAAAATACAAATTGTTCATATATTTTTGGAATTAGTATACAGCTTATGTCAAACTATGGTTGTTAGATAGTGTAAAACCTAGTGTAATCAAATAAACTAGTGATGTGTGGTGAATGCAGGATCCTGTTCATGCAGCATGAACAAAGCCTATATGAATTTAATAACAAATTATTTTAAAATATATGAATAGTTTTAAGGGTGGGTTAAAGTGTAAGAAAACACTTTACGAATCATTGTTACATGTAGTTTACTATGGTAATAACTATAAAATATGCATAAATATATGCAACTAACCCTGAACCCCAAACCAAACCCTAATCCTAACCCCATAATAAGTACAAGTAGTTACTTAATATTACTCATTACTTAAATGCATAATTACAGGTTAACAAAGACACCTTAAAATAAAGTGTAACCGAAAAACATCAACAGTGTAAATATAGATGTAATTACAGAAATTTATTACAGCTGTAATAACATAAGTAAAAAAAAAAAAAAAAAAAACTGAAAAAACAATGTAAAAACATGTATGTACACAATAATTCAAGTCACTAAGTGGGACACCCAAACCAAGCAGGTCTATATTAATAGAAGAATACACAGGGTTGGTGTGTAATAGTGAGAAATAATTGGATGGATGCTTATGAAAAGTGGTTTGTACTTTGTTAATTGAAGATTCAATTTTTATTAGTATTGTTATTAGAGCTCTAAACTTAGTATTATTTTTTCTTTTAGTATTCATAATCAGTTTATTATGTATCTGTATTGTTTTATTCAGAGTTTGTTGTATTATGTTCTAGTGTATAAGCTAGATTGTAGTTGCATGAACAGAAGTGTGAGTGATATACAAGCATAGGAATGTGTAGTTTGAGTTTTTACAGCATAAGGAGACTCACATGTATGGGTATGTTGGGGACTCATAGGATTATATATACCTTCTACTTTTAAATAGAAGCCAGCTGTCCCTCAAGGAATGTATAAAAACAAATTCTGCTTTGGAGGGCAGAGAAAGACGGAGAAAGACGGAGAAAGACGGAAGAAGACCACCTCTCCAGCATACTCTTTCTCTCCTATGTCTTGCCAGTTGTTTTGCCAATGAATATATGTCAGACATAGTTAAATTTAAGTAATTGGATTTGATGTGGTTTGTTCAAGTTGCTCTGATCAGTTGACCTCAAAGAAGTTGAATGAAGCTGGGTTGAAGGTGGATCTTTTTTAGAAAGAAGACCACTTAGTCAAATTTTCGGGAGAATGAGCCATAAGGCGATTTGGCAATTAGCTTGTCACGGGTGTGGCTTGCGGTGTTGATGAAGAAGCGATTTAAAGGTTTAAATACGCTGAAGTAGCTGAAATCGCGGGCATTCTGAAGTTGACATTAAGCTGTTCAATATTTGATGGGAGAGACTGATCTGAGTTAACTGAATAAAACACTAAAAGAACAAAAAAAAAAAAAAAAAAAAAAAAAAAAAAAGTAAAAAGTTGATTGAGGAAAAGAAAGAAAAGGGAAAAAGAAAATAATAAATTGATCCGAGTCAAAAACAGCAAAAAAAGAAAGCAAATTGGAAATATAACAATTAAGATTTCTTTAGTTTTTTTTCCGTTTCCTTTGTCCATCGAGTGGTCAGAGGAGGGAGAGTGAGAAAGTCAGGGTAGCCCCTCCCTTTAGAATTTACACACACACACACACACACACACACACACATACCACTATCCCCTCTTCACTCACTCATACGCACACACATACACATATCCCTGCTGTTTCTGAGTACACAGACAGAGTGACCAAAGAAAATTTGCAACATGGCAGAAAGTGGCTGTACCAGCAAAACAATTTCTCTGTGGTACTTGGGAAAGAAGAACAAGAAACAAACTAAGTTTTTGAAAAAAGGACTTGATGTTAATGCATCTATGGATGAACAGTTCAAATGGTTTGAGACCCAAAAAGACTCTGTCAAGCTAAAAGTATTTCCAATAATGGCAGCTAATTGGATTGTGAAACAAGGTGGAATTTGTTGCAACATTGATGATTGTCCAGTTCCACTTGCTGAAGCAATGAAGCCTCAAGTTGAAGCATACAACAAGTTGAGTAAAATCATGTCTATCACATGTTCAGAAAAAGAAAACATCACCAGTGATGATTTGTTTGATCCCGATTGGACGAATATAATTGCCGAAGCTGAAAGGAAGTATTCGCAAACACCAGAAAAGTCGGCAGAAACAGTAATGCCTCCTCCTTACAAACCAATTTATCCAACTGTACCTAAACAAAGTACAAGTTCAAGCTCAAATGGAGTGCCGGTTGACAAAATATATATAGCTTCTGCACAAGCAGCTCCAATAATTACCAGATCAAAATCAAACCAGCCAAATAGAGACATGCTACATAGTTCACCAAGGCGTAATTATGGATCTGACTGGGATGATGAGATCAGAGATGACGGCATGATCACAATTGATAAAGTCGGTCCTGAATGTTCCCCAATAGCTCTCAAAAAGGATGATTTAAAATCTGAAATAATGACAGAAGAGAGACCATTCACACCAGGAGAACGTCAAGCTATTCTCTCAGCCTTGCCTCCTCTGAAGAGACAAGATCCAAACACAGAGTTTTGGAGAGAATTAGATTCCTTGGTTGAAGCACATCAAATGACTCTAAGAGACATACACACTATTGTGAAAGCTAAAACTCCAAGAGACCGATGGGAACGCTTGCCAGCACCGATAACAACAGCCCAATGGACAGACTTGTGGGTAGATGGCCAGGGACGACCCCTGGGTCTTTGGCAAGCATTAGATGAGTTCCGAAAAGAAATTCAAATGATCTTGGGCAGTGGAAAAATTCCTTTCACATCAGTGACACTGATCAAGCAAAAAGACGATGAATCTCCAGACGAATACGCACTGCGTAAATGGAATGCTTATGAACGATGGGCTCTCTGTGCTAAGAAAGATCCAGACAGAGACGATGTACAATTCACTGACACACTTGTTGATGGATTTAGCACAAAATACCAACAAGCTTTATCACTTGGAGTCAATCCAGGAGAAACGTTTGATCAAATTATGCAATGGGCTGGCCGTCTAGAGATGGCTATGAGATCAAACAAGGATGAAGGAAATAAGCTGAATCGAAGAGGAGTGGCATCAGTCTCAATATAACGTGGTTTGCCGCAATTGTGGAAAGTCTGGCCACTTCAAAAGAGACTGCTGGGCTAAAGGTGGAGGAGCAGAAGGTAAAGGTCCTTCATTTCAACAGGACAAAGCGAAAAGCAACAGTGAGACCCCTCAAGGGAAGGTGTGGACGGAGGCACAAGTCCGTCAGCTCATTGAGGGAATTATGCGTCCGCAATAGGAATTAGCGGCCCCCTGTATGAGCAAGAAGAGTGACAATCGACTTTTCATTCAGGCATTAATAGGGGGCCACCCATGTGACTGTCTAGTTGACACGGGAGCAGCTATTTCGATAACGGATCTGAAACTACCAACAACACGTGAAACCATGGAAGTTGAAGGAGTTGGAGGGGGAATTACAACATTTCACAAAAGTATACCAGTTCCTCTGCAAATACATGAAGATGAAGTCTTATGGACATCTTTCTGGGTGGGACCAAATTCACAAGGAAGCATTATTGGCATGGACATTCTACCATTGTTGAATATGATCATATTCACCGACAGTCGTCAAATCGCTACAACAGCTGGAATAATCCCACATGAAGATCACACATGTAATTTAAGTTCTGTTGGCGCAGCAACACCAATCACCAGAGACTGGGGAAAAGAAGGTGTGTGGGGACTTCTGTGCAGTTTATATCCAGATGTTTGGGCTAAACATAAATTGGACTGTGGAAAAGCCAACATTGATCCCATTGTGATTGAGGGACCAATACATCCCCCTCATAAACAATATCCCATTCGACCTGAAGCAAGAAAAGCTGTGGAAGAAATAGTAGCAGATTTGGAAGCCGAAGGGATTGTCAGACAAACTTCTTCTACGACAAACAGTCCTGTCTGGCCTGTCAGGAAATCTGATAACTCATGGCGATTGACCATTGATTACACAAGACTGAACAGTGTAACACCAAAACCACACCCTATTGTGGCCAATCCAGCGACCATTCTGAATGACATCCCAGGAAATGCAAGAATTTTCACAGTACTTGATGTCCTATCAGCTTTCTGGTCTGTACCGATTGATGAAAGATCTCAAGAGAAATTGGCATTTACGGTGGGTGCAAAACAATATGTCTGGAACAGACTACCACAAGGTCTTAACATCTCTCCTGTTGTATTTCATAGAGCTTTGGACCAGTTCTTAACTGAGCGAAAAGCTGAAATTGAAAGCTCAGGAAGTGTTTGCCTCCAATATGTTGATGACTTGTTGATTGCAAGCCCAGACGAAAATAGCCATGTATCAGCTCTAAATGTTGTTCTACAAGCTCTTAGGAAGGGTGGATTCAAAGTCAACCCTAACAAAGCACAGCTGGCCAAAACCGAAGTGATCTATCTAGGCCAAGAAATATCCGTCGAAGGAAGAAGAATGACAACAGAGCGTGTAGAAGCATTACGACAATTACCAAAACCTCTGACAGTTACAGGAATGAGGAAGGTGATGGGACTTTTCAACTATTGTCGTCAGTATATACCTGATTTTGCCAGCATCACTAGCCCCCTCATTGACCTGTACAAAGGAGGGAGACCTGGAGTGGAACAGATAGACTGGACACCAGAAGCTGAGGAAGCATTTACCTCTATGAAAGAGAAACTGATTTCAGCACCAGCTTTGGGACTTCCTGATGGTCGGTTGCCATTTCACTTGTGGACCAGGGTGGGAGACGAGACCTATTCAGCAGTGTTGTGTCAAAAACCAGGTGATCGCTACAAACCAGTTGGATACTTTTCCACAAAGATTCCTGTCACCATGATAGGTCAACCACGATGTATACAAGCCCTCGATGGTGCCACATGGGCAGTGGATGCAGTGGAAAATCTGATAGGAGCACAAACTGTCATACTGCACACTCCGCACAGTATAGTAACGCTGTTGAACAACACAAACATCAAGACTATCACTGATGCGAGGAGAGCAAAATGGGAAGCGACATTGCTGAACAAAGATTTGAGAGTGGAAATCATCAGAGACACCTCACTTAACCCTGCGACAATGATGCTGGAACCACATGAGGGAATACCACACGAGTGTGAGAAACAAGTGGAAAAAGAAAGTCTTGGTCCAGTTAATCCAATCCCTCTTGAAAATCCAGACAAAGAGTTATACGTTGATGGATCCAGTTACTACATTGATGGAAAGCGCCATACTGGATGGGCTGTAGTGGAGGTTGATGGAACTGTTGTGAAGAAAGGAGCTCTTGCTGGACAATTTTCAGCACAAGTAGCTGAGCTCATAGCGCTTACGGAAGCTCTTGAACTATCGGAAGGAGATCGAGTCAACATCTACACAGATAGTCGCTATGCTTTCGGCGTGGTTCATGACTACCTTGCCTTATGGAAAAGACGTGGACTTATCACTAGCAATGGGAGTGAAATTCAACATGCTTCCATAATTCGTCGCTTGATTGCAGCATGCCACTTGCCGAGAGAAGCAGCCGTGGTCAAAGTAAAATCACATCAATCTGACAAGTCCAAAGAAAGTCAAGGAAACGCTGCAGCAGATGTAGCAGCCAGAGAAGCAGCTCTACTCTCCCCTACTCCTGTTACCTTGGTTAAGGAAAACAGGACAGAAAATCCTGAGCTCCACCTTCTGTCATATCAAACAGAGACAGATCAAGAGAAAGAACAATGGATAAAAGTGGGAGCGAAAGAAGATGATCAAGGTATATGGAGAATTCCAACAGGACAAGTGGTGATGCCTATCGGAACAAGAAGAGAACTAATGCAACTGTATCATGGAAAAGTCCATGCTGGAGCAAAAGCAATGAAAGCTCAAATCAGTGAAACGTGGTGGTGGCCACGAATGATGAGAGACATTGATGATTACTGTAGGAGATGCTTGATTTGCATGAAAGCCAATGTGGGAAAACCTGTAAAGGTGCGAATGTCACATGCACCCAGACCCACAGGACCATGGACAAATCTCCAAATCGATTTCACAGGACCTTTGTCACCCAGTGGAGGGTATCAATACATTCTAGTAATCATGGACCGATTCACTAGATGGGTGGAAGCGTTCCCCACGAAAACTTGCACTGCTGAAGCTGCAGCACGAGTAATGGTTGAAGAAGTTTTTCCTCGCTGGGGTCTTCCATATGAAATTGATTCTGACAATGGAACTCACTTCACTGGAAAACTGATGAAAGAAGCAATGAAACTGATGGGGATTAAACAGAAGTTCCACATTCCGTATCATCCACAAAGTTCAGGAATGGTAGAGCGAATGAACAGATCATTGAAAACAGCTCTTACCAAAGCCATTCTGCAAACTGGCCAAGGTTGGCATAAGTTATTGCCTGCCATTTTGTGGAACTTAAGAGCAACACCAAACAGAGTAACAGGACTGACCCCTTTTGAACTGATGACTGGAAGAGCAATGATTCTACCTCCTGATGCTCCACCACCTGCAGGAGCAGGAGGAGATTCTACTTTGTTCCAAGAAAAACTGCGACGCTATCTCACAATGCTAGACAAAGCTACCAAAGACAATAACAAGAAGGTTCGAGAGGCTCAGCAGCAATGGGATGAAAAACACACCACTACTGACATTCCACACATTCCCGAGTTAGGCAGTTTCGTTATGGTCAAACGCATTGCTAGGAAGGGTTTAGAGCCTAGATGGGAGGGACCATATGAGATCATCTTAACAACAAATACGAGTGTTTGCCTTAAAGGAAAGGGTGTAGGAACAGACAGATGGTATCATTGGTCGCAAGTTAAACCATGTTTGGTGACTGAACAAAATGATAATGATGTCTTATGGCCTGAACTTGAGCAATGTGCATCCATCAGTTTTAAAGAATGGGAACCAAGAAGTGATGTTTAATTATCTCTCTGCTTCCATTTCAGGGATCATTCCCATTGAGATTGATTAGAGATGGTTGCAAGTTATTCTCGATACCCAACGACGATGGTATGCTTGGTTTTAATTTTACTTGGCATTTACCAAGAAAGCCAAGCCTTATGGACCCCCCGAGTTCAAGGAATCACTCGGAATGCAACTCTGAAATCTGGCCAACATTTTAGTCTACCGTTTATTTCCAAATGGGGATTATGGGATTGGGTACCAAGTAATGACAAAGACCTTGCTAAATACCGTGAGGGCATCTATGGTGGATGTAACTATCACCATGAATGTTACAAAAGCAGAGTAATTTGGCCAGTGAAAAATGGAGGGTATTCTAGTAGTGCTCAAAGACGAGAAATTTGTTCAAGGGAACAATGTGAGATTGTGGGACTGGATCTCATAACTTCTACTAATGTGGAAAGGAACTTAATTTTGAATAATACTCATATGCTTACAATATGGGATTCACTGACCCTCGGGTGTATTTATCCCATAGTGTTACCATGTGAGGGATTCCTAATTGATACTTCCTCTGCAAGAACCAGATTCAAGGGAAATTATGCAAGAGTATGGCATTCAGAAGATGAGAGTGAATATTGTGAGACACAACTAGAAACTGGTGAAATTGGAAGGTGTTTTTATCTTTCTGCGGATAAGACAAACAAAGCTAATGTATGCCCAAATACAACTATTGCACCAGCTCATGGAATCTTGTTAGCCAAAGACACTAAAACTTTGATAAATGAAGCCCACATGGTGCGACAACGTATTAATTATAATTTGATGTCCCTTCTTACTGTTTTTGATCAGTCATATTGTGGAAACTTCACCCAAATAAGGAAATGGTTGGGAAAAGAAATAAAACATTTTACCTCTAAGAATCCTCTAAGTAGTCGAAGTCGTAAATCTCGAAGTATATGGGGAGACGTAGCAGGGGTTTTTGGTTCTGTCAATTCAATAAGTAATACTGCTCAAATGAACCAATTAAGTGAATACACTCAGTGGGTGGGGAAAATGACAGGGAAAGGACTCACTGAGGCTGTCCAAGGTTCTTTACATATCATAGCAGCGGGTCAGCATCTTAGCGATGCAGCAAAGGAATTGGCAGATGCATTAGCAAAATCATCTAATTTTGAGACACACCGGGCAGCATGTTTATTTCTAGCTCAGAATTTGAAGGATCAAATGGTAGAGGATATTCAGGTTATTCGGATGGGTCAAGTTCCTGAACGAATAGTGGAATCTTTGTTAGTAGTTTTCGGTAATCAACTTAATTTGACTTCTGCTAAACATATTCCATTAGTCAAGATTGCTATTGATGAAAATTCTTTGACAGGTTCTGGAGCATTACCCCTCATTATAGTGTGGCCTCAATATGGGAAGCGCAATGTAATGACAGTAAGACAATTCCAGTCAATGGGTGTTAGACAAGGAAATTCCGTGATTAGATTAGGGAGAAATGGATATTGGGCTGAAGGGGAAACACCAATGATTTCTACCATAGACTGTTGTGTTGAGGAACATGAATGGGTAATTTGCTCATGTTCTACAATGTTTAATCTATCTCTTAACGGATCTGCAGTTTGGGAGGTAGTTCCTTTAGATCAAGCAACAGGTGCATGGCAGGTGTCAGAAGCACAGTGGTGTATATTACATGACGGAATAAATGAGAATATGATATACGGAGGGAAGTTGTGTCCAATTCCTCCAGATCCATTTTGCGTTGAAATTCTCTACCCTCTCCAATTAGGTGGAATCCATGTTCCACATGTGCAATTGTTGCAGTTGGAACCACAGTGGTGGGATAATGATTTGGTAGAGGAGAGGAATACTGAACTTTTTGAAATGGTTAAAAGAGTTAAACAAACTGTTAAAGCAGCTCAAGAGGAGGGAATTCAAGCTATGGGTCATGTTATCGTAGCAAATGGAGTAGCTAAATTGCTGTCTGAAAGGAAATTAGCACTAATTCCAGGAAATGTTTCATGGTCGGAATGGGTAGTTTTGACCATGGTATTGGTTTTTGTGTTTTTTATCATAATACAACTCATCACATGTGTTACTAGAAGGAAAGGCACTAAACCAATTAGAGTGGTTATTTCTGACTATATGGATAAACCCGGATATACAGAGGATAGGAAATACAGAGTGAAATAGGAGATTTCATACACTGCTACATACTATATACAACAACACAAACATTCAACATCTGCTTACTGATTTACAACCCCAAGGGATAGGATTCTTTAACACCAATGTTTGTTTTAGTTTGTTATTTTGAGCCAGGAACTGGAGGACTTCAGGTACTGAACGAGTCCAGGCACTGGTGAAGACTTATTAGTTTTTATTTTCTTAGCTGATTGGGGTACATTTTAAATGCATACACATAGACGATATGACACATAGTTTTCGGGGACACATCATGGGTTGGGATTTGTTTCTTTTGTGTTGTTTTTGTTCCTTTTCCATTTCTATTTCTGTCTTTTGTAAGTCTGTCTTTAGTGTTTCTTGGTCTGCTATTTCTCTCCTCACTATCGCTGTAACAGGTGGCCACCTGGGAGTGACGGTGTGGAACTTTTGGCCAAAGTTCCATTGGGGGGAGATGAAGATTCAATTTTTATTAGTATTGTTATTAGAGCTCTAAACTTAGTATTATTTTTTCTTTTAGTATTCATAATCAGTTTATTATGTATCTGTATTGTTTTATTCAGAGTTTGTTGTATTATGTTCTAGTGTATAAGCTAGATTGTAGTTGCATGAACAGAAGTGTGAGTGATATACAAGCATAGGAATGTGTAGTTTGAGTTTTTACAGCATAAGGAGACTCACATGTATGGGTATGTTGGGGACTCATAGGATTATATATACCTTCTACTTTTAAATAGAAGCCAGCTGTCCCTCAAGGAATGTATAAAAAACAAATTCTGCTTTGGAGGGCAGAGAAAGACGGAGAAAGACGGAGAAAGACGGAAGAAGACCACCTCTCCAGCATACTCTTTCTCTCCTATGTCTTGATATATATATAAAAATAAATAAGAGATCTCTTGGCAAAATTGCTGGTGTCCGGTCCTGTGATTTAAACAATAACGGGGACAAAAGCTTGTTTTACAAGTCTACATTAATCAATAACATAGTTTAAAAGAAAAGAACTAATAAAATAAGGAGGTATTTATGAAGGAGTTGCAAAAACATAATCTATATTGTAAATTGTAAATTAAAAGCATCAGGCTGTAATGATTATAAACGTTAAAAGTATTTATTTACCATTTAAACAGAACAACAGGCGTCGTTTGAGCTACAGGAAATCTTAAGGAAAGTTAAGGAAATCCTTACATTTATCATTCAGGTTACTACCATACGTAAATCATGTATGTCTAATTTATGTTAAAGCTTATGACTTTTCTATATCTGTCTTGGTTGTTTCTGTAATTACTGAATGGACCAATTAATGGACCAAACCATAACTAACCTCAAAAATTATCTGCTTTTAGTTCTTGCTGTTTCTATTCATGTCACCTATTTTTTAACAGTATTACTCCATGCAGGAGGCAACCATAACTATTTGCCTTGTACAACATTAGGAGAATCAGGCCCTTCCTATCGGAGCACGATACACAACTCATTGTCCAAGCTCTTGTTCTATCCAGATTGGACCATTGTAATGCTCTCTTGGCAGGCCTTCCAGCATGCACTGTCAAACCTCTGAAACTGATTCAGAATCCTGCAGCAAGAGAGGTCTTTAATAAACTGAAGAGAGCACACGTCACATCTGTCATAAAATTACACTGGTTGCCATTTGCCGCTCGCATTAAATTCAAGGTACTGATGTTTGCCTTCAGAACAACCATTGGCTCCTCACTCCTATAGCTAAACTCACCACTTCAGAAGTTTGCGCTTGGCACTTGCATATCGTTGCCCTATTGTTAGTTTGATTACTTCAATTGCTCTCCTCATTTATAAGTTGCTTTGGATAAATGCATTGATTAAATGTAAATATAAATATTGCTTTACAAAACAGTACAATGGTATGCAATGTTTATACATTACATTTACAGAACATACATTTAGTTCTTTTCAGCTGTCATAGCAGCACAGATATTTTGCACACTATCTCCGTTTTCCAGCGTTTCAATTTTTATTCAGAAACCTTTCAAATAGTAATGACCCTTAGGAATAACTAAAAGAAGCTCAGAGTTTCTAATTTAAGACATCTACACTAGTAAACACTGACAAATCTGGCTTTACTTGACATACTGTATGAACAACCATTATCTGATTTTAGATCAAATAAACAGACATAGAAACATAGAAAGTGAGGAAAAAGAGAAGATTCGTTTACATCATTTATTGCATACGGTAGTCACAGTAAGTAAATGGTGATGTAGATTCAGTAGTGAATGTGAAAGATGGGCACTTGTTGACTTGTATAGAGCATAACAATATATCTTATCTGTTTGAAACATATCTTTTCTTTAAAATTTTGATTTAAAATATATGATTTTTTTAAAACAACAATTTTGTTGAAATATACTACTAGGTCAGGCCTTAATAGTTACATAGTAGGAAAGAAAGCGATTTGCTGTTTGTCCATTTGTATGAATGACTAGATTTTCTTTGATGGCACAGTGAAGTGTGTTTGTGCATATTCTATCCTCTTCTTTTCATGTTATGGCATTACTCCAATATGAATACATGGGTGCATTTTATATATATATATATATATATATATATATATATATATATATATATATATATATAATGTGTGTATATATATAATGTGTGTATATATATATATATATATATATAATGTGTGTATATATATATATATATATATATATATATATATATATATATATATAGGCCAATGGTATAGGCACACATAGATTTTTCATTTTTCATCACTGTTTGTTTCAATCCATAATTCAACAACAATCAATAGCAAAAATCATTCAATGGACTATAACACTGCTTTTAAACTTATGGCTGCAGTTATCAGGTTTTCAGTTTACACTTTATTATTACCTTGTACCTTTTCAGCATTCTTTTTTTAAGTTACAAAAAGTGATCAAGACATTGATTTTGACATTGAAAAACATTGCAAAGATATCAAAGGGCTTCTTTTAATTCAAGAGTGTACTGAGGGACATGAATAAAAAACAGGAGGTTATGAAAAAAGATTAATTACATGAACATACATCTCAAATCTGTTTATGTTTTATATGATCGACAATCAATGCTTACTGTTCATCACTGTTTGACTTTGCCTTTCGTCAGTAGTATATAGTATGAATATGAACAGCAGTATCTTTTCATGATTAGCTAAATGAACAATGTCATGAGAATTACTCACCCTGTCTCGGCGTGTGTGACTGATGGATTGTTTGTGTGTGCCCAGAGTGTCGGGGAACTGTCCGTGGTGCTGAACCCGTCGGTAACGCCCTACATATGAGAACGAACCAGGAAAATAATGCAAAACCTCTGTCTTCCAGCACCCGCATCTGAATGACAGCAACAAATAGTATTACACGCTTCCAACACGTATGAAAGCCATGCACACGATCTGTTCACAATAGAGCCCAATTTTCCAAACAAAATGTCTCGTGCGTGCACAAGCATCTGTTGGCTGCTCCATCAGTGTCAGATGATTATTACACTTCACCATAGTACGCGTAAATGATTACAAAGCTGAAGATGACTTAAATGTGCATTCATTTTGATCATGCATGCATGCTTAATGAAATGTACCTAAGAAACTTGTACAGATATCATATTATTATATATCACTATACCTGCCTGTGTTCTCATCATTCGCATCACGTGCACTCACAGTCCAGTTTGAGCAACTAACTCGTATTCTGTTTTGCATTACACTGAGTAAGCTTACCTTCTGAATATGAATATGGTATTACACTAAAATGAAAAAGCAAAAATTACCCCAAACGCTGGAGAATTAATTCTAATTCATGATTTATGAAATATTAAAATACCTTTTTTTTTTTACCTCCGATCACAGGTTCTTCAGGGATGCCTTGATGGCTTGCCATCAGAACAGAGTAAATCTCACACTGTGAGTCCCATCAGTCACTGCATGAGTGGTATGTGAGCTTTCAGGTGGAGAAAAAGAAAAAGATGCCTGGTCTTCCTCCTATAGACACCATTACTCCACATTACAGTCCGGTAGAAGGAAAAAAAAACACTCACTCACACTCGTGTGCGTGCATTACTACAGCCATGGTGACGATGCTGTGCCTTATGCGTTTAAGCTTTATGATGTCGACGTGTATAATGTATGAAAATCCTTCTATGTTTCAGAAGATACTGCAAAATCTAACGGAAGCGCTCAATTCCTCCAGTCAGCTATTGACCTGCATTGACGTCATTGCGTCATTAGGTTTCCCCTGGAAACACTGGCGTTCTAAAAATAGAAACACATTAATTCAGCGCGCGAGACTATTTGTATCAATCCATAATGCTTTATCTGATGTGTTTTCATTTTTTGAACGCATCGGGCTGAGTAAGAGCTCATACAATGATGATGAGAATATCCCTTCATCATTCAAGTCTCTCATTCACGCTTTTGTCATTAAAACCAGTTTGTCTACGTGCGGTCTGCATTAGATGCATAAGTGGACCCTGAAAATTTGAGTTCCAAAAAAAAAAAAAAAAAAAAAAATTACAAGGAAACAAAAAGAGGACAATTATTTGGATATTGGGGGGAAAAAATGAGGTTTAGGATTTTGAACAGTTGCATTATTACTAGGTGACACCTCAAACAAGCAAACTTTCTTTGAGTAAAATGTCAAATGCTACAGTAAAAGAGGGGCAAACTAACACTAGGAGTTTGTGAATTCACAAAGAATTTTAACAATTCAACTTTTGAATTCTCAGTTTGCTATACTGTGCTAAACTAAAACTTTCAACACAAGTGTTTGGCATCATTCATCATTCAGTTAGTAATGATCAAATAAATATAAATATTGCTCTAATGCTGTACATGCTCTAATATTCTTTATAATGAATCATAAAGATGCAATAATAACAAAACAATTAACATACAAGTATTATATTGTTTTTAATGGTGTCAGCCATTAACTAAAAGAGTTCAAACTTTGGATGCACACTAACATGACTTTTCAATCGGACACAATTATGTACATAAAGATAATTTTGCATTATATATTAGGTCTTAATCATTCATCTCCAGATCAGGATTTTTATGGCCAAAACAGGACAATTATGAGCCCTATTGGCCCATCAAGCCCCAAATGGCATTGAGTTAGATGGGTTACTTAAGAAATGAAGTATATATTTGTATACAGTATATATATAAAATGCTGAAGTAGGTATTAAAAGGTCAAAATATCTTATAAATTTTTAATTGAAAAAAAAAACAAAAAAAAAAACAAGACAAAACATACTTACCTTGGCACAATCCCGAGGGTCCACGTGGTCCACTGATATCTTGTTTTATGATTTTCTTGTCCATGTGTATAAAATGGCTCTCTACATGTTGATTACACCAAAATGACTTTGATTTTGTCAGATATAGGTCCTGTAAGTAATATTTAAAAATCAAATTGCTTCGCTGATTTATTTTCTTAAGAAATAACGTTAAAATATTATGCCAAACGATCTATACTACAATACATTTTTTAAATATACGTTTTAATTATAAGTCTCATATTAAGACAACAATATACAGAGACATCCATGCAGCTTCAAGTGAAAATATGAATCATGTTGATTTTCTGTTTTTATTTGCTTTAATATAGATCATGTTAATTTATAGCATTGTACTTCTTAAACCACAGATCTTACGGACAGACTCGACTCCTGTCTGTCCACTGAGTAATGATGATGATGATGATGATTGTCAAACTGGAGACAGGAGAGTCACGACTTAACGTCTGCTTCCATCTGCTGGCTATATCATGCAACTACACATTGGCTCAGTGACTAGATTTTTATTGCTATTCAATCGTCCATTGCTTCTATTTTTAGTTATCTATTAAAGCGTAATGTTTGTTTATTTGTGATACACCAACACCATCTAAACCAAGTATCTCTCTAGCATCAAGTACAGTGCCACAATTAGGACATTTATTAACTTAAATTAATTTTACATTTATTTGCATAGTGCTTTTCACAATACACATAGTTCCAAAGCAGCTTTACAGAAAATGCATGTGTATACATGTTATCAGAGGTGACTGTATGCATATACAAATCACGCAGTTAGCTAGCAATTTATTCATTTAAGGCAAAAAAACAAGGAGCTCATTTAAGTCATTTTTCACAAGTGTGAAGCCATGTGAAGTGGATAATTTGTCTCTCATTTATGCTCGAGATACTAGATTTCGGCGAGATTAAGGAATCGACATAACAAACAAGAAAATACTGAGACAAAAAGGGAGTTTGGCGGTTCCACTTCAAAATCGTCGACATAATAGTATTGGCGAGTTAACCATGACTCGAGATAAGTGAACTCCACTGTATTAAAATTGACAGTAGCCAATCTACGATGGTTCTTTCCAGTGGTATCAAAAATAGTATATTATATTGATACCTTTTAAGCTATATTATTGAAGTTAAATTCCAGTATCGTGACAACACTAATCTGGGTGCCACACTTTTTTTCAGAGGGTGCCGTGACTGAAAAAAGGTTAGGAAACACTGATCTATAGTACAGAACGCAGCACTAAGATCAAGTAAAACTAGTACTGAGATACAGCCTTGGTCAAAACGCTATGCCTTAACCCTGACAAATGTTTTTCATAGATAAACGATTTTTCATAGATAAAAAGACAGCCTTTTTCTAGTATTTTAGTCATAAATGAATTTTTTTTAATCGGTTATAATTTGCTAATTAATTTGGATCAAGTTGTGGTTTCTTAATGAGAGGCGTAATAACTGCCAGATTGAATGCTCTTTATACATTTAGTGTACTTGAATAACCAAAACCATATTATGTGACAAATGTATTATATGAAATATTTATCTTCTTATAAGTAACACTAGAAATGAAAACAAAATGCAATATTGGAATACAAATATTGAATCACGCATCACAATGAGATTCAAATACTCACGATAATAATAAATAAGGGAAATCTGGATAAATGGGAATACTCTATAGAGAACTGAGGAGGTTGTTTACTGACAGTAGCTGATCGTAGAAGACTGGCAGGGCGAGTGTGGTTTGATGAAGACAGTAGAAGTCCAGCACTCTATGCCAAGAAGGACTGTGTCTTGAGAGTTATTGGCAGCCACTGTAGAGACCCAAGCCGAAGTGTATCACGAGGGAATTCAAGAGGTCAAAAAAGTCAAGCAGCAGTGTTTGTATGTGCTTGAGGCAAAATATGACAGTTGCAGGTGGACCGAGGAGGAAGTTACAGTAAGCTAGGCATGAAATAACTACAGCCCAGATGAGAAGCGTCTCGAGAAAGGCCTAATTTCTTTGTGGTGGAGCATGAAGCTGCAGAACTGGGCAGTGGTTGAAAATTGATATTTTATATGAAATTTAGAGAACGTCCTAAGAGTCGCTCCTAGGTTGATTTCACTGTCTGAGGGTCGAGTGTTGTTTGGGCATGTGCAGTGTGGCAAGAGCTAAGCTGGATAAACAGTTTTGCAGTAATGGATCTGCTCATTAAATAAAGTAGTAGAGAATTTGGACGAGATGGCACAGATACTTGCAAACAGAAACAGGCTCACCTGGAGCTCTTGATCTACACATTGAAAATTGTAGAGCACTTCAGAGAAAAGATCTGGAAGCACAACACCTAGTTAGAAGTATCAGCTTGATCTATAAACTACTGAAATGAGACAAACGCTTGTTAGGTTTTGCAAAAACAACAATAAGGGCCAATGACCTTCACTTAATTTTCAGCATCATTACTCCAGTCTTTAGTCACATGATCCTTTGGATCCTATTATATAGTAGAAGCTAAATTAATGAGCTAATGGTAAACACATGTGCTGATTAAATGAATTACCATGACAAGAAAAGAGTGGTGGGAAATAGAACAAAGGACAATAGGAACTAATGAACACAAACTAAAAGTCCACATGAAAACAAGAAATAACTGAACACAATCGTGACACACTTGTTCTTTTAATTTATTCAATTTTTTGGTACCACTATGCCATCCTATTTTGAAGTTTTAATAAAATTGATATAATTATTAAAACAAATATTTGGCCTCTGCTTGCCACTGTTCTTTTTCCTTAAAATGTCTATTTCTTGGACATGATTCGCTCTACAATATTTGCCAAAGGTAGAATTCATATAGTGTGTAGCTACACTGCACATATGATAGTTGGTTTAACTTTAAAAAAAGTATTTGAGTAAATTTGAGTTAATACAAAGAAAGAGGTTGATTTAATCATCATAAAACTCTAATTATTCTATTATTCTATGATCTATTATCTGAACAATATTAGAATCTAATATTGAATCTAAGTTTAATTTACAGCATTAAAAAAGGCGATAAAAGTTTTTTTACGGTGTGTGGGACATTAGTATTTCTAAATTGCACTAACAATGCACTGGCATTAATATAAGACATAATAGAGCTTGTCCTCATATGGTAGAAGAAAATAAGTGCAGTTTTAATCAAACTACAGTGCAAGTCAATGTCAGAACTACATCCATTTCATTGTGCCTGTTTAACCCAAAGTGCTGAATCTGTATGATAGCAGCATACTGCATTTCATTAGGTGTGAGACAGACTCTAATGGTCGTCTAATGGAGGAGCTGCACTGTAACGGCCTTTGCTCACCTACACAGGGCTATTTGAAAGGATGCTTCATAAATCTGCTGTTTAGCCAAGCAGAGAGATATTTCCCCTCTGCTGGCCTGGAGGGCCCATCACCACACACCTAATCATAATGTGTCCACCCCTCGGCTTCTCAGAAATATGAGAACCATTTGCCATAACCAAAGCGGCCTCTACAGAACACGAAGACCCTTTACACTGTCCGAAACAGAACACTAACCTTTATGAACATTTTAAGTTCAAAAGAGGTAATTTCTGAATATATAAACTAAATTGGATTATTCTAAGGATTTTATTTTTTAAATTCCTGTTATGCAATGCCTTCTGCACTCTGTACATTTTGCATTTCTTCTCTGGTAAAGTTAAACTTAATTATAAATAGATTATTTCCATGCATTCTTCTAAAAGTTTTTTTTTTTTTTTTTTTTTGTTGCAGCAATGCAATAGAAAAGCATTTTTGTGTAAAAGTTGTTAAAATTTTTTTTTTTCTTAATGTCAATAACCAAGAAACGTGTGCAATAGAAAGGTTCAATCATGTTAAAAGTTCATTGTGGCACCATCAATGCCAATAAAGAGCCTTTATTTTTAAGAGTGTAATATTAAACTAACAGAATGAAACCTAACAGGATGGAAAGAAAGAGAAGAAGTTAGTGAATGATTAAGAATTTTAATATACTTTTAAATAGTTGAATTTGTTATATTATCATACAAATTACTATAATTTTGTCAAACAATATTAAATATTTTAGATTGAGACAAACCAAATAAAATCACAAACATTATAGAATTCTTGAAATTCAGTCTTGATACTTGCTTATGTGTGTTGCTGTTGTTTTTCCAATAAACAAACAAACAAAGACTTTTTAAAATAATATTTTTTCCAAAAACTTGGTGTGTTTTAAACATTTTGATTAGTGAAAATAACAACAATAAAACAAAAAATATTTCCATATTTAAAACTTGGCAGTATTTTGCATCCAAACATTTACTTTTTAGCAGCAAGAACCCTTTAAGTTTTAATTTAAAGCAACTTGTAGCCACATATGCTCTCATTATACTCTCCACATGTTTCAAAAACAGTAGACACTTATACATAAGCCAATATTATCACACAGCTGGGAATAATGCAATATCCTGTAGTGCAAGTTGCAACCCAATCTGTTTTGTGGCCTATTAATTGGTATTGTTTAATTTTCTCAGGTTAGCTAATAAGCAACATGCCTGATCTGTTTCTTTTCCAATCAGGGATAAGTACACCACAGTGTAAAGCTGTGCTACGTTCTCAATTAATGACTGGACTTACATTAAGGAAGGGAAGGAAAAGGTGGGAAACTGAAGTCCCAAAGCTAGCCAGCTGTGAACCACAGATGCCGAATCAGCAAAAATCAACAGAAGCTGACCCACCAAAATGCTTTCACTGATCAGCGATTGTAAAACCTTTAGAGGATAAAAGAACATATAGATTTGGGGAAATTAAAGTGAGAAAGATAGAGAGGTCAAAATTATGAACTGACTTTATTGAGCTTATGAGTTATGTCAAACTGGGGGTAAAACATCTCGGTTAAGTTTGTAAACTTAGTTCCTTGAAAAGGGAACAAGACGCTGCGTCAAGCGCTATAGGAAGACTCCTATGTGATTGCGTCATGAAACACATATGTAATTGAACTAATCATTTGAAGGGACGTCAGAGGCAGGTGACATCATGAACCAGGAAACTATAGAACTCCAACACTGTACCATCCGTGCAGTTAACCAAGTCCAGCAGCCAAGCCACAATCTCCACAGGCCGTATTGTGTCCCCTGACTTGGACAACTTGTCCCTCCTGATCGGAATCTTCATAGAAGAGCTGTTGAGGAGGAACACTAGGTCTGGAAACCACCTCTGCCTGGTACAGCAGAGCAATCAAGGTGAGACAGAACTCCAGTGAGCAGAGCAATTGGGGAAATGTGTACAGACAAAGAATGTGTACACACGATGAGAACATGGGAACTTGGGCTAGGAACCATGGTTTCTTCCACATAGTCAAAGCATGGGTTTTTAATGTACCCTTGATAAGAAGGGTTGCCTCTCGCGGAAAACCTCCTGGTCCTGCGTCACCACTGAAGGGGTCTCATTCACAGCAGGTCAAAAGGAGGACTATAGGACGCTGCTGCTACCAGACCTAACAGTTTCTGGAACTGCTTAATAGTGAATGACCGACCTAGCTAGGTCTGTTACGGCCTATAGGACTGATTCAGTGCGTGCATCAGAAACAAAACCTAATCACAGCTGGAGAAAGCACACTTTGACAAAATACCTTTTAATATAGCAGTTACTATGTTGGAAATAAAAATTAATTTGGGTTAAAAATGTATATTAATTAAATTATGAATAACTTTTTATTTATATTTTTTACTCTTTTAATTTTAATTAGATACATATTAAAATATTTGATATGCAAATTGCTGTAATTTTATCAAATAAGATATATTTATATTTTTGAGACATACCAGATAATATAATATCGAATCAGATATCACAAAACCAGTGTTGGGTGTAATACATTACTAAGTAATTAGTGACTGTAATTTAATTACTTTTACTTTAAAAGTAAAGGTTTAATTACTGTTGTAATTCTATTAAATAATGTACAGACTGTAGAAAAATATATAAAATAAAATTGAATGTCTAATGTTAAAATTTATATATATATTTTTTAATCTTCTACCTTTAAATTCTATGGTCATTTCACAAATAATAAATGCAATTCTATATTATTTATTTGAAAGAATTAAGAGAGCAGTTTCATGTCTATCCTAGTATTGCTCAACTGGTCAAGGTTGATTTAGCATTTAGAAAGTAATTAGAAATAAGTAATGAAGTACTTTTTAGAATAATTAGTACAGTAATCTAATTACACTGTTGAAGACATAATTAATATCTAGTAACAAATTAATTTACTTACCCAACACTACACAAAACATCCTGGAAGATGTAATCATGCAATATAAATGGGAATATTCCACAAAAGACAAATAGAATGTTCCCAATAAAATTAACTTAATATATTTTATATGTATAACATTTTTTATGATTTATAATTATAATTATATGGATTTTTTTTTAAAATAATTATATTATATATATATATGTTTTCAATTTTTTTATATGAAACATTCTGATTAATGAAAACAATTAATAAAATCAAAATTACTTAAATTAATAATACAAATTTAAAATTGATATTGTGATAAGACAAGGGAACAAGACATTACACTGATGTCACACTGTAATGCATGACGGTGTACCACTAAAGATGTATGGGATACCTGGAGTAAATCAGCATCATCTTCTGATTGACTGAAACAAGCCACTCACAGACATACAGGAAGAATTGCAGGTTGATGTAGCAGCTTGTTCACTTCTCAGGGAACATATAGGTTAATAATGTAACCCCCGTTCTTTAAAGGTGAGACTTGCGTTGCAAGCCGCTCCCTCACTTCTGGGTATGTGAAGCAGCGTGCGAAAACTCACATTAAGTTTTCTGGCCGTACCAGCGGAGGTGCAAGTAGCCAGGTGAAGCATGGCAGTCCACTCCGGGTTGTACTCTCCATGAAGGAGGCAGCACAGCTGAATCTTCATCCCCAGAGAAGTCTAGCCCAAACTTCCATTTTAGCGATTGACAACCAATCCTCCACTGGATTCTCAAATTTGATGCTGAGACCTCCAAGAGAAGCTCCACAGCTTGCGATAGACAAGAGGAGTAAGAGAGCTGTTGGGATTCACCTGGCAGGAAAGGCCCTACTGTAATCTTCAGATCACCCAGTGTATTAACAGAAGTGGCCCTCTGGTGTTCAAAGGAACCAGATCGGGGAATAGAAGAAGGGACTCGATCTCAACATCGAAATGGTCGTCTTCCCACAGTGGGTACATGACTCATCAACGAACACCATCTCAGCATGTTTACGGCCTAAACACGTGAGGCTGAGATGTGAGATGGGGGTAGGAAGCAAATGCATCCAGAAACACACAAGCGGAATGACAACTTTAAAGAGACGCAATGTCACACTCTTTCCAGTTGCTACACACACTCAGGAAGGCGACCTCCGCTGGAACCTACAGTCACACCAATATGCGATGCAAATCTCACTCGCCAATGTGCATTGGCTTATTCTGTTACCACTTGATAGGCTCTCAGGTGAGATTCCAATTCGTCATTCACTGATGTTAACATTGAATGGCATAACCATGATGGGGAACCATGGTCACAGTCGTAACCTTAGATGTTCCCTTCTGACGGAACTCCACGCTGCATCTGACATTGAGAATCCCACCTAGAAGAAAGGCTATCTCCAAGCAGAGGTTGGCCCACTGGATAGTGAAAGCCCAAGACCCACCTGGGAGTGAGGGCGCACTCCAACAGAAGTGTTGCTTCCTCTTGGGCGCTGGTGCATGGCGCCTCACAAGTAGACATCTGTACAGTGTCCTCCCGTGTACTCAACACCAGTAGCCAGCAGTGTGAGGACCCTGCTAGGTGTACCGCTTGCTGTGGCATTCCACTCTACAAACTGGATGTGTGCACTTATTCCACTCCTTAGGTGAGTTTCCGAGGTGGCAAATCCTGTTGGAGTTCCTCCTGAACTAGCAGAGTCAGAAGTGGCGGAGACGCCTGACATCATGCCTAACACTCCAAGGTACGCCCAGGGATTTCCCCTGTGCTAGGCTAGGTGCCCATATGTTGTGATCCCTATGGCGATCATATATGTCTATTCTTCCACGGTACGGTTTCTCTCTCACTAAGCCTGTGTCTTTCCCTGTCAGAACTCTGCCATCTCTGCATGGTATTGACTTCACCCTTACTAGGCTGAATCTGCTACAGAGAACTTCCATATGTAGCACTGCCCAGGCTAGGTACCCATATGTTGTGATCCCTATGGCGATCATATATGTCTATTCTTCCACGGTACGGTTTCTCTCTCACTAAGCCTGTGTCTTTCCCTGTCAGAACTCTGCCATCTCTGCATGGTATTGACTTCACCCTTACTAGGCTGAATATGCTACAGAGAACTTCCATATGTAGCACTGCCCAGATGGCTAGTCCATATGTGTAAATTCCACATGATTCCTCCCTGTGGGTGGGATGTGGCCTCTGTAGCATTCCCCTCTTGGGGTACGCTCTCCCAGTGTTTTCCAAAATCTCACTGAGTGGGTCACAAGAAATAGCAGTGATTACTTTATCCTGCGTTAAGCCCGGTTCCATCCTCCGCCCCAACAGTGCGGGGGCTCAAGATTCTTGTGCAAGTCCCTGGAAGAGGAAGTAATTGTTACGCTTTGGTGGGGATCCCAATTTGTCAGTTCAGTTCTGATGTAATGTCGAACATGAATGACTAATATGGTACGTCTAGGTTAATATTGTAACCTCTGTTCCCTGAAGGATAGAACAGAAACTTTACATCCCTTCGCCACAATTGCTGTACCACCGCTGATCGGTGTACCACCAGCTCAGCTCCACAGTGAAAACCTAACTGTGCAATCGCATGTGCTGTTACTTATGTACCCGCTTCATGGGATGGAGTGGAAATCTTGCACGCCAATGTCCATTGGTTCATTTAATTACACTCGAAGATGATTGATCTCTCAGTCAAGATCCCAATTCGTCAGTTCAGTTCTGACATAATGTCTCTGTTCCTTCCTACCCTAGTATAATAGTACCCTAGACGTTTCTTTGAAATGAGCAAGGAGAAAATGCATCTATGCATAACCTTGATCATGCAAAATGGGTTATCCTCATGGAAAACCATTTTCTATTGAGCCATCACTGCAAGGGTATCATGTACATTAGGGCAAAAGTTATCACGTTGGACATGGCCTCCATGAGTCCCAACAGCTTTTGAAACAGTTTCACACTGACGGTCTGGCCTAGCCTCATTCTACTCACTGCTGAGAGAATCAATTGGATACAAGCAGGAGACAGACATGTCTGCATTGTAAGCTAGTCCCAAACTACTCCTAGAAAACTTGTCCTCTGAACTGGAGAAAGCATAATCTTCTTGGAATTCAGTCTTAACCCTGAGCGCCTTACATGGGGAAGGATAATGTTGCTTTCAATGCAAGGAGCTGGAGGCTGGTGGCCTCTGGGATCTGGGAACCGTGAGGGATAAACCTCTGAAAGTTTGCTGACTGATGTTTAGCCCACTGAAATCTCACGACAACTGAGTTGACAGCATTGCAGAACTCAACTTCGCATGCACCAGCCTAACCTTGCCCATCAGAGGTGATGTAGTTCTACAGGGTGTGGTGAGCAGGGTCTGGGCCTTAATGGGTCTCTTCAACCCTGAGCATCGCCGCATAGTCGTTTCATCCCCATGATTAAAGCATAATTTGAGATTGTGGGCCTGGATACATTTGACCGGACGTTGACACCTCAGTGTGAAAGTCTGGACAGAGAAGCAATCCCCGATGTGAAGGTTGTGATCTACTCAACGTAGATACTCTCATACAATTTACTCTTTAAACAGTTTCTGTTTCTCTGCCGACCAATTGATATTGAGTTTGGCAATGACACAAGTAACAACTTCCACCAGCTACTTGTGAAGAGCAAAAAAGGTGGAAAGTCCTCTAATGCCCCTGTCTCAATGCTCATGATATCCACCTCCATGAAGTGTGGAGCTCCCTCGAAAGGGAACATATATGATTTCAATCTTAAAAACACATTTAAAAGAAGAATTTCATTTAAATTACTTTTAGCTGAGTGCACTGAATTATGTAATTCATTATTCAGTGTGCTTTGTTGAATACTGGACATTAATATTATTCCAAACATAGCCTCAGTCTTGTAAACAGTGGCATATTATACAACATACCTGTAGAGAAAGGGAAAATATTCAATACACAGTGGACTTTGATTTCCCTTTCTTAAGTGAAATTCTATGTTGAACGTTTCCTGTGTGCATTTGTGTTTGATAGTGCCTATATGTTTTATCTCTGCCTGCTGTGATTTGATGAGCTTGCAAACACACACATACATGCACATAGCTGTATGAGGTCATCTGTATGTTCATGCAAGCTCCTCCTGCTTATGCATTCATGTGACTTCAGAGCGTATCCAGAGGGTATTTGAGAGGTTACTTGGCATGTCATTAGAATTCATGCAGCCTGTTTGTGAGGGAATGTGCAGTAGATAGTGTGAAACTGTCAGCAGAATCATTTCAATGTTAATTCCCCCAACATTCCAGATCACTCAGAGCAAAGTTCCCGTCAGAAATGAACAGCGGGAGCCGCATTTCTGCTGCAGCATCAGAATCATAGAGAGCAGCCTGACACACACTTGATTTATAATCACACGCAGTGTGTGTGTGTGTGTACGCTTAATCCGCTGCCTCTTCTCTAGCTCACTTGTATTTCTCTCTCTCTCTATCTCTCTTAAGCTACAAAAAATACACAAATGAAAACACTTGACCCTTTGTTTTTAATCTTCCCTATAGACTATGCTAAAAAAAAAATCATTTGATCATTTGATCCCTGGATGTTTAGTACATATTACAATTATCCATATATCCAATATGCTCCCTTCATCTTTTTTTTTTCAGAAGTCAGAGCTCTTCAACTCTTCACAAACTTTTTATCAAGGAAAATGGGGTTTTTATGACTTTTAGAAGGACACAACTTCTGATATGATAAAAAAGCATGTTTTGGGAATCCATAATTAGCTTTTTTTTTTTAGCTATGTTTCTGTTTACTCCATGTGATTGCCTTACCTGAGCTTATAAATACAAGATTTAGTTTAGGCCGTTAGTAATACACATTATTAATTGTACTTGCTAAAAAGCCATGCATCACTATAACTCGAGTCATGACCAAACTCCTAACACAAAATATTACAATTCAACTGGCTCACTACACATTGGGACACTGATGATGACATGACAAAGTCCTAATTGTACAACATCACTAATGGTATTTATTAATAACAGCAGAGCTAATGTTTCATAAATTTAAATGTTTTATGTTTTTTCAAAGTACACAATAATGAATACTTTGATTGTTACATATACCTGCAACATTTCAGACATAAATGTTCATTAATAAATGTTAGCTAAATTATGTTAATTTCCTGTCTACCACAATCTGACATGAATCAGTTAAAAAAAACTGAACATCAATAAAGACATACCAAGTCATATTCTGAACATACCCCCGCACACAAAAGTAGGAAAAAGTAGGAAAAGAAGTAGGAAAAAAGCATGGAGCTGCAGGTTCTGTCCTGTGAGGGGCAGCAGAGATACAGAAGCGCAAACAATCACCTCTAAGTATTAATAGTCTCCAGTCAAAAGCACTGCACAGAAACATACATGAAGTATTAAAACAAAACAAGACTCTAGAAAGGAAATATCAATGTAAAATCCCTCATGGAGGTCAAGAAAAGGTCATTGAAACTTCTTTGACTTCAGACTGAATGCCCTGTGGCTCATTTGCCTTAAGTCTTGATGAAAAATTCTCACTATGAAGCCCTTATCACTCTCGCGTTACTAAATAACCAACTGGAATGAAAGTTAATGGAAGAATGTAAAGAGATAATGTTGAATTCCCCTGCCAAGTGACCCCTCTGCATTTCATCAAAGAACTCAGGAGAAAGTGCTTCTTTCATCCTGAGATTTAATATGAAAAACAGAGTCTCACAGACCTGGGAAAAAGCCTCACAGACATGTGTGTAACTGATTAATAGCCAGTTTGGTGTTTGCCTGGGGAATTTGAACAGGTTCATATCAAAGAAACCGATTTTATTACTGGATAGGTTAAAAATAGAGGTACATTCTGATTCCAGATACCTTGAGAATTTTATTTCAAAACGATTTCAACAGGATTTTACCAAGTGAAGATCATTTTAGAGGGTCTTAAACAAAAGATGAATGCTGACCCATGTATTTTACAATACTTATTTAGAATGACTGACAACCTGTCATTTAAACAGTTGGACGAACAACATAATTAGACAATTCACAAGTAAAGTACAGTCTCTGTCCTTCAAACCCAGTCTAATTTGAGCTTGGCTTTAAGACACCGTCCATGGTGCTGAACTACACAAAGGCTGGAGACTGATTAATGGTCTATCAGCTGCAGCCACAGACAGTGGAGTGATTTATATAAATATTTCCTTTACCTTAATTTCCTTAATTAATGATATGGGGAAATGTGTTGCTTGAGCCTAGCCACGGTCATATATTAGAAAGGATTGGTTGGTTTTTGACAGTCTTGTTGCCCAGGCGTTTATGGGCCAGTTCTCTCTCAGCTGCAGGTGACTCATCTTGCACATTATTAATGACTGACCCAAAGGGACAAACCAATGTCCACTATATGAGAGGGAGAGGATCACACCATTTGCTTCTGGTAAAGGGGAGTTAATGTGATCAGTTCAACCCACAGGTACAGTAGAGAAAATCAAGTTTAGCATGGAGGGTATTAATCACACTGTAAACACAGCTGAAAGTGGTGTAATGGTGCAATCTACCCCCCAAAAACAAATGGTACAGTTAAAATATATGCATCTATTTTAATTATGACATTCAACAGAACCAAAGAAAAAATAACACTTTCAAGAATACATCTAAAATGCACCATACTGGGCCACCCAGAGACAATATTTTATTGCTCAATATTGCTTTTTCTTTGGAGACTTGTTTCATTTAAGTATTAAGGGGTCTCAAATTGTTTCTAAAATCACTTCAATGATTCCAAAATTCCATAAAAAGAAATAAACAGTTGTCTCATTGTCTCCGCAATTTAGTTTTAGTCACATTGCTGTGCAGGAGCAGATGAATTGTTAAAATATTATTATTGACACTATTGTATTATTGAAAGAAATATTTTAATTATAAAAAATAATATTAATATGTTTAATTGTTACAATAATAATACTAATAATAATGTGATTTTTACAGGATCTCATTTAATAATAAATACATTAGTTACATGAATGAATGAATGAATGAATGAATGAATGCAGTTTAAAGCGACTATAGAATCTCCCTATTTTAAATCAACAGCCCCATTACTTATTAAACCAACAGAGACAACGTGAAAAAGAAATACAATCCAATTCACACGTGAATAATAGAAAGACAACACAGAAGAAATTAATTAAACACTTACAATATCTCAAGCAATGTGAGTGGGAGATGTAATGTGAAGACACCATAATTAAAAGTACTTCATTCTATGAGGGAATGCCATTGCTCTCTACCCACCAGTTGAGCTAAATCAGGTTTTTCGCTGCTGTGAATCTAATGAAACATCCTCATGGGGAGCGGCAGGGCGGCCATGTTCAGGTGGGCTCTCCGCAGGGATGTGGGACAGAGTTTAGCAGTTTGTTAGAGGTATGAGGGAATCAGGGGGGTTGATAACACAGCGGGAAAGTAACGCAGGAAGGCAGTGCTAAATAGTGACTGGCCCGCTGAGCTGTTTTCCCATCATCCACCACTGCATCCCACCCTGAGCATGTCTCAGGAGAAGACGACATGAGACAGAGAGCAAAAAGCAGAATTAGAGAAAACGACGGATGGGAAGAAATGCTTCCCAGCTGGAGTATTAATTGCAAGGTTGGGAGATGGAATTAAGGTGTCACTGATTGAGTCTTGGGGATTGTTCAGTCCCTCTGAAATTCTTTGTTCCGGTATGCCTGAAATGCTCCCCTTGTGTTACAAACTATCACAATATCAATCATCTGCAATATCAAACTGACGTGGTAAAGATTCGCCACAGAGGCTGATCTACACAAAAAACCCCAACTAAATATGCTTGAATTTAAATGAAACAAGTGACGTTGATATTTACAAAAAAATCTACAATATTACAGTAGCAGAAACCTCCTTAAACAGGTTCTCAAGGTCATTTCAAGGTTCATTTCAATCACAGTTTTTGAACGTTTCACACAGGTAACAAATAAAGAAACAAGGTTGTCCCTTAGTGTTTGATTAAAATGTCAAACTTTTATGAATCGCTAACATCACCACTTCCCTTGAGGTGTGCGGCTCTAAATTATTTTCTGACTCTGTGTGTGTGTGTGGGGGGGTTACATAACCGGGTGTGATGGAGAGGAATATTAGCTTCATTTTCCCCCCTGCGTTTTTCCATCTCCCAGGTCATAAGCAGCTTATGTCACTCTCACGTCATGTGATGCCGCATGCAGTCAATATAAATACAGCTAATATTCAGCATCTGAGAATATTGCAGCCCATGGGAGCCCAAAGCCTTGAACACAGCGGGAGGTGACACGCTCTTCATCTCTCATATCTTATTTTTAGGTGTCATTTATGCTGCTTTGTTAAAAGAAATCATCAGTTTACTATGTTCCCGTTTTAATTTTAGTGCATAAACCAAAGCAAATCCCTTGGTGATCTCATATGTATTTATATAGACATCATTTTCAACATTTGGATAGACACTGACACTTGCAATATCAACATACTGACAGCACTTAAATGTAAAGGATTGTGTGGCACTGAAGACTGGAGTAATGATGCTGAAAATTCAGATTTCTAAGGGATTTATTATGTTTTAAATATATTTTAAATAGAAAATATTACGTTATTTTAAATATTTCCCAATATAAGCTGTTTTTATAGTATTTTTGATCAAATAAATTCAGCCTTGGTGAGCATGTGAGACTTCTTTCAAAAATATGAAAAAAGGTTACCTTAGCCTAAAAAAAGGCTTTATTTTGATTGTCTAATTTAGACATTATACTAACTATATTTAGCTTTGCAATTCTTATTAGAGTGTTAGTAGATTATTTGGTGAGGGTTCAGGTCAGTATAATAATTTGACGTGTAGTTGCAAAGTTACTTATAATCAATAGATTGAATTTTGAGGGACCGTTATATTAAAGTGTTAGACAATATTATAGTGCCCCTATTATGGTTTTTCGAATATTCCCTTTCATTCAGTGTAATATAGCAGCTTGTCAATGTAAACATTCTAAAAGCCGAAAGTGCACGATAAATACAGTTATAATCAACTCTGAACTATCTAATGGAGTTTTCTGTAATTTGAATCCTACGACACTAGAAAATACATATATTTGACACAATACCCACCTATTTTGTTCACCATACACTTGTTAATGGTAGTGAGGAATTACAGTTGCAACATCTCACAATGTACCTCAAATTGAGTAGTGTATTATTGATAAACATCCTGCTCAAGTCATGCTTGTGATGGAGGTTCCTGTTGAATAAGTAGTTCTTTCAGTGTGTAAAATTGCTGAGGACTGAGGAAGCTGAAGTTCATTTATGGTAATGAGAATTTAGCTTCCGACAAGCGCTGTAAGGGGTAGACCAATCAGATTGGGCCATTGTACCAATCAGAACAGAGTAGCTTGAGTAACGGAAGGCTTTAGAGAGACTGATTCAGCCGATGAGTCGTTGTTTGAGAATCATTGAAAAATATGAGGATGTGCAATGTACACTCACCCAAAGAATTATTAGGAACACCATACTAATATTGTGTTTGACCCCCTTTTGCCTTCAGAACTGCCTTAATTCTACGTGGCATTGATTCAACGAGGTGCTGAAAGCATTCTTTACACATGTTGGCCATATTGATAGGATAGCATCTTGCAGTTGATGGGGATTTGTGGGATGCACATCCAGGGCACGAAGCTCCCGTTCCACCACATCCCAAAGATGCTCTATTGGGTTGAGATCTGGTGACTGTGGGGGCTATTTTACTACAGTGAACTCATTGTCATGTTCAAGAAACCAATTTGAAATGATTCAAGCTTTTTGGTATTATCCTTCTGGAAGTAGCCATCAGAGGATGGTCATAAAGTGGTCATGGTGGTCATAAAGGGATGGACATGGTCAGAAATAATGCTCAGGTAGGCCGTGGTATTTAAACGATGCCCAATTGGCACTAAGGAGCCTAAAGTGTGCTAAGAAAACATCCCCCACACCATTACACCACCACCACCAGCCTGCACAGTGGTAACAAGGTATGATGGATCCATGTTATTTCAGTCAAAGTTGCTCTTCTATCAGCTTCAATCAGTCGGCCCATTCTCCTCTTACCTCTAGCAACAACAAGGCATTTTCTCCCACAGGACTGCTGCATACTGGATGTTTTTCCCTTTTCACACCATTCTTTGTAAACCCTAGAAATGGTGAAAATCCCAGTAACTGAGCAGATTGTGAAATACTCAGACCGGCCCATCTGGCACCAACAACCAAGCCATGCACTTTTCTTTCCCATTCTGACATTCAGTTTGGAGTTCAGGACATTGTCTTGACCAGGATCAAACCCCTTAATGCATTGAAGCAACTGCCATGTGGTTGGTTGATTGGATAATTGCATCAATGAGAAATCGAACAGGTGTTCCTAATAATCCTTTATGTGAGTGTATATGACGAGATAAATTTAAATGTTTTTTGACCTTTGATACATGTAACTATTTTAAGAGAAACATAATGAGGAACCTAATTACTGGATGCTGCGTGAAGTTGACATGTTGTTGACGTAGTTCCAAAGTGACTTTAGAATATCTAAAGCTGACTATCAAAATAAAGTGTTACCAAAAAATCTTTCCGATCTGATCTTTTGTACGGTAGTGTACAAGTGTACAGATTTTACATAGGCTTAAAAATAAAACATCTCTGACTTTTACATGCAGTTTAATTGCAAACCCAACAAGCAAAGAATAATTCAGTCAAGAACAATTATTTTCCAAAAGAAAATCTTCTCTGCAAGGGCACATTTCCTTTGAGCTGGGCCAGGCCTCTGAAAAAAGGTTGTTTTTTCAAAGCTTCCTCAACTCTTCCTCAGGACATGAGACACACGGCAGCAGACCTTCACGAGTTTCTCACATCAAAGACACAGTGAACCACAGCCGAGCTCTAGCTTATGAGAGATCATCCCTTTCCTATAACCCTACCCTCTGAGGCTCCATGTGCATGGGGAGTATAACACGCTGGGGACATGACCCCTTCACTTTAAATGTGAGTATGTGTATGTTCTTAAATGCAGATGCTTTTTATGTTGTTTTGCTGTATTCATTATAAATGATCTGTGCAAATCATCATTTTTTAAAAAACATTTTTTCTTTAATACAAAATCCTCTCCCTCTCACTCACATTTCTGTTCACAATAGCAAGCCACAACAATCCAACGATCCAATCAATGGACAAAATCATGTTCTGCCCTACATTTTTTCTTATTTGAGAAGTCTTTTCAATCATATATACAGCACAATAGGGAAGAAAAGACTTTCACAACTTCAGATTACCCGAAAATGAAAATTCTGTCATTATTGGTTGCCCCAACACGCACGCACGCACGCACGCACGCACGCACGCACGCACGCACGCACGCACGCACGCTGGAATACGGTTATGTTGACGGTCTCGGGGGTTGCAAAAAAGCATTGAGATAACCAACAGCCAATATGGCGATTTATTTGATGAATCGATCGGCATGCTATAAAAATGTACATACACTGTATATGTTTGCTAACAACAAAAGGTATATGTGCACCAACTAACAGCAGAGATTTACCAGTATACAATAAAAACACCTTCAATTCTCGATTAATTATATTCTCCAACATTGCAAACACAAATTCGCTCATAGCGTAAACAGTCATAACATATTCGTGAGGTCATCACGCTGTACTATATTGCATACTTTCTTGTGTTCTGCCTGTCCAATGTGCTTTCTCAACAAATTCAGCTTCGTCCCGTCTTTTAACAACCGGGTTCTTCAATCTGCAGCGGCGCTGAGCAGAGCACACGTCAGAACAGAAGCAGGTGTGTGTGTGTGTGTGTATGTGTTTATCTAGGCCTCATACTCATTGGTCGGTAACCGCTCGTTACCGACCAATGTAAAAATATTTTAGAAAGTCAATCAAATCAGAGAAGGCGGGTTTTATGTGCACACAGAAGCGGGGTGAAGCGGGCACCCCCATCCCAAAGACAAATAGGGAGTTTGGCGGTTCCACTTCAAAAACATCGACATAATAGGATTGGCGAGTTAACCGTGAGTTGAGATAAGTGAACTCCACTGTATATATATTTATAAAGAATCTTCTTGCTATTCATTTCAACACTATGTAAGTACATGAAAACTGAGTCTGTCAAGCTCCAAAATAACAGAAATCACCATAAAACTCAAATTTCACATTTTATATTATATATGTTTTAGATTTTATATTATATTGAAAACGTCTTAAGGCTGTTAAATTCATGCTGTTGTTGAACTTGCATCAAGCCTGATGTGTATTTTTTCAAACAAGCAAAAAGCAAATACTTTATGCAACATAATTTTGTGTTGACAGAAGTTTACAGAGCATTTTATCAAAATTCCAGTTACAGTACAAATGCAATTAAGACCATATACCAGAATAATTAAATGTACTGTAACCCCCCACACCCCCCAAAAAACAAAAACAAAACAAAAAACAACAACAACAACAACAATTGAAGTAAAATAAAATAAAAATAAAAGGTTATTGGAGTACATTTTACAAGAAAATACTATTCAGACTTTGTATTTCAAATGTTCATGTCTTCATTGCCTTACTTGTCATTTCTTTGTAATTAATTGTGAAATTAAACTGCATAAAAAAAGAGAAGTGTTTACATGATTAGTTGTCAGAAAAAGGGTATAATGCTCAATACATCATCTCTTTTACTTCTGAAATTACTGATATGTGTTTGTGTATGCACTCTAAGAGAAGAAAAAGTAAGGAAAAGTAAAAAGAGAGAGTGAATAGAGAGAGAGAGAGAGCTAGAAGCCCTCAGAGCATGAGATTTGTTCATGCAACGCGGGCATTTTTTTGTAGCAGAGTGCATACGTTGCGCTTGTTTATTTAATAGTTGATTTATCTATCTCTGAGGTCCAGTGATGCACTGCTGCTCTTGCATTTTAATGCAGCTGATGGTGAACTCAGCAGCCCTGCAGCGCTTCCTGCCTCAGTGCCCGCTGCAGACTGTTAATGCACTTTAGGGTGTTTCTATCTCAGGAGAGATATTATAAACAGCTTCAGGTCACCTTTCTTCTGTACTCACGGATCACTTCCAAATCACTTGCATTCAACACAATAACGTCTGAAATTTTTCTCAATGAAACAGCTGAATTAGTGAGATTTATTTTTATGTTTCAGTGATTACTTTGTATCCGACAGGGTTTAGACTCATGAATAAGATATTTTACTTAGAAATGTTTCATGCTTCATTGTTTTATGGCAGATCGATCTGATGTAATAGGAACATTTAACTGTCTCACCTTATATAGTTGTAAGCAATAAATCCTGTCATGTTTTTCAGTGTGTGGTGTAATGAAATTAGATGCACAGCTCCCTGTGTTTTATGTTCCATAAGCTTTTAAAAATCAATAAAAGTTCATGTGCATGAGTCTCTCTCTCTCTCTCTCTATATATAAGGACAGGAATTTACTCTGACTTTTACAAAATATACTTTATTAGTTAATAATGGCAAATATTTTCAGTGGGACTATTATGAATCAGAATATCGTATAATGCATTAAAGACTCTCTTCAAGCAGTCTTTTGCTTCTGTTATATATTTTTTCTTTTCACTAACAACAGTATTCAGATACACATAGTGGGCCAAATGTGTTGCTTTCCAATTCTTTTGTATGGTAATCTCCTTGGTGCCAAGTTATTTTCTTATGCAAATGTACTATCATAGAATGTATCAGTATGGACAGTCTGCCCTGTATTAAAGCTGACTATTGCAAGTCGGGCCAGGGAGATAAAAATGGAGTTTTGACATCCGCACAGAAAATCAATCAGAAACTCCGACATAAAGACACCGATCATACCGATATCCATTTCCACCTCCTGTCACACAAGTCAACTCCTCTATAGAATATCACAAAACAAAGCAAATAAAAATTGAATGATGGAGAATGATGGTTCCAGTGAGTAAACAATATATTACTCTCAGGCCTGGAGATTTGTCTGTCCAGTTGCTTAGCGCTTTCTAAAACTCAACCCTTATGAACCCACCGTTGACACATTTGGTCAGTCTGGTCCCATAAGAGACAAACTATCTAAGACAGACTGCCCAAAGCATCCTGACTCATGCATTTTTTAGTATATGATCCAACAAATTCAAAACATAAGCAAATGTTTTTCAAGTAGCATTAGAACAAATAGAACATTACAATTATTTAATATTTAAAATGTTTTCAAAATGTTAGCACAAATACAATATTTATGCATTTTTCACGGTGTCATGAAGCAAGACGACAATGATGATGATGATGATGATGATGATGATGATGATGATGATGATGAAGAGTTCTAAAAATGCTTATGAATACTAAAGAAAAGCAAACAAAGGTAATCCACATAGATGAAGGTAACATAGCCAACACAAACAACAACAGACAACTGTAGAGTGAGCAGGAAGAACTACTAAATATGGTGATTAACAGATGACAAACAGCTGTGATGATTAGTGTCCATGATGATGTTTGGCAGGGAAACTGAAATTAAGGAACGTGTGACTGAATAAAAAGAAATTAAGAATCATTCTGATGTGGTGGCGTGACACATGGAATGTTGTTTTTGTGTATAACATTTTTTCCTAATTTTCTTAACAGAGACTCAGATGGTCCAAAATGAGACCCCCCCCCTCCTTCTGAGGAGCTTAAAAAATACCGGCTGTGGAAACCGGATTGTCTATAACCCCAAAAAACCTGGATGAGTGACACCCAAACTGAGTAGTACATAGGACCCAATGAGATATGTTTGGCAGAAGCATCCACTCAATCTATTGAGACTGGCCTCTGGTATTTTTTGAGCAACCAGCACTGGCTGGCAACCAGTAAGCAGCATACCTTCACAGAACAACCAAACTGGTTCTTGAATCCCTCTCAGAGGAGGCAAGCATCCCAGTGCTGCTAAGTTTCAGGGCGGACACTGAGATATGGACTGAGATATGCCCACTGCCCCCCGAAGTACACAAAGTTGCAATATTGGCAGAATGGCCCCCTGCGGGCAATAAAGTGAGGTGTTAACCCTTCCGCCCCAGAGGCTAAGAGAGCCAGCCTTTCGATACTGGTCTTTAGTATTCCACGATCGACCAATTTGGTTACCTAAAGTGGAAAACCGGCAGGGAACAGCCAAACTGAATACTCTGAGACTCTCCCCAGAGGGGGCGATATTGTGTGGGTGGACACTGAGATATGGACTAGGCAGAGACCACTGCGCTCTGTAATAATTTGACAAATTTCAACCCGAACTCATCCAGGTCTCCTAACCATGGTCTTTATTGTCTACTAACAAGGAATGGTGTGATTCTGTATTGTAACTATAGGTTTCTTTCACGATCTTGATACCTCGGTCTGGAGACAGATAAAAAACGGAAGGGCTGATGTGAAGTTTGCACTGGTCAGAACAGGATTACTTGTCTAATTTACTTTTGGGATGAGCACCCTACTTCTCAGCTGAACAGTCTATGTTTAAACTGGCAACATCACGAGTCTGAACCTTCACCAGCTCTTCATAGGCTGGAGAGTAAAGTAGATAATCTAAATCTTCAGCCTCTGTGCCAGCAACATACAAGTCCTTGGAGTTGGATAATTGCTGCACAGGTGCCTCCTCCTGGGAGGAAGTAACCGCAGAGTGTGGGAAAAAGCACGCTGGGAAAAAGGCACTGGATCTGGCAGGTGAGGTCAGAGATAAAGCCAGGCCTGTCTCTAACCCCTCTGACCGATCCATTTAAAACCCCCAAGACCTAGATCGCCGCTGTACCTTGGCAACAGTGGGACCCGAGCCCTGTAGATTGCAAGCCTGGGCGTTCTCCTCAAAGAGCACCAGGCGGGAACAGAGCATCCTTGAGTGCTGACTGTGCATGCTCTGCACCCAAACAAACAACACAAAGATTATATGTATACCCACCCATAATGTGTTGTGGAACACACAATCTAAGATGCAGCTCACCATATTCATACTTTTCTTTTTCAGACACATACACTTTGTGGCCTTATAAGCATCCTGAGATTAAATTTTAAACACACACACACACGCACGCACGCACACACACACACACAAATAAATATGTAAATACACACTAGACTGGATAAAAAAAATGGTAGAAACAATGTTCACTCAAAAAAAGCTGGTAAATTTGACAAATAATAACAAAGAAATGATAAGTGGCACATTTAATTAAATGTGAAAATTGTAGATAGAAAGTTTATATTAGCTTTAAAAGTCTGAATTAGCATTTTCTTGTAAAAACAACCTCAATAAAACCTTATTAAATAAAACTGTTTATAGCTTGTGTCCACTTTCCTGCCTTCTCACTGGCCGAATGTCACATTACACCATTAATATTCATGAGTCAAGCTGATGAGGTTTATGATGTGACCTGACCAACACAAAAAGATCAAAGGTTGACTAATTAGCACTCAGAGTGGTTCTCCTTTGTTATTGTGATATGACATGTACAGCTAAGCAGAACAGTGTTTTTGCTATAGTTGTGCTTTGTGGTTGAACTTTCTGACAGCCTGTCCAAGTTTAGCATTATGACAGGCAGTCGAGGAGGATGAGGGGTTAAACAAAACCAAACACCATGGCAAATGTTGACTGAAAGCCATGCAGAATCTCGCCTCTGAACGTCAGGCTAATCAGCACTACACAAGCGAGTTTCCTCCAACAGTGAATTTGTTTTGACAATGTGCAGAGAGAACACACACTTCAGCAAACACTTTGATGTTTCAGACATACGGCCTCATCCATTGATCACTTGCCCTGTTGGCTGCTTTAGATCAACTGGCATCATTTTATTTTACGATTAAAGGGAGTGAGCTCGGTGTTGTGGTCTAACAAAGATTTGACTGTTTGACTGGTGAGCTTCTCCACATGACATCTCGCTACAAACGTTACAAGTATTGAATGTGACTACAAGAATAATTGGCTTAAAATTAATTAGTGATGTTCTTTAAAAAGATTACCAGTAATTGCTAATACTTACATATGTTTGTGCTCCTGCTTTCCCACCAAATAAGGTCACTTCTTGTAGAATGATGCACTTATATAAATGTTTTAAAGGTAAATTACACTAACAGGATGGAAAGTAACATGATGATAGAGGACAAACTAATTACCAATTAAAATAATTTTCCTATATATTTTTTACTTTACAATTTAGAGAGAGAGAGAAAGAAAAGTTGAAAACAATATTAAATAAATGGCCAGCTAAAAACTTTAAAAGTTAGCACAGTGACATTATTTAACAGTTATCCATATGTTCACTTAATTGCGATATTGTGATCAAATGAAAATATGAGTTATAAAAATATGTTTTATCCAATAAGTTTATCCTGATAATGTTATAATGTTTATAATGTTATAAAAGATTTCTATTTCAAGTGAAACATTCTTTTGAATGTTTCTTTTTCATCATTATGAATCCTGAAAAACGTATTAAGCAGCACAATTGTTTTCAACATTGATAATAATAAGCAATGTTACTTAAGCATTGCTTAAATAGCATATTAAAATGATTTCTGTAGGATCACGTGACACTGAAAAGTGCTGAAAACTCAGATTTGCAGTAAATCAGATTTAGAACAGATAACAGATAACAGTTTTATTTAATATATATATATTTTTTTTTACTGTATTATGGAATAAATGAACAGAACCTTGGTGCGCATAAGAGGCTTTTCTTAAAATAAAATAAAAAAATAATAATGTACAGTATAATAACCTTTTGAACAGGAGCACATAAAGAACGACCCAACAGCCATTCAATGATTGTCATTCTTGTCTTAGTCTAGTAAAGTTATATCAAACTTTTGGACATGTGTTGACAATTTAAATCAGCTTTAACACAATCATATCTGATAACCATCTGAGTCACACTCAATTAGGTCATTCATGGGGAAGAGCGTTACAATAACACACTAAAGCTATTCTCAGCATCCTATTAACTAGCCCGCTCGCACTGTTTCTATAATTCTTCGCAAAGGTCAAACCAATGAATGTTTTATTTCCTGTCAATTAAATGATGGTTTATGGGTGAAAGAGAGGAAAAGAACACAAAAATAAAGAAAAGAGGACTTCGGCTAATCCCCTGTTCTGCAGACGTATTTAAACCAGCGTTGTCAGCTCATATTTATTCATGTCATTGTGTTGTACAATTACACTGACAAATGCTTGACTGATTTTCTGCTGCACTTTCATTAAAATAAACCTCCTAAAGAGAGGACGGAGATAAAGTAGTAGAATAAATTGTCGTTCTATATCTCAGCCTGTACTCATAAATATTGTAATCGTCCACTGACGAAGAGAGTGAGAGAAATGGTAGATTACCCAAATTGATAAGTTTCAGCACAGCTTGGAGCTTTTGTATTGCCAAGCATGTACTGCAGCCCTCCACATAAAATTGGCTGAGTGCTTGAGGATGTTTGTGTCAACACCTGTGGTGCATGATGGACTATATGTGAGGTTTTCTCAGTTGGAATAGCTAAAAGTAATGTGGTAAACCAAGGTAAATTGATGATATTAGGCTGTAAAACCAGTATAACACTACTATGTTAAAGCCTTCTCAGATCTGAGGTAATTATATCAAGGAAACATTACAGTGTATTCATAGAGTGTGTTGTGTAATCAGAAAGAGGCCAATTATTCGAATACCAATATCATTGCATTGTTAACAAAGAGTGAAACACAAAAAACGAAATGTTCAAGCATAAAGTCAATCTAAAATGCAGACCTTCTGATTTCCTTAGGCTGTTTTCATTGACTCACTACCAAGATAAATAGAACTGGTTTATTTGAGAAATTTAGCCTCCCAATGGCTTTAATTCATCAATGACTTTGCAGACTGATCGCTAATTCAACAAAAACAAGGCATCATTACCAGCACAGAATACAAAACAATCATTTTCAGAGCTGCGTCTTGTTTTGCAAGCTAAGTGTTTTGGCCATTCACAAGATGAATGTGTCTGGTGGAAATGGAAATATGTTCAAATAACCACAGAGTTTTGTCGATGCTGTTTTGACAGATGATTTGTTAAAATGACTTGCGGCTACCCACAACTTGTATTATTTAATTTTGCACTATTTGTCGGAAAGATTATTAATAGGGGAAAATCTTATTCAATTGTGATTTAATTTTCGGAAATAAAACTTGGAAGAGAACACATTCAGTGCTATTAGAACGAGGTCTTTTATTTATAAAGACCTATCTGTCATTACATTGTACATGCATTTGGCAGACGATTTTATCAAAGCAACTTTAAGTGCATCAAGCATTATGTTTTTATGTTTTTGAAAGAAGTCTTTTATGCTCACAATGGCTGCATTTATTTGATCAAACACAATAACAACAATAATATTGAGAAACAGAATTATTTTCAGCATCATTACTCCAGTATCCTTCAGAAATCATTCTAACATGCAGATTTGGGGCTAAAGGAACTCAGTTTTGATCAACTTGTGGAAGTGTTAATTTATAACACTTAAAAAAAAAAAAACAAAAAAAACAGTTACCATTCTGTTTTATTGCCAACGAGTTTTGGTTTCCCCTGTCTGCCTGTCCTGTCTGTGTTCCTAGTTAGTCTCCTTGGTTGTTAATTAGCTCTACACTTGTACTATTGTGAGTTATACCCTGGATATCTCCTGCGTGTTCCATGTTTGGATTATGGTTAAAGACTGTTTTTGTTCTATTCCTTGTGATCATGTGCTTCATCACTGCAACACGTCACAAGTAATGTGTGCACACACTTTTATACATTCCCTGAGAATTGAATCAGTTGAACTACACAAACACTACATCATAGACTTACATGTATAGGTCACATGTGGACAAGACCAGTCTTTTCAGATCTAACAGGTCAAATTCACAAGCTAACCCTTATTCACCTGTGATTATCTTTCTCTGATTTAGATTACACCTCCTCATGTTCCAGCAGAGGGTCACATTTCCTTCCGAGTACACATTCATAGCACTTTTGCAGGCTGTACAGCTATGTGGATAGCACAGATAGCAACCTAATTAAGAGAAGACACCACTGAAATACTGCAGACATGGCAGATATACCTTATCAGTAGATGGTCAACGGGGCAGTGCGAGCAATTCTCATCAGCCGAGTATAATGCTTTATGGATTTCTGGGCAAAGAACCTTTATCAGGAGGTACTGAAGCTGCTAAACATCAGAAAGACAGATTGAAGATCTCTTTCGGGAGCTGGATCTCAAGCATCAAAGGCTTCTGTGTACCACCTCAAAGCTCTAGAGGCAAACAGCTAACCAACACACAGAATACAGAATCTTCCTCACATATGAAATATTCCTTATCCTGCTGATCCGGATTTTAGACATCAGAGACTTGCAAAATTAAGACCTGTTTTATTGCGCAGACATATTTATATGGCCAAACTTTACAATAATGTTTGCTTGGTATGTATAATGTTGTAAACTAAATGTATACAATTAACTGAAATGTTAATGTTATGCTGATTATTTTAAATGTATTACGGCTGAGTTTGAAATGAATGTCGACTTTGATGTAACAACGAGCAGCTGCTGGATTTTTATGAAGTAATATGAACAAATATGTGTAGTAAACTACAGATGTACAAAAATACCAAAAATTTAAGAGGGTCTGAATACTTTACCTACCCATTGTATTTGTAAAATGTGTGTATTGTCAGGTTTCATTTGTTCATTTGTTATCATTAGGTAATGTATTAACTAACATGTACCAACCATGAGCAATACATTTGTTACTGTATTTTTGCACATCTGTACTGAACATATTTGTTAGCATTAGTTAATAAAAATCCAGCTGTTCATATATATATATATGATGTGTTGACTGGGGTACATGGACTTGGTGAGATGAAGTTTACTTAATTACATTAGTTAGCAAACTAACAGTGAAAATTATTCCTAAAGCCTAAATTCAGACTGTTCATCAAATAAAAAAATTGAGTCTCTTCAAAAAATATGGATTGCTAGATTCTTATGACTTACTTTTACAATCTCTTTATGACTTCTTAGAAATTCTTCATGAACTCTTGCATGGACTGTCAATGGAGGGACAGAAATATCTCAGATTTCATTTAAAAAATGTTTCTTTGTATTTTGAAGATGAACAAAAGTCGTACGTGTTTAGAACGGTATGAGAGTGAGTAACTGAAAGTGTCACCATTATTTCAGATGGCCATATTGGCGATTTTAATTCACCTAAGTAATTTGAATCTTTTTAGTCAATTCGACAGCAGTTGCTATATCATTACATCCCTGAACAATAACTGTTACTTCACTATATTTTCTGATTTGAAAAATCATGTTGGCACAAAATGAGAGTAAGTAAATAATTATTCATTATGATTAGATATTTAGATTTTATAAACACCTGTCACACCAGTTCACACAACAATCAACACTGAAGAACACCTGTCCTTTTAGAGCTGATCAGCTATGTTCTCTCTCTTGTTTGCCTGTGTACTTTGAATAAAGTGGGCTATGTCACAGCGTCAAGTCCCTGTTCCTGTTAGACACGCTTGAGTGCTTTTTTTGTGGAATAGGCAGCGGGATCTAGAGAACATAGCTCTCTCGCGGGACCTGTTCAGCATCTGCACGTGCCTTCTGTGACCTTCTTCTGTGCCAAAGAACAGCAAACCACGAAAAAGGAAATGAGAGGAGCAACTGTTACATTGCCAATATGACATTTTTGGAAACAAAAACAAGAAAATAGCAAAATGGAAATAAATAACACAACTTACAAGAATGTTCTCAAAATTTTAAATTGATGCAGAGAAATTATCCACATTTGTATATGGAATAACTTGCTTTGACGACAAACTAACTAAAAGTTGTAAAGTTAACCAGCTTTGCTGAGCTTTACTTTTCAGCAGCTCAGGTATGTTCAGAAAGTATTTGATCTGGGCCAGAAATCAAACTACTCATTCTTTCATAAAAATGCACTAGTGAAATGGTTTGTTTGCATTGATGAAATTAACCATCTCAAATGAAAAAAAGAGGGTCTAGTGCACTTTAAAATATGTAGCCCTTATATTATTTTGCAGGTCAGTTTTCAAGTCAGCAAATTTCATGGCTAAATGCACAGACTCAAAATACATATATATTTTTTACGCATTTTGTTATGGTAGTTTAGTTTATAAGGGTATTTACATTTTATGCAAAATAAGATGCTTTTATCAAAATAATGTGCACTGAGTTGAAGGTAGTTCACGTTTTTAATTGTTCATGCATAAAGTGAGTTTCATGATTTACTGTTTGAGCTTCAGGAAAACACACAGAAAAAGTGCTTTTCCAAACCACTAATTAAGATATTTATATGCTTTCTAAATGTATAGAAGAAATAAATGGTTATAATACTGTTTATAATATTGATTATTTGTGAAAACACTAGTTGTAAAAACAGTAACAATAGTTTTGAGTGTTTAATACAGTTTTAAAAACAATTATATTCTTTGAAAAATGTTTCTTAGATACTGGTGGCCTAGCTGTTGTTTAACAACTATTAATCATAATGGATTTCAAAGTTTAAAAACACAAATCTGAAATCCCCATGAAATCGCCTATCTATCCTCTATTTGCTTTCATCCACATTTCCGATTATGCTGAGACGACATGAGTTTAAAAAGTTACTTGTAAGCACATGAAAACCATAAACTGCTGACATTCCGAGGTCATTAAGGGCCGCATAGTTGCTCTTGTTTGTGGGATGTTAAAGCTGCTCGCCAAGAGGCTTCAGGCTGTTATTGATATCCGTGGCTCTTGCCAGTTTTCTTGAAATAAAGGGCTCAAGTCAATTTTCTCTACCTGCTCTGAAAGCCCAGAGGAACTCCAAGCTGAATTACTCACTTAATTAACCTAGCTGGTAACAGAGGAAGGGGTAGAGACAATGAGAGAGAACAAGCTATTATACAAGGGCTGAGAGGTAGAAGAGTTTAATAACGACTTAAGAACAGGATCAGCAGGAATCAAGTGCAACATACTACAGCACTTCAGTTACACCCTCCTGATGGTTTCTAGGAAAAGAGCAGAGACAAATTGGAGCATATCAGAGAACCACCATGGCCAGATTCAAGGCTGACACTGATATAAAGCTGTCCGGCCCTTTTATGAGCACCATTTGTTCCTGTAAATCTGTTCATTAAGTAGACTCTCATAAAATGACCTGTAATTTACATATATCAAGATTTTGTTACCAACCAAATACGCTTGCAATTTTTAAAACACTTATGTGGGTGTTTACCCCAGATATCAAAGATTACATTTAATATTTTTTTTTAGACAAAATATATTTGATTTTGATAACAGATTCTGAAATTAAACAGATTATCTGAAACATTCTCATAAGGTGTTTCTTACAGTTTGATGACCCACTTTATATTAATTCTCCTGAACTACTATATACTAACTTTGAAATCAATCATTTGATACAATGCACTTATTGTATACATACATGTTTTAACATTGTATTGTAAAAATAACTGCATTAAATAATAGCTGTAATTACATCTATGACACTGTTGACCCTTCCTTACACCCCAACCCACCTTTAACACTACCCATATAGCAGCAAACCTGTCCTAAACCAAAGGTTAGATACATGTATTTGTTAAACATGAATGGAAACTGTTCACTGAGTTCTATCTATGTGACATTGTCTGTGAAAAAGACATCGGTCAGATAGTTGTTTCTTCACTGTAAGCACTCTTGGACAGACACCAATCCCCAGTTCTGTCTGTGTTCAGTGGGTCGGTCTTCCCCAGAGAGCGACAGAAACTAGGACATGTGAAAAATTAAAGCTCCTCTCATACCAACATATGTTTCTCCCAGGCAACAGAATTCCTGCCCAAAACTGAAGGACACGAAATATTTTACTTGAAAGTACTAGTGTGAGTGTTTATTCTTCTCCATGCTCCCTTCATTGGCGTGTATTTTGCTTCTTGTAATTACTTGGACTGGCCCTTTCTAGTGACCCGCATCAATTAATACGCTTGTTCGGTTTATAATTAGCTGCCTAATTCAAGACAAAAGGGATGTCTGAATGAACCGCAGTTGCTTTTTGTGTTGAGCTGGTCACTGGATAATTGCACAGCCGGTGAGTACCTTTCAACAAAGTTTGATGGAGAAAAAAGAACAAACAGGAAGAAGTTTGTTCTGTGGTATTCTCTCAAATGCACTGCCAAGTTTATGCATCAAAGTAAAGCACCTGCATGATTCCAGCCCGCACTACCTAAAGAGACTTTTCCCAACAATAATTCCAAGCAGGGTCACATGGGGGCTAGCTGCGATGTTTCTGTCAAGCATAAAGCAAGGGCCTGAGGTAGAATGGCAGCCGGGCTTTCTAAGACACATCTTAAACCGCAGGAAGACATTGACTTGTGTCTGTTCTGACTTCTTAGGAGTTTTAGATAAAACATCAAACGTTGTTTATTTTACAGAGACTGATAGAGACACCATTATCTCCTCTGGCACCTGCTAGGAGAGCATCAGCTGCATGAGAAAAACAAGCCTAATGAAAATAGGACATTAGTTGTCCAAATGAGCTAATGAGAGGAAATCCAGCCTGTGAACTGATGACTAATGGTATTTTTAGCCTCTATGTTCAAGAGAAAATGTCCTCAAACCCATATTACAACAGTGTAGAAATGTAAGCCAAGGCCTTTCACGTTCGTAAAAGCTCTTTCGATTTAATCTGACTTTTGAGGACCAGAAATGTGAGTACAAAAGGTAGGACTGCTGCAAAACACAGAATGTGCACGGTCCCATGAAACATGACCCAAATTTCCTGGCTCCTCACCGCTCTCTTGATATGCTAATTTGGTTGAGTTATTGTTTCGGGGTGGCATGCAGGACTGAGGAATGTGTGCTGATGTAAGGTGCAAACCATCCCTGAGGAGATTCCTGGAAAACAATAAAAGAGAGAGATAGGCCATTAATGCCATTTGAGAGATAGGCTGGGAGAGGCGCCAGCTCTTTTTAAATCGATGTTTAGTGGAAAACAGCAGCACAAGCGTTCTCCCCCCCTTTTCCCCCTCTTTTCTCTCTGACCTGTGGGCTTTGATTGGAAGAATATGACATACACAAACTTTAGCTGAGGATTTTATCTGTTCGCCACTAACTGATTTGTAGATGGCAGGTTGTTTGCGAAATGTTTATGGCATGAGCTGTCAAGCTGTAGGAAAAATAGTTCTGCCTGTGTGTGTGTGTGAAAGTTTCTTGTACCTTGCCATTGACAATTTAAGAGAGAACAGCCCGTATTCTAGAATTTTGCTTACTGATGTCATTACCAAACAGGAAAAACTCAACTTTTTGCCTAAAGGCTTCATTTGGGGAAAGTACGATATAGCAAGTGACACCCTATTAGCATGTCAAGAGCTTATGGCTTCTCACTGCAAAGTCAATGATGCTACCAGTCCTTAGAGAAGACAAATCTCCCTTCTCTTTTCTATTACCGTTTTTTGTCATCTTGCATATGTTGAAGCGTAAACAATAAACATTGGCTATGAAAAAGATTGTTTTCCCTCCCAGCAGGCTCATAGTAGCAGGAAAACTGACCAGAACACACAGTCCAAATACTCCAGAGAAAACAGGCCATCTATCTTTAAGTCTTCCAGCTCCAAAAGAGGCCCTCATCTCACTGCAGAAAACTGGCCTTGGAGCTTGTTTTCCTTTTCTGTATGTACAGGCCTAGTCTAACTAACCATGTCCTGTCTGACAGTCATGCTTTCTTCCTCTGTACCTCATTCCTCCTTCCCTTCACACTCTATTTGGTCTTCGCTCCCCTGTGAAGGCTAGGCTGTGCTCTGAGGCAGCGAATGTACTTCCAGGTTAACTATCCTCTTTGCTACAAATTCTTCAGGTACATTTGTAACTCTTTTCTGGCCATTTAGATTGAAAATAAGGGCCTTCCCTGCTGACAAATCCAGCATAAACCAGCATGAATTCTATGTTGGTCCAGGCTGGGCTGGTCGGTCTAGCTGCTGAACCCGCATAATCATGCTGTTCTCAAGTGAAACATCTCAACCATGGGAATGAGACCAGGGAACGAGACGCTGCGTCGAAATGCTAGGGGAATCTTTTAGCATATAATCTCATAAAACACCATTGAATTGATCGATCAAGTGTAAATGCACATCACAAGCCGGTGACGTCATTAACCAGGATGATAAAGGTGCACCGGAAACCCGAAGCGGCAGCTTAGACGAGTGTCTGAAGTAAGCCTGGAAGGTGCGAAGAGCTGAGACAGAAGACGTAGCGTCTCGTTCCCTCTTCAGGGAACTATGGTTATATACGAAAACTGATATGCTGCCTAGAAACGCTAGGGGAACAATATACCAATACTACCTCAGTGATGAAGGCCTGAGGAGTGTAACGTAGCTCGCTGCTGCCAGGAGAGCCTTAGAGACAGCCACACTCCTAGTGGAGTGGGCACGGACCACCGTAGGAGAAGGTAGTCCGGCTGACTTGTAAGCCAAGGAGATAGTTGGTTTAGATGCTGGGGCACCCTTGGGGTTCCCGAAGTAGACACACAGTTGGTCAGTCTTACGCCACAGGGAGGTCCTTGACCTTGTTCTTTAGTTCCTGGTTGTGATCACAGAAGGGAGGAGGACATAAAACCTGCAGTAGAACGTGCTGTATTGGAAAGAACTTTAGGTACATAGCCTGGCCTGGGGTGGAGGAAGCTTTGGTCGTCCCAGGCGTAAACTCCAGGCTACAGAGAGAGAGCTTGTATTATATCCCCTATTCTCTTTAGAGCAGTGATAGCGAGGAGAAAGAGGGTTTTCAGAGATAAAAACTTGATAGGAATCTCCTCAATGGGTTCAAAGGGAGGATTCAAGGACAGGAGGATCAGGGACAGTTCCCAGGCCGGACCCATAGTTTGTACTGCAGACTTTAGCCTCAAAATACCACAGAGGAAACATGCAACTAAGGGGTCACTGCCAATACACATACCACCCAGAGTTATGTGGTAAGCAGCAATACCAAGCGGGAAGGGAAAAGCTGCCAATGAGTGATCCGGTGCGAGGAGCTCTGAGTCTAGTTAATAGAATGTCTAAAGTGGATCATCAAAATAAAGTGTTACTAAATAAAGTCTTTCTATTCATCAATGAATCCTAAAACAATGTATCAGTTTCCAGAATATTAAGCTTCACATCTGTATTCAAATAATTTTTTGCTTTAGCAGCATATTAGAACAATTTCAGAAGGATTTTGTTACACTGAATACTAGAATAATGGCTGCTGAAAATTCAATTTTGCCATCACAGAAATAAATACAAAAAGCATACGGTATGCAGCCTTGGTGAGCGTAAGTGTCTTCTTTCAAAAACATTAAAATCTTACAGATCATTTACTGCACACAGCACACAGATGGCCCAAATGCCACATAGATTAAAAAACACAAAACACACAGTAGCACAGACTAAAAAACACACAAGACAGAATGCTGTATTTGTTTTGAAAATTGGTTTAATTGAATGTGTTAACTTTCTGTGCTGATGACTATAAAAAAGGAAGTTCTAGTATTTTAGAATACTACGCAAATGTCATGCTACATAAATATGCTCATTCAGAACCTTGGAATGTACAGTAAAGCACTATACCATCTATAAACCAAGGTAAAGAGCAAATTTAGCACGCTATTCAATGGCCTGTGTCATACATGAAGCATCCGAACGAGAACTAAACTTCTTTTGTATAACATAAGCCATTCAGCTAATGTGAACTGGGATGAAATGAAAGTGAATATTTGCTAATAATGTTGAGGATCTAGGTTGGGGCAAACACAAATCCCTTTAATGCTGGTGACAGGTTGATTTACAACCTTTCTTCTGCTGGAACAATTTATCTCATTAGTCACAGTCATTGCTAAATGTCAGGCCTCTCCTAGCCTTTTTAATGTTATGCTGTGAAAGCCTCTACTAAAACAATAGCCCATGGCTGCTGCATCTTCTCTACTGGAATGCAGTAGCATTGACATGCATGGGGTGGACTGAGCAGTGTTGCTGACCCATGCCAACATTAGTGTTTCCTACAAATGTGAAGATATGCAAGCGGAAGAGTAGTTATAACTATTTATATTAATTATGTAATATATATGTGCTATGAATATTAATTTACTTACTGTACATTTCTCTCTACAGTACCTTTAAAAATAAGTAGCAATTTTTATTTATTTGAATATTTAATTTAGCACAATTTAGCATCTCTTAAAACATTCATAATTTAAGTAATCTCAAAATTAATATCCATTTTAATGTACATTATAATGTTATACACTCACCTAAAGGGTTATTAGGAACACCATACTAATACTGTATTTGACCCCCTTTCGCCTTCAGAACTGCCTTAATTCTACATGGCATTGATTCAACAAGGTGCTGAAAGCATTCTTTAGAAATGTTGGCCATATTGAAAGGATAGCATCTTGCAGTTGATGGAGATTTGTGGGATGCACATCCAGGGCACAAAGCTCCCGTTCCACCACATCCCAAAGATCTGGTGACTGTGGGGCCATTTTAGTACAGTGAACTCATTGTCATGTTCAAGAAACCAATTTGAACAATTTGATTCGAGCTTTGTGACATGGTGCATTATCCTGCTGGAAGTAGCCATCAGAGGACGAGGATGGGTACATGGTGGTCATAAAGGGATGGACATGGTCACGAACAATGCTCAGGTAGGCCGTGGCATTTAAACGGGGCCTAAAGTATGCCAAGAAAACATCCCCCATACCATTACACCACCACCAACAGCCTGCACATTGGTAACAAGGCATGATGGATCCATGTTCTCATTCTCTTTATGCCAAATTTAGACTCTACCATCTGAATGTTTCAATAGAAATCGAGACTCATCAGACCAGGCAACATTTTTCCAGTCTTCAACTGTCCAATTTTGGTGAGCTTCTGCAAATTGTAGCCTCTTTTTCCTATTTATAGGAGATAAGTGGTACCCCGTGATCATGAGGTCAAAGGAACTGCCCGAAAAGCTCAGAAACAGATTTGTGGCACGGAAAAGATCTGGCCAAGGTTACAAAAAATAAATAAATCCTGCTGCACTTAAGGTTCCTAAGAGCACAGTGGTCTCCATAATCCTTAAATGAAAGACGTTTGGCACTACCAGAAGCTGGGGTCTTCTGAACCTTCCTAGACCTGGCCGTCCGGCCAAACTGAGCTATCGGGGGTGAAGAGCTGCAGAGATGCAGTCGGAAGATGGGAGAAAGTTGTAGAAAGTCAACCATCACTTCAGCCCTCTACCAGTTGGGGCTTTATGGCAGAGTGGCCAAACAGAAGCCTCTCCTCAGTGCAAGACACATGAAAGCCCACATGGAGTTTGCTCAAATACAATTTAAAAAAATCTGCAAGGGCTCCAAGATAGTGAGAAATAAGATTCTCTGGTCTGATGAAACCAAGATAGAACTTTTTGGCCTTAATTCTAAGCATTATGTGTGGAGAAAACTTGGCACTGCTGATCACCTGTCCAATGCAGTCCCTCAGACTAGGCCAAAGGTTTACCTTCCAACAAGACAATGACCCTAAGCACACAGCTAAAATAACGAAGGAGTGGCTTCACAACAACTCCGTGACTATTCTTGAATGGCCCAGCCAGAGCCCTGACTTAAACCCAATTGAGCATCTCTGGAAAGACCTAAAATGGCTGTCCACCAACATTTACCATCCAACCTGACAGAACTGGAGAGGATCTACAAGGAGCAATGGCAGAGGCAGGAGTAAAGGGTCTGAATACTTAGGATCATGTGACATTTCAGTTTTTCGCTCTTAATAAATCTGCAAAATGTCAAAAATTCTGTGTTTTCTGTCAATATTGGGTGTTGTGTGTACATTAATGAGGGGAAAATAAAGAACTGATCAAAGAAATGATCAAAGAAATGATTTTAGCAAATGGCTGCAATGTAGCAAAGAGTGAAAAATGTATGGGGTCTGAATACTTTCCATACCCACTGTGTATATATATATATATATATATATATATATATATATATATATATATATAGTGTGTGCTTCTGCTCCTTTAGAGAAAATGTACAGTATGTATGCTAAAACAATCAGAGTAATGTTTTAATAGTATAGAGCCACAGTTCAACCACATTTAGCGTTAAGGGATATGATATTAGATATTATAAAATATATTGCCTTGGTTTCTAAGTTTATTGCTATAGTTTTTTACATTCCATAACAAAATGTAAAGAAAATGTAAATGTATTCATGGTTTAGGATTTGTGGGTCTGTGCAAGTGTAAATTCAGTGTATTTATGTTATCATAGGTATTTTGGGATTGATGGTTGTGAGAGAGTTGTGTGCACTCCTACACCTGCTGTTTTCCTCACTCCAGCATGTTGAGTAGTTGCTGGCTTCTGTCAGGATGAGACTGCTAAAGACTGATCTCTGGTTAGGAAAAGCACGCAGGGCATCAATCTCCCCCTATGCTGATGAGTCCCACTCAAGCCCTACCCATAATTACCGGAATGTTAGCAGTGACACCCTGCTCATTAGGGAACAGTTCCCCCTAAAATTCATTCCTTAATAAGCAAATGGATGTGGGGACATAATTTATATAAATATCAGGGAAAGACCAACCTGTGTCAGAGCCTAATGCTAGTAGTGGTTTACATTACAGTTTCACTTTCACATATATAGCATGCTGTTATATTTAATTATAGAACAGCACTTTCCACACAGTGGGAATAAAAAAAGGACTCCTTTATCTACAAATGGTCAGTGGATTGAGGTGATTCTCCTTGAGAAAATAATGATCATCAACCTCAAGAGATAAAAGTAAATATTATATGAGCAGTTCTATTTATTTATTCATTATTTAAGGATTAAACATACATATTTTATAGGATTTGAACTGAGCTGTTTCTCAATAGAGTCTAAAGTTTGATATCATTTTTTAAACTTTGTTGTTACTGATGTTTCTGTCACATGTTGCTAAGGAACGGATCAAGAGTAATCAAAATATTATTTAGTAAACACTGACAGAAAAACAGGAGCTTTAGTAAACACGCATTTAGCAGAAACAATACCAGACAGAGAACTAACTTAAACTGAGGGCTTAAATACACAGAGTAAACAAAGGAAACCAGATGGCAAACAGGTGAATAGAATCAATAATGAGGAAAATAAAATCAGTAACTATGATGTAGCTAACTGGAGCGTGTGGTGGAAGTGATGAAGGCGAGGGGGACAAGGGATCAATGTAAAACTCTTTAATATAACGAAAACGAAAAACACTTTAAATACAAACTGTAACGGCACATTGGTGCGTAAACAAACAGAAACTCAGAATGACTGGGAGAACTCGGAAACATGGAGAGACATTCATGGACATGGGATCGTTAACAATCGACAAGGACAAGACATTACATGCGGGCTTAAATACACATAGGAATAATGACATACACCTGACACTAGTAACAATGGGAGTGGCAAACGAGACTGAAGTACAAAGGATCACACGAGAGGAAACAGGAAGTGACGAGACACTGTGACAGTAGCGAATAAGCTCAAATGGGGCGGGATTTATTTTCGCAATTAATCACGTGTAAACATCAAATATACACATAAATCAACCATTAAGTGAAAAATGTATATTGATAATAATAACGGATGATAAAAAATTATGAATATACATGGCTTGATTTGTAGAATTTAGTAGTTCAAAGCAACGGCCATATGTGCACTTATACGAATAAACACCCGACTCTCTCATCTTTATCCATGATTTCGGTCTCTCCATTGAAAGTCTATTCCTCCAAAACTCTGACACTTCAAAATGTTCATAAACTGATTGTATAATAATCCATATGGATCAAGCGGCTTAATCCAAGTCTTCTGAAGAGAAATGTTTGCTTTATATTATGAACAGATTTAAATGGCTTTTTATTCACATATAAATCACTGAGCATATACATAGAGCACTTAAATATGGTAAATGAAAGCTTGACTGTACAAACTTGATGTTTCAAAATGTACCCTGTTGTTACTCACCCATCAAGCAAGCATGCATGAGCTTCTGTTTACCAAATATGAGTGCTCTATATGATTTTGCTAATTAAAGTTTATATAAGAAAATCCTAAATTTCATCTGTTCATCATGAAAAGCATGCATCATCAGATGGTTTATTTTTCTTTTACAATGTATTTCTGAATGTTTTGAAGCAAACATAGTTTTTAGTTCTGGGTGAATAGAGTTTAAATGAAGGGACAGAAATTATTGTAGTTATTATTGGGTGGAAACTGTGGATACCATGGTCATTTTTTACGAGGGATGGGGATGCGGTAGATTCTCTAAATCATTGCCAGTCAACAATGAAAAAACACTTAAAGCTGCAACACTACAGACAATCTAACCAGCAACTAAACAAAACAAAACAAAACAAAACAGTTAAACCTATAAAAACTTTACTATGGGTCAGTGTTGACACTGCAGTTCAGACATTTATGTGAAATTGAAAACAAGGCCCTGTGGCACTTGAAGTGGCAGCCACTGGAGAGGCCACAGTGTTTCAATAAGACTTTCTGGGACTTTGACTCAAAGTTTAGATTTCCCTAAAGTGCAAGTTGGCAGCATAAAGTAGAGAAAGCTGACTGTGGATAGTGAGTTTGCGCTGAGAGTTTTAGGCTCAGAGGATCAGAAGTTGGCTCCTTATGACACCACAAACCAGCACAGACACGCACACGCTCCATCCGACCCCCCACTGCAGAACTGCATCCTGGGAGGGCAGCTGCAGTCTGGTGCTGTCAGACTAGTGGAAGGCTGACAGAACTGGGGTGGCATCCATCACCCGGTGACACACACAAACACGAGTCCATAGATGCACACACTCGTCTGTCCCTGAAAAGCATTCTGCCACCATCGATCACGGGGTGGGACATATGGACAATGCAGCCAGGATGTGGCTGATTCTTCAGCTGAATTTAGCAATTCGAAGTAAAATGATTGCAAATATTCGCATTTGGGGAAAAGAACGGCAACAAAATACATCAGTTACTTAAATTAATGCCGATCCAAACCTACCACTGTTCAGTTTCACTTTATTTTGATGCTTTAAACATATTTTGTAGACTACGAGTAACGTTGCACCTATGTCTATCTCACAGAGTATTAGTAGACTGGTAGGATTAGGGTTAGAAAAAGCTGAAAATGTCTTTTGGATGACCATCACAATACTAATCGCTAATACTAAGCAGACAGTCTGGTAATACTCTAAGGCGAGTTAGCTGACATGTAGTTGAAAAGTTACTTATAGTCAACAGAATGTTCAAAACGGACCATCAAAAGAAAGTAATTCCAGCTGTTTGTTCATATTTGAAATAAAAAGAAAATATTTTTAATGAAATACAGTATGAGGGTTCTGTTATGAAACGCTGGATGGTGTACGCTAACAGGTCCTTAACTCAATCTTTTTGCAATCATTTAATTCTATAGGGCATTGCTTATTCATGCTGTATCAGGAGCTAATGAGCTTGCTGCTCAACTTTCAAATTCTTGGTCATGTTACAGTTTGCTGTACACTTTCAGAAACTCTCCACCTTCCCAGTGCCACCTGTATAGATAATTAGTGATACATAATGTATTCTATTGTACAGCAGCAGCATGTCTTGTTCACAGCAGTGTGTCGTGTTTGTATTAGCAGTACCAAGTCCCGTACTAAGTACACATTTGGGTACAACTTTACAACAAGGTCTCATTTGTTAACATTAGTTACTGCATTAAGTGTCATGATCTAACTGTGAGAAATATAGTCTTACTAAATTTAGTAACGTTTGTTAATATTAGTAAATATAATGTTCATGGTCACATTCACAGTGTGAATATATTTTAATTAACATTAACATACACAATTTTGGATTTAAAAAATGTATAAGTACAGGTTGAGATTAACATGAATTAATATCAATAAATGCAAGAAGTGATGTTTATTGTTAACTAATATAGTTCACTAATCTTAACAAATAAAACCTTATGGTAAAGTGTTACCCAATTTTGTTTAAATAAAAATAAAACAATAATTCAATTATATTTGAGTATAGGCACTACACTCACCTAAAGGATTGTTAGGAACACCTGTTCAATTTCTCATTAATGCAATTATCTAATCAACCAAACACATGTCAGTTGCTTCAATGCATTTAGGGGTTGGTCCTGGTCAAGACAATCTCCTGAACTCCAAACTGAATGTCAGAATGGGAAAGAAAGGTGATTTAAGCAATTTTGAGTGTGGCATGGTTGTTTGTACCGGTCTGAGTATTTCACAACCTATTCAGCTACTGGGATTTTCACGCACAACCATTTATAGGGTTTACAATGAGAAAGGGAAAAGGTGTGAAAAGGGAAAAACATCCAGTATGTGGCAGTCCTGTGGGCGAAAATGCCTTGTTGATGCTAGAGGTAAGAGGAGAATGGGCCGACTGATTCAAGCTGATAGAAGAGCAACTTTGACTGAAATAACCACTCGTTACAACCGAGGTATGCAGCAAAGCATTTATGAAACCACAACACGCATAACCTTGAGGTGGATGGGCTACAACAGCAGAAGACCCCAGGTTCTGGTCAAGCCAAACGTCTTCCATTAAAGGGTTATGGGGGCCACTGTGCACTTAGGAACCTTAAGTGCAGCAGATTTTTTTTTTGTAACCTTGGCAGGATCTGTGCCTTGCCACAATTGTGTCTCTGAGCTGTTAAGGCAGTTCCTTTGACCTCATGATTCTCATTTGCTCTGACATGCGCTGTGAGCTGTAAGGTCTTATATAGACAGCCACACACACCTTTCCTAATCAAGTCCAATCAGTATAATCAAACACAGCTAGACTCAAATTAAGGTGTAGAACCATCTCAAGGTTGATCAGAAGAAATGGACAGCACCTGAGTTAAATAGATGAGTGTTACAGCAAAGGGTCTGAATACTTAGTACCATTGATATTTTTCAGACTAACGGATATTTCAGTTTTTCTTTTTTTAATAAATCTGCAAAATAGTCAACAATTCTGTGTTTTTCTGTCAATATGGGGTGCTGTGTGTACATTACAGAGGAAAAAAAAACTTAAATGATTTAAGCAATTGGCTGCAATATAACAAAGAGTGAAAAATTTAAGGGGGTCTGAATACTTTCCGTACTAAATATATATATATAGTGTGAGCACCTTCACAAAAGGACATTCATCAGCACGGGACACAGGCATTGCAATATAAGTGCTGAGCATTTCTGTGTATGTGCCCATGTTCGCAAAGACAAAAATAATCTCTTAGACTTAGATTCTAAAAAAATAAATGCTGACGCAGTCTTAGTAGGTACAACATTCGTCGACTTTTTATATTAACCCCTGATATGGGACTATACAGTCACATTCACACAATTTTCAGACAGAAAGTAATTTTGGGTATCATGAATTTTCTGCACTACGAAACATGTCAGATTGTTGTTTTTGCCCGTTTTGCTTGTCTTGATTGCTTTATTTCTCATTGTATGTTTTCCTCCTCATTTCTATCTAGGCCAGACTTCACTCTGCGAAACACTTGGAGGCTGCTAAATATAACCTGGAATCCTTTAAACTTGTCCTCGGTAAAACTTAGAGTTTAGCGGAGTTGCACTGTGATATTTATCTCCTTCGGTGTCAAATACTCTCACTTTTTAGCTGGCAAAGCGCTACTCATGTTTCACAAAGTGTAATGTCAAATGCGCTTGTCTGATTCACCAGTTCATACTAGCATGTGTTTAGAAGAGGAGTGACTGTCAGAGTTTAGAAAAACACACTGTTGCCATTCAATGTCAAACAGCGCTCTTGCATCATCATGCATGTGACAGGATGGGTATATGTGCATAAAATTTGGAATAAAAATAATAATCTATTTTGAGTAAGAGACAGGTATTCAGATGGCTCCAATTTAGTTTCCAGATCAGGAATATGACTCTCTGAATAAAAAAATGCAATGTATGTGTGCTACTGCTTAGAATGATTAGGATGACACCTGTGGCCCTGTTGCAATGGAGATGTAAGCTAACACACACACACACACGCACACACACACACACACACACACACACACAATTCAGTTATAAAGCCCAGGCTTGAAGCGCTAGGCTTCTGATTTCCATCTGACATTTTGACAACATGTGATTTAGAACTGTTTTATTTACTGGGTTCTGGGAGTGAATCTCGTACTCTTAAAATGTTAGGGTTGGAGTTAGGTTTTTGCTTTTGTTTTTAGCCTTGAGTTTATGTTAAGAAGCTCACTGTGATTTGCCTTAGCTTTCTTACAGAGAAAACTAAACATCTAGAAATGCAATACCCAGGAATGAATAATATGTCAGTGTGTCAGCTAATGTCAGTGATGAATATGCCTTTAATAGGGGCTGGGGTACATGATGCCTAGTGCTAGTCACAGCGATGGTGGTCAGAGTGATATCATACAACTCACGTGGCTTGCGCCTAGGACAGACTGCTGGGGACAGAGCGCATCGTGTTGTTGTTGACCAGCTACTGGACAACACAGACATTCTCTGCTTGCAAGAGACATTTTTAGCCAAACAGGACCTTGATAAACTTAATTCTGTCCACAGTGAATTCCATGGAGCAGGAGAGTCCACAACGGATTTAGGCACCAGAATGGTGCGTGGTAGAATACCTGGAGGTGTGGCCATTCTGTGGCGCAAGAAATATGACCCAATGATCAGTATTATCAGATTGGAGGTGGACTGGTGTATTGCAATTAAAATTGTGCATGATATGAATGTTTTTATCATTTTAAATGTTTATACTCCATATGATTGCTCTAAAAATGAAGATGAATATATTAATAGATTGGCATTTTTAAACTCCTATATTAAGGAATGTACATATGCAAATATATTTGTGATGGGTGACTTGAATGCAGACATTTCTGATGACAAATCTATCTTTGGTCAGCATTTGGTGCAGTTCTGTCATGACAGTAAACTGGTTCTCTCCAGCATGAAATTACTCCCTGTAGATAGTTATACTTACATCAGTGAAGCATGGCACACAACATCCTGGCTGGATCATGTAATCTGTACAGCTGATGCTCATGAAAGTCTAGAAATAGTTGAAATTTTGTATGGGTTGACTACCACTGATCACTTACCTGTCTCTATGACGATAAATGTTGATAACCTACCTGACTGCAGAAAATCGATAGAAGCTGGTGTCAATGAGGTTAAAGTGAATTGGGCTAAAATATCAAAAGAGGATGTCTTATTTTATTGTGGGAGGACAGACATTCTCTTAAGAGAAGTACACCTGCCCAGGGATGCTATTTTATGTTCAAATATTAACTGTGATGATGATATTCACTGTAATGACCTATGTAAAATGTACAATAGTATGGTGAGCGCTATACATGAGGCTAGTAGACCTTTACAGAAACATTCCAGAAAGGCTACAAATACCAAGCCTGGTTGGACAAAATATGTAGCTGACCACCAAGAAGCCGCTAAAATGGCTCATAGAGCCTGGGTTATAGCTGGCAGACCCAGACAGGGGCCAGACTTAGAGCACAAGAAAGAGCTTTGTTGGGAAGCATGAGCAAGCCTTAAGAGCTCATTCTATGGCTAAAAACTTGCTTGGTAATAATGTCACTGAGTTCTGGAAAGAGGTAAAAGCTACAAATAGGGCCAAAGCAGTACTCCCATGCCACATTGAAGGGGTATCTGGTGCAGACAATATAGCAGAGCGGTGGAGGCAGCACTACGCAGCTCTGTTTAATTGTATCAAAAGTGAGCCCTATTGTGTGGGCAAGTTAAATGAGGAAGTGATTCATTTTACTCCCAACGAGGCTTATCAAGCTATAGAGCAACTAGTGGATAACAAAGCTAGTGGCAAGGATGACATCACTGCGGAACATCTTAAGTTAGCTAGCCCCAGAGTAGCAGCTCTGCTGTCCATTTGCCTCACAGGGCTGATGACACATGGTATACTACCAGACACCATGCTGACAGTCACATTAGTGCCAATCATCAAGGACAAGGCAGGTAAAATAGGGAGTTTGGAAAACTATAGACCCATCGCCTTAACCAGCATTCTTTCGAAGGTGTTAGAAAAGATGCTCCTAAATAGACTGAGTGAGTTTATCTACACCACAGAAAATCAATTTGGTTTTAAGTCTAAGCACAGTACAGATCTATGTATATATGCTTTGAAAGAAGCTGTTGAATCCTACAGAAGGCAGGGCTCTACAATCTTTTTAGGGTTTATTGATGCTTCCAAGGCATTTGACAGGGTGAATCACCATAAGCTTTTTGCTAAACTCTTTCATAGGGGTGTGCCTGGATGCATCATACGTATCCTGGTTTACTGGTATGCCAAACAACTTATGCAAGTTAAATGGGGAAATAGCCTATCATTACCCTTCAGTGTAGGCAATGGAGTACGACAAGGGGGGCTTCTGTCTCCAGCCCTGTTTAACCTATACATGGACAACCTGTCAAAACAGTTGGAGAAGTGTAAGACAGGTTGTCTGATTGGGAATGCTCTGTTAAACCATCTAATGTATGCAGACGATTTGGCTATTATGTCCCCCAGCAGTGTTGGGTTCCAGCAGCTGTTGGACATATGCTCTGAGTATGGGGTTGAGTTTGATGTACAGTACAATGCAAACAAGAGTGTTGTATTGATATGTAGGACCAAGGAGGATCAGAAGCTGCACTTTCCAATGTTTTACCTGTCAGGGCAATCACTCTGTGTATCTAACTGTACAAAATACCTTGGGCACATCATCACTGACAAGATGGAAGATGACGCTGATATGTTTAGGCAGAGACGGATGTTGTATGTCCAAGCAAACATGTTAGTCCGGAAATTCCATCACTGTTCTGATGATGTGAAAGTAAGCTTGTTTCGTGCATACTGCACCCCTATGTATGCAGCACCATTGTGGGTCAGCTACAAAAAAGAGACCCTGCGCAAACTTCAGGTAGCATATAATGACTGCCTGAGGATACTGCTGAAAAAGCCCAGGAGTAGCAGTGCAAGTAAGCTTTTTTGTGACTCAAGGCACAAAACTTTCAAGGCACTTTCCTTTCTCTTGAGGAAACTAATGTTTAAGTTCATGTCCCGGCTTGATGAATCTCAAAATTGTATTATAATGATGCTCACAAGGCCTAGGTGTAGCTCGGTGAGATATCAATCACATTTGTGGAAACATTGGTATGGGTGCCTGTTAAGGCTCTCATGAATCAAGGTATGTCTGTAGGTGTGTATGTACTTATGCCTTGTTTTGTTTTTGCTTTTTTACTTGATGTTGTATGTCTTGTTGTTGGGCCTAGAGCCTGTAATAAAGTTTATATATAATAAAATGGAATAAAAAAAATGCCTTAAAACCATTACCTTTTTGACAGACAATTTTTAGTAACTACAGACAATTTTTAAGGTGATTAGATTATTGCTTAAATAAACCATTATATTCACTGCGCATGCGCTGAGTTTGCATTGCACGTCGCTCTGTCAGTGACGCTTCTCTCACAGCGCCGCGCAGCACTCTCTGAAGTGAAATGTTACCGACCAATGAGTAATCCTGTAAATTTATTTACATGGAAATAATTACAACAACAACGCTCCCAAAATTGGTCTCGAAATAGGCTTATATTATGCTTACATTAATATCATATTTTTTGTTATGCTAAATATTTCTTCCCTTTTTTCCCCCTTTAAAAAAAGCAAAAAACATATGACTTGCATATTTTCAAGTTATTAATGCAGATCCATAAACAAAAAGGTCAATAACACTCGCATCAACCACACACAGTGCCCTAAACATATTGCAACTTATATGTACCTGTTAGAAAGAGATTGAAAACTTACACTGTATGTTTCCTCCTATCCTGATCAAAACAGTTAGGGTTTCCAGAAAAAGCACAGTGTTACTGAGCAGTCCTCTCTGAAGGTTAACAATGCAGCAGGACATCTTTAATGCCCTTCAATAACAATTTTCTCCTCCATCTCACTTGCTCTTTTAGACACATGGTGTTCAGGTGAGGTCTAATATGCAGAGTCTGTAGGGGTTGTTGGTGAAATAAGCAGTGTCATCCAGGGCACCAAGCTGATGGAAGCACACACAAAACAAAACAAAATTAAACAGCAAGGCGCCATAATACTCCTTGTCAAATAAAAGAAGGAAAAGTAAACAAAACACAATAATAATAAAAATAAAAACCAACAAAAGCAAAGCAAAACAAATAAGAAATCCACAGAACAAAGCAACAAACAACTGGTATTTTTGAACAATAGCAGAACTGATATCTTTCTGACATTATGATAAATAATTAGCTTATTACATGTGTGCAAAATTTCAGCCGTAAATATATCATACAAGTTAATTAGATCATGTTCATTATCTGTTGATGTATGTTTATACTCAAATATAATTAAACAATGGTTTGTATTTAAAAAAAAAAAAGATCTCGTGTCATTATCTGTTGTGATTTGGCTCACGTGATTTCAGTTTCGTTCTCCGAAAAGGTACAGTTCATAAACTTAATTCATACGTAGTTCATACATTTTCAATAATACATTTGAAAAGTACATTATGTCACCAGAAATACTCATCATTGTCGCATTGCATAGTGAACCAAGGTTCTTACCGTCCTTACCAGCAGAGTTGTGGATAAAGCATCTCAGTAGTCAAGTATCTTTCAGGCAAGGATTTCAAGTAACTAGTAAATTAACGCATTAATCTTAAATTTACAACATTCTCAAATAAGTAACGAAAATGACTGACAGCGCTCCTGTCCCTATGTTGAGAGAAATAGTGAGAGCAGAGGCGATGTGTGTGCTGTGTGAACATGATGCTTAATTTTTTTTTTTTATATAAATGATAAATGTGAGCAATCTCAGACTATTATACAAACCTGCAATAATTAAATATGGAATTAGACAAATATACTTCATGTTTTTAATATCATTTTATTAACTAATGTATTTTTACTACTACCCTTTGTTGATCCACTTCAACCATACTAATAGGCAAAAATTACTTTAAATGAATAACATTTGTGTTTAATTCTTTTTTTAAGTTATTGCTGATAAGCGTGTTTAACTTTTTTCTCCTGTATCCTATTTTCATTCGGTCCAGAATGGGAGAACCAACTGAAAGGTTATTTATTTTACTGCGCCCTCGACTGTAAAGGTGTATTTGCATTTATTTCAGCCTGAGGCTTATTCAGTTACCTTTTAGTGCGATAGGACATTTACATTTACCAAAACTAGATTTGTTTTGTTGTTAATAAAAACAAATAATCAAGCACAGGTGAAAAAAAGTAACGCAAAAGTAATGCAACTCATTACTTTCTAAAAAAAGTAAATAAGTAGCACAATTAGTTAGGCTACTTTTTTAGGGAGTCACGCAATACTATAATGCATTTCTTTTAAAAGTAACTTTCCCCAACATGCTTACCAGTAGTGATGTTATGCTCTGTATCGAGGCTTCGGAGCGTGTGTCGAGAAATCCTGTAAGCTTTTAGTGAAGCGCGTAACGAGGCATGTATCGGTTTAGACCGATGACGTGTGAAGCCTCCTTCCGCCAGAGTGGTTCAGTAAGCTGTTCGAATCTTGCCGCGAAATTTTGATTGATCTTTTTTTATTTGAAATTATATTGCCGAACCAAATATCGGGCGATTGGAGGATCCACTTCAGTACTTGGAGAGACAGAGAGTTATATTTCCACATCTGTACAAGCTTGCTGTCAAGTATTTATGTACCCCGGCTTCATCTGTGCCTTGTGAAAGGGTTTTTTCAAAGGCAGGAGAAGTTAAGTCAAAAAAAAAAAAAAATCGTCTTAGCCCTAAAACAGTTGAAAATTAATATTCTTGAATAAAAACTCCTAAAGTATATCCTTCTCATTATTTTTCTTGTTTCCAAAAATCACAGTCCAAGATACATGAGCACATTCACTGTCCAGTTAAACCCAGACACTTATAAAATTATAATTTTGCCCCGTCTGCCTATGACCAAAAAATTGATTTACATACATTTGATTTATTTATTTATCCTTTATTTATCTGGGAAAATCCCATTGAGATATCATAATCTCTTCCTTCAGGGAGACCTGGTCAAAAAATGGCAGCACACATAGTTTCAGACAAATTATAAAACAGACAATCCAACAATAGTTGGATATAGTTGATAGTGCCATAAATTTCAAGCCAATACATTTATTACAAAGTTATGTTAACACAATCATTATATACCACAAGAAAATACCCATTATATATACACAGTGTATCACACACCACATCAGGCACATCTGTAATGTATCTGACTGTTTTATACTCTTTGGCCACTAGATGGTTTTGTGAGCAAATGAGGCTTCGAGAAATGAACCCTTTTGTGAACCACTTGGCTGCAAAGGTTCAACGCTTCATGGGGCTTCATCTCACCATCACTACTTACCAGTGCTCAAATTTGTGCGCAAGATGTACTGAGTCATGACCTCGGAAGCTAGGGAGCTGATTGAAATGCACCCAGGGGTAGAAGGCAGTGAGTGAGTGACACCACATCCTTCGTTGTCCTTCTTTTCTTCCTCATCTGCTGGTGCTGTGTGCACTCTGAGACCCCCTACAGGTGACACAAACGTCTGCGGGTGTGTCGGTGAGCGGCCTGCCAGTGTCATGCTGTCTGTGTTTCTGCCTGCAGCTCTGACACAGACCCCCCACCAGCATCATAACGCTCACCACTCCCACAGTCCCCCCACTGTGCCCCGCAGGGAGGAACGCTGGGACTGTGTGTCACACATGACTGCTGGCTGCTTCCTCCACACTCTCTAACAGGCCTCTATTGCTCTTTTGCCTCCAAACAAGATCCATTTTCCCTCACAGCTCTTTTCAGCTATTCTGGAGGCGTGAAATCAGTTATTCATTCAATTTAAATCAATATGCTTCATTTCTTTTTAATGCATTCAGAGGAGTGTGTTATCCTTTCTTCTATTTAGTGTAATGAATTAGAACACAGTGAATTTTTTCACCATTTTGTCTATTTTTTTTTCTTTTCAATTATTACATTTACTGTTTGAAAGAAATTCACATTAGAGAAAATCAAAGGTCTTCTTGGTAACAATGAGATGAACATAGAAATGACTTGAATGAGAAGCAGTAGCTAAAAAATGCTGATCATTCTGCATAATTGGTCAAATTGACCACATAATTGGCTTATTATAAACAAACTCCAATGAAAGACAGAAAAATCCTAAAGCCATCTCTTTATCTAGGTGCAATGAATCAAAATGTCCAATATAAATTATCCAAGCAGTGGAACAATTGGAATGTTCTTTCATTCCTTTACCTCAAACAAACATAATGTAAGCAATGTCAAGGTCATAGGTTTGATTCCCAGGTAGTGTATAAATTGATACCATTTTTATCTTGCATGCAATACACGTACCTTTGCATAAAAGCCTAATCGTAAACGTAAATGCAAAGCAATACTGATAATTTTCTCACAGTCCAAACATTTTTGGACTGCGTGTTCACAACACTAAGAAAATAAATGTTTCCCCAATTCAACACTGAATGTTTTTTTTATTTATTATTATTCAAAACACAGGAATATTTTCAGACATTAAACATTAAAAACAACATTAAAAATACTTTCTCAATCTAACACTAGAAACGTTTTCCAACTTCAAGTTGGAATTGAAGAACATTGGATTTATTCTCCCAATCCAGTACTTGAATAGGTCATTTAACAGGAAGATCTGGTCAATTATGATGTCAATCTACAAGACAACAAATGAAGGCTAGATCCCTTTCAAGGGAACTCGAACTGCGTTGATGATGATGTGGAAACGCTCTGCGTGATTGCGTCATGAAGCACTTGTGAAATCGAACCAATGGTGTGAAGGGATTTCATAAACCAACCAGGGAACTATATATGGCGTCCCAAATAAGCCAGCAGCAGTTTCTAAGTGGCTGAAGTAGTCACTGACAGGCGCGCATGACATATGGCAGGGTGATAACAAAATATGAAAGGCTTGAAAGTCAACCAACTTTATTTCACATTGACCAATGTGAAATTCACACAGGATTTCACTGTCAGGTTGGAGACAACGAAGCTAGGACCCAGTTGCAGAGGGAAGGTTTTTTATTATTTAATCAAAATAAAAAACTAAATTCAAAACAAAATTGCCAAGAGGAGGAAAACCGACTTGACAAGATGCACAACATACCTGGACAAAATACAACGAAGGAGCACAGGACAGCAGACACAAAGGGATTAAATAGGGAAAACATGAGGCGGGTAATAAGAGGGACACAGCTGGGGCAAATCAAATGTAACAAGGGAACAAGACGGGCGGGGTTAAACAATGACAAGATATGATCACGCAGCCAATGCGAACGCGACAAGACACAAACACAAAACAACATGATCGCACGCGGCCGATGTAAATGAACCGCGTGCTCACAACAATGCACGCAGATGAGAGAGCGCGCAGCCTGAACACAGCCTGAAACTGTGCCCAGTCCAATGACGTAGAGTACACGAGAATGAGCAAACACTCATCTCGTGCGCTCACAACAAGGACAAACAGACGAGTCATGGATGACTGAATCCTGACAAAAAAACAAACAAAACTGAACAAGACCAAAGTCTCGGGATCGAACATCATGAGCTGTACATAAGACGCAACACAGACAAGAGAGCACGTGAACCCATGAAGACACTACACAAGGGCAGTGTCAGAGCTCTGTCACCAAAACACTAGAAAGCAAGACCGAAATGACAGAACCCTGACATTCATAACTTGAAAACTTTAACAAAGAAAACTGCTCTATTGTGACAAATTCAAAAAATTCTACATGCTATGCATGACCCATGAAAGCTAATATACAAGACAACACAACCCAAAACAATCTACATCCTACAGGGGTGAAGTAAATGAACACAGGTGCATCCTGAGATTGGACCAATTGATTATGGTCTTTCTAATGCAAGCAACTCTATTCCTGGATCGAGAGAAACAGTAGTGGTGACCTTGACATCTCAATGGAATATCTCCTCACTGTACTGTTGATAATTAATTAGAGCTGCTAATTATTCAGCATCAACCAATTACAAGGTTGAAAGAATCTAAGTCATAGGGTGTTCATTCTCACAACCAACTCAAATTTTAGAAGAAAACAGAAATAACTGATATTCTTTCATTAAGTTTGTAGTAGGATCAATAACATGCACTGATATTTATTCGCTAATCTATGTTAAAGTGCTTGTTTTGTGTTCAGCAGTCACTGAACACTTGAGCACCACTCAGTCCCTTAAAATATTCCTATTTCAGTCTGAACAATCAATCAGCAACATAATTATACAGAATATACTACCATCATTATACAAAAATCTCCATGTTTATATTTTGATTATGAATAAAGCATAAAGTGGTCAAGCATTGCAGAATATTGCTTGTATAAGTAGCACCATTATTCATATTTCTTTCTTTACTCTTTACTAGAGAGCTTGTTTGGGTCTCCAAGCCATTCAACACACATGGGTTCAGCTTTCTTGGTCTAAATTTGTTTTTGCCTGAAATTACAGAGCATAAACAAAACAATTTATTTCCACAAGGAACATCAGAACACATCTTTTGTTGTTTTTCTTGTTTTGTTGTGAACTATTCAGCTTTATAAGTATCCTTTAGAACAGTGGTTCCCAACCTTTTCTTGTTCGAGGCACCCTTTGAAAGCCTTTCAAAAGTTCCCGGCACCCTTATAAGGAAATAGATATTTGTTGTTTGATTGATTGATTGATTGATTGGGGGGGGGGGGGGGTATCTCCGCGCTATCTCGGTAGTCCCCTCCCTCTCCCGCCAAGAGAGAAAGACGTTAGTGAGATTTTTTTTTTTTTTTTTTTTTCCGAAATTTTGGCGGCACCCTCAAAAGATCTCACGGCACCCCTTAGTGCCGCGGCACACCGGTTGGGAACCACTGCTTTAGAATGTAAAAAATAATATAAATAAAACTACAGCATTTTTTTCTTACAATAAAAAGAGCCTTTGCTTTCCCCATCAATTCCCTGCTCTGGGATTTGAATTATTGTACAAAATAAGTTATTGTCTCACTCTGTCCACACACACGCACAAAAATAGAGTAAAAGAGCCGACTTTAAAGTCACAATGCAGCAAGACTACTCCTTGTCCAGAAGATCTGATTCAGCAGTAATGCGCTGTAACTGTGGACTCTCCGCGGTGGACCTTGATTTGGCTTCCTCATTATGATGGAGTCTCTGTAAGTATGCTTGTAATTGCTTCATTCTCGGCAGGCAGACAAAGCTCAGGTTTCTCAGTGTGGTAAGGTCTACCCTCAGAGGAGGCTGGAGTCTCATGAGCTGGGCTCTCAGTAATCTCTGTTTTAATTGGGCAGCGTTTGCCCTGAGCGTGGAGTAATCTCAACTTGAACTGGTGCTCTCGGGCTCAGCATGGCAGACTGAAGCCAAGTGCCAGTGGCTGAGCTCTGATACAGAAGAAAAGCCACACAGACACTGGCACACTTTTCATGCATGCTCAGTGCAAAGGCACTAAGGCTGTCTCATTCACAATGGAATTAAGATTGACTTTGAGATTCCAGTTTGAACTGATTTTTATTTATGGAACTATGACTTAAATGGAATGCATTTCAAAGAAATGTTTATACATTTTTGTTATTGAATAATACAATTTTCTTTTCAGTATGAATTAATGTATAAAATTTTATTCAAACACCACATATGAGGTATCAGAAATATTAAATTACATAATTTACATTCAAATGATCAAACATAACAGTAAAGCCATTTACTTTGTTCCCAAATGATTTAAATTTTTTAAGCATCATATACAGTAGTGGCCAAAAGTGATGGTTGATGATGATGATGACGATGTTAGGCATAAAAAGGAAAATAAAGTCCAAAAGTATTTCTTTAACAACACATTTAACAGAGGCCACAGACAAGAAGCTAACACATTCTAGACCGGACAAATAAGTGACATATATGCTGAAGGAAATGGCTGTGAACACAGCTGAAACACATGACAAATCATTATTGTGCCACTATGATGTCCATAGACATCCTCCGTACGGAGCTTACGGAGCTTACATTTGCACTGCCTTAATTTGTAATTTGCACTATTACTATTTACTATTGTTTGCACTATTTGCCATCGCCACTTTACCTCCATAACTCACTTTATCCATCTAGTTTAATTTTATTGTATTTTATCTTCATCTTCTGTTGTTGTTGTTGTTGTTACTGTTACTGTTAAATTATTGTTATTGTTAACTGTATTCGCCTTGGGTCTGAGAGTAATGGAATTTCAATTCTCTATTTGTATGCACTGTATATATTGCAGAATTGACAATAAAGCTGACTTTGACTTTGACTGAATAGTGACTGACCAGTGGCGGGAAAAGACAGATAGACACATGTGACAAACTAAACCAACTAAGTTAACAAACTAAAAAAAAAACTAAACCAAAACAAGAAAATTGGTTGGAGTAATTATCTGACAAAACTTTGATTTTGCACGAGGTGGCCTTGACAAAAACTTGACAGTTTTGTATCTTATATCTGTCTGTAGCATGAGGCAGTACCTGCAACTCAATCAGATTGTCCGAGGATAGGCAGTCCTGATACTCCAGGATGGCAAACCCATATATGCCATTGCAAGAAAGTTTGATGTGTCTCTCAGCACAGTTTCAAGAGTATGGATGAGATATTGGGAGACCGGTCGTTATACAAGGAGACCTGGACAGGGATGTAGAAAGGCAGCAACCCAGCAGCAGGACCAGTATCTGCTCTTTTTTGCATAGAGGAACAGCTGTTCCTCCATCCATGTAGCCCCCTGCATGCAACATCATCCAACATGACTGATTTTGCGGTGTAATGCTAATGGTCTGGGGAGGAATATCCTTGAAGTGTCGCACAGATCTCCACGAGTGCATACAAGCATGTGGGGGCCATATGCATAACTGACTAATATTGTAAGTTGCTGTGATGAATCAGCCTGCAACTTGTTTTGTTTTACATTGATCTTTGGTTTGAGATTGACTCCAGGCCTCATTGTGTTTTTTTTTCTTCCGCATTAACTGTTGTCACAACTTTGTTCTTAAATTATAGAATCTATATGATTTAAGTCTTCCGTAAATTTTTCTGAGCAGTGTTTAATTCCTCCATATTCCTTATTGAAAGTGAGGCAATTGTTCTTTTAATCGGACTAAGAGGTCACTAAAAACTAGCCCACCCACATTAATTATCATTCCAAATTAGTTTCAATTCAGATGTAACCAAAAGTGAGGATTCATGAGTGGGTGAGTTATTTACTTTGTATTTAATATAGTTCCAATCTAGTTTGACATATTTATGTATTGGTTATGAGCAGTGAGAAATCAAGGAAATCAGGCAATAATCGTGTTAACGCCCTTACCACTTATTCCTCAAGCCCAAAACAGGAGCCAAAATATGGGTAACACTCTCATACTATGAAACCACAAAAGAAAAACTCTTCACAGTTACTCGTACTGCTAGACGACTGTTTACATTGGCACATCCAAGGGTGATCAACAACACTGTGCCAACATGGAGGGTGAGGGGGTGCAAGGTGTTAAATTCTGAGAGAAAACACTGCATCATGTATTTCACACAATATGAGTCTTATCAATCCACTTTAGCACTGAACAACTCAAAACCTCTTTAAAACAATGTTAGGGGCTATGTGTCTGTAACTGAATTAAACTCAGCTATGCACAGCTAGGCCATCCGTGTGTTTGTTCAGACCTGTTGGGTACCTGTTCCATTTATAGCAGCTAATCTGGTCAGCGACACCAAAGCCATCTGGCACTGAAAAGGCTTTAGCGGTTTTACCGTCGAACAACTTTGATCTGTTTCCTCCACCGAAACATCTTTTGTGCTATCACTGCATACATGTTCAAGTACCATTGCTTTCCTATCTCTTTTATTTTGTCTTCTACCATTACCACTTCTACCATTCTCTATTTTTTTCTTTCAAAATCTTCATCTGTTCTTTTATGTTTTTGAAAAGAAGTCTCTTATGCTCTTATACAGTAAAAACTGTGAAAATGAGCAGCACAACCATTTTAACATTAATTATAAATTTAATATATTAATAATTTCTTTAATAATAAAGAAAGCAGAAAATAAGCATATTACACTGATCAATGATATCATGTGATACATTTTTTCCCCTCAAGGTATACATATTTAAATTGTATTTACTGTATTTTTGATCATGCAGCCTTGGTGAGCCTTTGATTTTCTTTCAAAAATATAAAACTGATGTAAATAACATAGTTAGAATGCTATTATTCTATTCCAAACATATATGAGTCAGTTTCTTCAATCTTCAAGATTTGTCCTAACACTTGCTCATAGCTCTTTCTCTCTGCACCTTCCCTCCCTGTGCTCATTCCATTCATCCCTCTTTGTCTTCCCGCCATTTTTCTTATCCTCCGTACAGAGCTTGTAAATCTTGTATCTTGCTCTGTATATCAAGTAGATGAGCTACCTTATTAAATCTACTTTTGTAGTAGCCAATAACAAGCTCTTTCACAGTGCGATGCCATCCATGTCACGCACCTTCTGGGTTGTGTGTGCACGTACACGTGTGTGTCCTTCATTTTCATTGCTTGTGTTGTTTTTTCCTTCACACCGAGGCCAGTGGCACAATCATGACTGCAGCTGTCTCCATCTGAGCACACCAAAGTGTCACTGTATTGCATTAATAATATTCAGCTGTGTTGCTTTTCCTTTTTGGGAAAATAATGCAACCGTATGTTTTTTAATAGGTCATACGCCCGGATGTCTTTTGCACAGTCTGCTTTCAAGGTTATCTCTAACTTGTGCCCAAAGGGAGTTTAGGCTTGTCAGAGTAACTGCAGGCATTCTCCTACATTGCTTGGCCCGTGGCAAGTGCTTGACACTATGAAAGCAAACCCTGACAGTATCACTGCAAAAGGTCTATGCACATAAAATTAAGCTGACAGGTAGCTGACTAGCAGGAGGTAGGATATTTCCTTGTTAAAAAGGTAACTGAGGTCTTGCACTGTTTCTTTTCTTAAACACTATAACAGGCTCTTTAGCATTTAAGGGAATAGTTGGCCCACAAATGAGATTCATGTAATCATTTACTCAGTATCATGTTGTTCCAACCCTGAATCGATGTGTGATGGACATATATAGTTTTTAAATTAAATACTATTTTTTTTTTGCAATTTTAAATGAGAATTTTACATTTTAAAGTCTGAATTTTGAGCTCGCTTTTTTCAATTGCAAGCTTTTATATTTCATTTTTGACTTCATAACTTGCAATTGAAAAATTGAATGCAATTGAAAAAGTCAGAATGGTGAGATAAAAAGTCTACTTTTTTATCATTAATTTGTGGCAGAAACAAGCTTCCATTAAAAATAGCTGTACAAACTACTTTTATGACATTTTAAGGTTGGAGATTGTCTCAGGTTACGTAATTAACCCTAGTTTCCTGAGAGGGAATGAGACACTCCGTCGACAACACAATGGTAACGCTTTAGCGCGATTGTCTCTTTAGGCACAATAGAACTAAACTGTGTGAATGCATGCAGATGACATGATGAACCAGGAGTATAAAAGGCGCGCCGTGACCTGGAAGTGGAAGCTTGAAAAACCATGGGCAGGTCCTGGAACCCAGGAATAAGACCTAGGTGAGACCCCCACGTACTGTAGGCTCACATGTAGCCTCAACTACATGGAGGTAATGAGGTGCACGAAAAGATCCATTTTGACGAAGAAACCAACTACTTTAAAATTACTACAACTACTACTTTTGCCCCCCCAGGGAGGACCGAACACACCCCAACCTGCGCATAGTCCCAGATAGGTGGCTAAACCACGATAAGGGAGGTACTGATGCGCACAGAGTGATCCGTGCCAGCAACGATACCAAGTCTTTGGAGACACCTAGGGAGGAGGCCCCCACGAGGAGAACTGTCGAGCAGCCATTGAAAGAAGATATATGGCTTGGTCTGGTTTGATGTACTCGATTATAGGTCAGGGAGGTATCGAGGCACACGGGGGAACCATGTCGACAATGGTAACAAGTCCCTCACGGAAGCCTAGGGAGGTGGCCCGAAGTCAAAAAACTCCAGGAAGATGCTGCCACGTCACCTGAATTGCCAACCTCACAACCTCGTGCTCTTGGCTTTCTTTTTAGCCTGAAGGACGACCCTCAGGACTGTCTTCCTGCTAGGTGGCTGAAGCTGAACACGCCGGCCCGCACCCTCAGAGTCATTCAAGTATAGTATACATCCGGTATGAGGAACCACTAGGCTGCGACCGAGAGACCCAAGAGCGGCGGGGAAGAACCTTCATGAACACCACGTGCTGCTTTGCTATCTCCTCAAACCTTTCGGCGGCTGTCTCAACAGCACTACAAAGAGGCCAGGAGGCGCTAAAGGGGCGTACAGGAGAACATTCTTATGCTTCTCCTTCACCGTGGTCTCACAGTGGCCACCAGTGACACCATAGTGCGACCGACGGACCCAGCCACCCCCTTGGATGCACGGAAGGCCAAGTCCGAAGTTCTACAGAGCTCAGCGACCACATCAGGGTCAATTTCTCCACCCTCGCCCAGGTCTCTCAACAACTTTGCCTGATAGGCCTGCAGCAGCGAAGTAGTATGGAGGCATGCTGTGACCTGGCTTGCTTCGGAGAAGGCTCGACCCATCAACGAGGAGGTAACCCTCAAAGGCTTGGTGGGCAGCGTTGGGCTTTTAAGAGGGGAGGCGTGAGGAGTGAGGCAATTAGCCAAAGCCTCCTTGACTCTAGGCATTGCCACATAACCAAAGCTGGAGAGTCCATCTGTGATGCCCATGACAGTGACCGCCACAGCGTCTCAGCGGCAGCGGGACCGGTGCAACAGAGACCAAGACCCCTCAAAGACTGTTAGGCGTGACCGGAGAGTTTGCGGCGCAAGCCTCTCACAGTCCGCACAGGCAGCGCCCTCAAGCGTTGACTGTGCATGTTGCTCTTCCAGACATGCCACACATAAAGCTTGTGTATCCCTGCCTGTGATTAAACAAGGGCTGGGAGAAACACAACGCTTGATCTGTCATATTCTACTAATTTACCCTAACTTTTTAAACTAGCTTTTCTCTCAAATACAGCAGCTTTGCAGACACACATTTTGCTCTAGCGCTTGTTGAAGACACTAAAGCTTCCGCTTCCAGGTCACGGCACACCTTTCATACTCCTGGCTTATGACGTCATCCGCGTGCATTCACACAGTTTTGTTCTATTGTGTAAGAGACAATCACGTTAAAGCGTTCCCATTGCGTTGTCGACGCAGCATCTCGTTCCCTAGAAAGGGAACAAAAACTATGGAAGAAAATGTTATCCCATCTTGGAACAACATGAGGGGGAGTAAACAATGATTGTAATTTCATTTTTGGCTAAAATGTCACTTTAAGGTCACCATGCAACATTGTGAGGGACAACAGCAGTACTAAAATGCTGACAGATTAGTACAACATGCTCAGTGTGACATTTGAAAGAAAGGACAGAGTTCTATGGATTAGTGCAGTTGCAACATTAGTACACTCAGTACATTATTCAGGATTTATATTAAGACAAACTCAAACATATGCTAATTCTGTAGTTGCTTGGTCTTGCTGAGAATCCATCACTGCTGTTTTGCTAGCGTGTCCATTTATAAGATCATTAATAAGCATTCAGAAGTATCTTGTAAATTATGACTGTGCAAACTCTATTTCCCTACACAGCAGAATGGATGCTGCATGGTTCACTCTGGTTCAAAGAAAGTCCTTTTCAAAATAATGTTGGAAGTACAGCCTGATATGTAATTAAGACATCTTAAAACCGTCACACATGTTGCCATTAAAAGAACACAGACATGCTTACCTAAAAGTATGTTTCTCATGATCTTAGTGTTGAAATTAGTTTTGTAGACAAAATGTACCAACCAATGTTTTATTTATTAATTTATGCATATTATCATTTTTAACATACACTCTTGGTGTCAGCAGCGGTGGCAGTAGTGAAGTGCTCAACAATGATTATTTAAAAAAAGGTCTTTAATTATTAAATTCAATAGAAACAGAAGAACTCAGGAGTGATAGCACACAATCACGTATAACACAAATTATACTGGACAATGAATTGAACAAAAAAGGATTATGTATAAAGAGAATCAAACAATGGAAATAAATTTAACACAGGTGATATTAACCCTTATAGGCATACCTTGGGGCTTTAGTTACCCAGGATTTCTTATTAAACATGAACGTTTTTAGTTTTCTTCAATCAATTATAAACAATATAACAAGAAAAAAAGAATACAGTAAAAAAAGCTTTTCCCATTCCTTTTTTGAAAAAAAGTGTATAAGGTCGCTAACTACCAAACGTGTGTAAAAGTAGAAGTATATTTTTTCTCTGCACGATAATAATTGAAATAAAAAAAACTTTGATGACTGAATAAGTGCAATTCACATTTATTCCACAAGGTGGAAATGTTTGATACACAATGATAAAGTGACGTTTCACTCATAGGCTCTGCAGTCAGAAAACAAAAGAATAGAAAATATCATCAGAAAAAATTGAAATGGCTCAGCAATTTACTGCAGATCAAGTATGCAATCAAACATTAGGGGCATTGTTGGTGGTGGATCCACTTGGTGGATCTGCTATAGAAGCTGCCAGAGATCAAAATATTGATTTTGAAGATGTTGAAAATGATAGTTTTGAGAATATGTTTCAGGTCATGAACATGAGCCAGATGCTGAATGCACTGGATTATGAGTGAGATGATGAGAATAGAGATGATGATTTAAAACATCTGCTCAAACTGAACACTTCCAAGCTCCAAAAGATAACAAGATGTGCTTTATTTTATCCTTCAATTGTTATTCTAATATTGGGAGAATTTTGCGCTTTTAACAGGTAGAGATCCATCCATCTTAAATAAATATCCAGATTGCTAAAGACTCTAATATGTAATAATAGTTAGCGAAACATTCACGTATTTAAGGATTAATCAGTAGGGAAAACCAAACCAAACTAATTTATTCTACATTACACTCTGTTTGGTGCTTCAAGGGCAAGAGAACACAGGTGGCCATTTTCAGTATGGATGCTTTGTGGATGTCCATGACCATGACAGGACTGAGTTTATTCAACAATCTAATTAGTATTTTACCTGTCTATGGCCCCGTCTCACAGTAAACGCAAAGCAGTGATTAATAGCAGAGCAAAACCATAAGGACACCTCTAGCTTTGAGTGGAATATGAATTACAGACCTTTCCGTTTTAATTCGGTTTGCCTGTTTTCTTGCTCAAAAGAATTTCAAACAAATTATTTTCAAAAATGCTGTCAACTTAAAACAAATATCCCTTCAGTAGTAGGGAACAGTAGTTGTGTGACAGAGAAAAATGTAACAGTTTATTGCATAATTATATTTACAACAATGTAGTCGGGAACATTATTATTTTTCTTGAATAAATCCCAGGAGCTCGTTGTGATTTTTGAAAAATATTTTGAGGTACTGAACTGCTTGTTTCGTGGATTTGTGGACAGGCTTTAAGTTCTTTGAAGACTTCAGAACTGAATAATGCAGGTCTCCAGGAGTGTGGTGGATATGAACAAGGTTTCTCTTTGCCGGTCTGTGATGTTACAGAAACACTAAACCACCGATAGACTCATCAAAGAACGGCTGCCTGCAGTTTCAACTACATGGAGAAAAACTGGACCTCAAGATTAATATTATTTGACACAGTATTTGCAACTCAAGGAGAATTAAACACAAATTTCCACAGTCTCTAGTCTGGAGTCGTTTCATCTCACACATATGTAATTCTGCACACATACAGAGAAACAGGCACAAAACAGAATTGCTTTGTTCTGAAACCTAGTGAGCTGCTTACGCATGCAGTGTTTTAAGGCATCACAGGCTTGTCTCTCCACGTGAAGGTAGGCAACTTAATTATTGCTGCATCCTGAGACACCTTGTTTTGGCCAAATTCTAAGGCAGACATACAAGTAGAAGGCAATTATTTTCTGTGACAAATGAGTAGGGTAAAATGATCTAAGATGGCAGATAAAGAAATAGAAATGTTGTTTGTACTGTAAGTGTATAATCAAAATAAATCATAAAAATGAAATAAATAAAAATTAAAAACTGTTTTAAATGTTTTCTTTTTTTGAGTGTGCCATTTTTGTGCTTATTAAAGCCTCACATCTTCCATCTTGCGTTCCAAATCAGTCACATTAGAGGTTTCATAAGTCAAAATGTTACCTTAGAAAGTAGCTGCTTAAATAGGCAGTAGGCAGTGAAGCAACTCACTAGGTTTTGAAGAAGATCAAATGATTTACTATCTGTAGACATGTACAGACATACCCAATATGTCAAAATCTTATTTTAAAGGCATAGTTAAAATAAAAATAATTTCCCATTTTAATTACAGCCCTAATAAATACCAGTTAAACACTATATTTCTACCTTTAAGAACCTGCTAATCTCTTTATATCAACTTTTAGGATATTTTTTTTTCCATTTGTGGCTTTAAAGTTAAAGTTACTTAAAGTTAGTTTAAACTTTTAATGTTAAATTTGTTACTTTAACAGGTTTATATGTAGTAACACCTAAAACTAATATTGCACAAAGGATCTTGCCTCTGTTCCTATTGAATTAGTCAATCTCATTCCAGAGCAGCTGATATGCATACCTGTGACTTGACATCAACAAATGCTGCTGTCCCGTGTTGGTAGTTCTTTGTCATTGTATAATGCTAACGACAGATGCATCCCTCATGGGTTGGGGAGCAGTTCAAGCAGGACGCTCAGCTCAGCTCCCACCATGTGCTTGTCACACATTTGTGGTTGCCTACAAAATCACCAGGAGTGTTTGCACTTGCATCCACTTTCAACTTGCCCACCTTTGGTCCCAAGGGGAGTTGCTCTCACTTATCGCAGCTCACATCCCTGGGTACCAAAATCAGGGAGCAGACATCCTATCGAGGCAGGGGCTGAGGCCTGGAGAATGATGACTCCACGCCGAGGTGGTGGAGCAAATACGATATGGTACAGATTTGACCGAGGCTTTTTGGGCTTGGCTTCTGAGGCGGCCCATCTCACAACTCCGGTTTTAACAACCTTAGTTGAGACACCATTCTCGAATCCAGGGCTCCCACCATGTCAGTGAGCAGACATTCCATATTGCTTTTGGTGGAATGTCTGTGGAGAAACCCACTGGAAACATAATGGCACAGGAACTAATCTGTTTGCCCTTTCTGGACAGACTGTGGTGAAGATCCCAGTGTCCAAGTCAGTGTTTCCCAACCCTGTTCCTGGAGGCACACCAACACTACAGATTTTCCAACTCTTTCTAATTAAACAAACCTGATTCAACTCATCAGCTTGTTAGTACAGACTCTCAAGACCAGAAATATATGGGGCATATAAGGGACACATCCAAAATGTGTACTGTTGGTGTGCCTCCAGGAACAGGGTTGGGAAACACTGGTCCAAGTAGAGAATGAGAATGTAGATAGTCTAGGCTATTTCACTAGCTTGTGAGTCGAGCCCTACTAGAAATATGGCTGTTTCTGGGCCATTCTGTCAGGAGTTTCTATACAACTTGTTTATGATGCGGCAGGCTGGACCTCTTAGCACACTTTCTTTAGGTTATACAACTTGGACCGAGGGTGTTGTGACCCAGGTGTTGTCGTCTGAGGGTGATCACACCTGACAAGTGTGGGCATAGGCATTCCCATAATGCTTAACACAGCGCAAGTTCTCTTGAAAGGGAATGTTTCTGTTATGTATGTAATCTTAGCTCCCCAAAGAGGGAACGAGACACTGGGTCTCTTTGCCTTATCTCCCACGTGCCTGCCAGCAAATTCTTCTTCAGACACTTCAAATCTGCCAACTGTTTGCCATGGTTCCTGATTCATAGTTCCCTGATTCATGACATCATCCGCCTCTGCCGTCCCTTCACATGAACAATCGTTCATGATGTGCTACATGACGCAATTATGCAGAAGCGTTCCCATAGCGCTTGATGTAGCATCTCATTCCCTCTTCAGGGAACTAAGGTTACATATACGTAACTGAGGAGTTCTGCTCACTCCACAAAAAAAGTACAGTATTTAAATGTAACAGTACTCAGAATGGAACCAGAATGGGATTTTAAAAATTAACAATAATTATAATAATTATAATTCATAGGGGCATTCAGTATAAACAACTCATCATTATAAACTTTAGCTCATGTATCACTCTCATTCGGCACAAATCCAAATGTTTTGTGCACTTGCCATAGGATTAAGTTGCTTTGGAATTTAAGTTGCACTGCAAGTTAAAAAAAAATGCTATGTAAAAAACAGTTAATTGGTTTAAAGTAAATTCCCTTACTGCATTTAAATGTCTGCATTTGGCAGACACTTTTATCCAAAGCGACTTACATTGCATTCAAAGAACACATTGAATCAGTTCTTGCTTTCCCTGGGATCGAACCCATGATATTGGTGTCGTAAGCACCAATGCTCTACTGATTGAGCTACAGATAAGCTCCTGTATAGTTAATCACAGGCAACTCTTTCACAAGCTGACGAACATAATGATAGCGCACACAGTGTCATACATACAAATACAAGACACCTTCAATTTGTTTTGTGTGGTAACACATTCATTTAACAACATAAAATAAATGTAGCTAAACTAACAACAAAAATAAGAAACAGTCATTTAAATGTGGTGTCATACATTTTCACTCTAAAGATGATCTAATTACTTCATGAATTACTAATTACTCCCCCCCCCCCCCCCCTGTATACTTTGTAGTATATCAGGGATATGCAGTATAATATTACAACTTCAAGTATAATAGTTTACATTTCAACTTTATAGAAGTTTTCCTGCAACTACAGCTACCGGTTATTATTTTCTTTACAGTGTACTGTTAGTTCTTATTCAGCTTTACAAAGTTTATGACTATTTTCACATAACCTAGTGTGTTTTCTCTTACATAAACATACATAAACATAAACATACATAAATACATAACATAAACAGTTATACACGGCCACAAATATATCTGCAATGCCACATTAAGAACACTATAGCAAAATATCTTCTGGCCGGCATACTTTTATTGTAATACTGTGAAGAGGGTTAAATATCCTTGTGAGCTGGTTTGGCCCACTCCAATGTTGACAGGATGAGTTACATCCTAAATAAAGACTAACTCATGTGTGCTTCCGTACAGTTCACTAGAGAGGGGATAGCACAGAATGAAAAGCTATGAGACAGCATTTCTTTCTGTTAATATTGCTCCCTCTCTCTCTTTCTCTCACTCTCTCTTTCTGCTCTCCTCTGAGACTACGAGACTCCTCTCTACCTATCAGCTTCCTCAATATTTGCCCATTAAAAGGCAGAGCCTGAGTTTGGTGAATAATTTAAGGCTGCTGCACTGTGGTCGGAGCACAGAAGCCTTCTGATCAGAGAGTCTTAAAGGAGTTTTGACAGCAGCCAATGGGAGCGAGAGGACATTGGGGTGGGATGGGGGTTGAGCCACCTCTTTAAATAAGCTCTTTTAATAAAGGCGATTCTGTCAGTGGACCACCCAATCTGAGGAATTTTCACTAAATCTGTCAAGGACATATCCGACTCAGCTTTTTTTAAGCTCAAGGGCAATACGTTAGATATCACCATTCTTGTACTGTATCTATGATCGCAGGTGGACATTTTCATTATGGAAGCTGCATGAATGTCCATCATCACAGACAGGAATGACTGTGCACAACTATCTTGATAGTTTAACTCAAAATCAAAAGAAAGAGGAAAATACATATGGCAGTAAAAACTTGCACGTACAGAAATAAATTGCCTTCTTTATGTTCTTTTCTATTAATCAAATAATCAAACAAATTAGCATATTAGAATGATTTTCGAAGAATCACGTGAGACTAAAGACTGGATGCTGAAAATTCAAATTTGCCATTATAATAATAAATAAAATGTATTAAAATTTAAAAAATAGGAATAATTTTAAATAGTAATATTTCGCAAAATTATTACGTGCACTATTATTTTAGCACATACAGTAAATGCAATATTAGGAAGCATTAGTGACTTAAATTGCGTTTAAATTGAGAAACATATTAATTGTATTTTATTGTAATTGTATAATATTATTATTATTATTATTATTAATTATTAATACCCATGAAATGATAAGATTTTTAATTCTCTTGAGTAGAACTCACAAAATATACATTTGGTCATAGCTGTTGTGTTCTACTTGTAGTTGAGAGTATTTATATGCACATTTATGTGCGGTCAAACTGTAAACAAATAAAAAAATTCTATCCAGTAATGTTCACATGAAATACACCAGCCTTAGATGAACATTAAACTATTTGCTTATAATCAAAGATTTCCCCTACAGTGTAAAATAGCACATACTGTATTTGCATACGATTCAATCATCAATGCAGATTTCTAGAACAGAAGTCTGTATATTACAAACATGCATTCAAACTTTGTTTAATAACTAAACGGAGCATATGTTGCATGAATATTTTAACAGGAAATATAAACACATTAAATGTCTACACAAACATCAAAAAACAATTGTAAAACTTTGGACGTTTAGACGCTATTGTACCGGCAGCAAATAGATCTATACTGACACATCAGAAACCACAATACACTTACACAACAAAACATCACTCAACATGCTGGGAAAATATCTTTTTAGATCCACATGGTTTTCTAACTTAGGTCAGGTTTATTTTTTGCTTTTTTCCTTTTTATCATTATTATTATTATTATTATTATTATTATTATTATTATTATTATTGTTGTTGTTTAACCTGTGTTCTACCTCTTTTTCCGAGCCATAATTTCTTTCTTTTTTGTGTGCAAAATGTGATCTGGACAAGTTGTCTGGAATATTGTCACAATATGTCTGGAACACAATTAAAGAGCAGAAAGTAAATTCAGAAGGGCCTTTTCTTATACATTTCCTCACTCACTCACCCTTACTTGCAGATCCCTAATTGGTGGAGGAAGGTTTGGACTTGGGGCTCAGTGGCATACAAGCTGTGCCACTCATATTCCTACCTGCCTAATGAGTGTCTCTCGCTCTCCAAGAATAACCACTGCTGGGCCCTGCTCTCTATCTCAGGGGCATGCCACTGTTTTCCTCATGAGCAGACTCATAAACATAACGATAAAATGACCGTGGTCAGAATCACTATCTAGGCTGATTAACTAGAAATCCAGAGACCAGTCGAGTGCCTGTTCCAGTATGATTTAGTGATATTAGCATGCACAAAAAGTAGCAAATAATCTGAGGGTTAATGCAACAGATGCATGAGCTAAATAGGAGGCAGACAGTGACTTATGACAGTTTTGCTATGGCAGTCACTGCACGTCTCTCAGCATATCAAGCATATCAAAATATGAATAACAACAAAGCTGGCTTTTTATAGTTAGTTATAGTCGCCCACTCATTCAAATCCACAGAATGCATTAGTTATTCCCTGTAGCAGTTTTAGAAGGAACGGAATTCTTCTGAAGAATACGAAACTCTTTTTTTGTTGTCAGGGGAGATTGTGGCTTTGAACAGTGCTCTCTCTCTCTCACTCACCAGAGTTCGAGAGAAGTTGATCCCCTGACACTGTCGCAGATATTTATTTAGGCAAATGGAACAAGCACAATCTCAGAGAGATACAGCATAATATCATAATATATACATATAATATATATTTATATATATCCCAGAGTTTTCCATTTACCTTTCACATCGTTAGTCTTGTTCCCTCATTCAGTCCTTGTGTGTATCTACCCTGTGTTTTGTTCAGTCCCTGTCGGTACTTACCCATGTCTGTAATATGCTGTGTCTCCTGGGGGCTCATTTATAACCGTTGCGTACACACAAAAAAAGGCATTGAAACCACTTCAGACGCATAAGTTGTGATTTATAAAAACAAACTTGACGGGAATATTTGCATACGAGCACGCAAACTGTGACCCATGCGTACAAACATTTTGGAGACAGAGCAGTTTTGCCGACAACTGATGGTGAGCTGAGGGATTGATGGTAGATTAATGAAAATCAACACATTGAACTTGAAAAGTTGAGCATGTTATGCTTCCTCATCATAAAACACGCATATCCACAATACCAATTTATATAAATAAATGGTAATAAATTATCAATTAAAAGTGCATTAATTTAATTGATTTTACTTTGGGGATGACAAGGGTATAAAGGATTTAATGTGATCGCTTTAAACACAAATACTAAGGTGACACCCCTGCATCTACGGCATGATGGATGTGCAGGCATTGCTGGAGGACTATGCCAATGCAGTTGGTGTTGCCATATGCCAATGCTAATGGCAACACAATCTGTGGGTGACTGGCGAGCCTTTTCTTTGCCCCCACTTTTAAGTCGGACCTCTTCTTTTTTTATTTCGGGAACCGTCGGGTTAGCAGAACCAACTGCATTTACAGCTGCTGTCACATGCTGCCATTCCACACTTTTTTTTGTTTTGTTAGTGATGCCAATACTATGGCTATCAAACAAAATAAATTTCCTTTCCTCCATCTCTGTCACAAGAACCTCTATTTCGGTGTCTGTAAAATTTCTTTTTATTCCCCCTCAGTTTCCATTGCTGCCATTTTTACTCAAAGAACCTCTTGCTCTTTTATATTAATATGCACGGTCATGAGGTGATTTGCATGGGCCATATATGGTAGAAAGGGGGCGGGATGTACATTTTTTTCACGTGAAAAAATTATCAGTTAGACTGTGATTTATAAATATAAAACTGCGTGCAGATGTGTGTGCGCACGGTTTTATAAATGAGACCCTGGGTCATTTCCTGTTTTCTGTGTTTTTGACGTTTTGCAATGTTTAAAGTTTACGTTTAAAGGATTTTTGATTGTTTTGTTATTAAAATAGATTTCAGTTATTTACTGTGCTTCCATGCCTTCCTCATCCCTACACAACCGTAACAATTGTATGTGCATACAGTTTATTTTACAATGCACAACATGATGTGTCATTAATTTAAAGAAAACATGATACTATCCACTATTTTGGAACAGTGATAGTTCTTTTAGCCCTGAATAATTTATCAGAGGAACTACTTTACCACAGGAAACCACTGAAAACAAGATTATGACCCAGACTAGTCCCTGTACTAAATATCTATAGTGAATAATGCATTTCCATTATGCAATGATATCAGTTGCATTTATTCAAGTCAGAGTCAGACACAATTAGAGTGAACCTGAGCAGAATGAGGCTGCACTTGTAGCAGCTCTACTGGGTAATGTCAGACTGATGGTCTTCAAAATCAAAATGCTGTAGAATGCTGTGACTGGTTGTGCTACATTTAAAATATGCAACATCTGAATGTCATGAAACTTTCGAATGAGCGATAAGCTTGCGGATGCATGCCATTAAAACATCTATAAGACATGTATCTTCCTTATGAAGCTTCACTTCTTTTAATCTATATACAGCTCTTTATATGATTGGTATATTCAGTCTTCATCACTTCATGACTTTATATAAACCTTGAGGTATTTATTTGTTAGAGATCACTAGCATTAATGCAAGCCACACATTTCACAAGACAGTTGAAGAATAGGAAGAAAACAAAAATAACTCTAGCTCAAATACGTTTCTTAATCATTGCTAATCAACGGAATAAAAATAACCACCATAAAGCATTACGCAGTGTAACTACAGAAGACGTTGATAATCCCCATCTATTATGCCAACCGAACTTGAACACAGCTCTATTGAGGTAGATTGGAACAGGGTAATTACCAACATTTAAACTGTGGAAATCTTTAGAGCCATCATCATAATCTTTGTTTATCATGAACAACATTTTATGTGCAAAATAATCACCCCAATTCCGTTTGTTAATTAGGTCAATAAATCGGATCTTTGGGGACAATTCTAATCAGCCATCCTGCAGGCTGTTTGTGAAGATTAGCAAAGCTAATAGCTACATTAACTTCAGGATAAAGCTGAATTCACTGTGCAGATACATAACTCAATGTAAAATGTGATATACATAAAACCTTAAATATAAAAAAAATATATATTTCAGTTTATTTTACACATCATGTTAAGCTGAAAGATGATGCATTGGAAACTAGCAAAACATATGTTTAAAAATTATTTCACATCATGTTCATGGCTTTAGTTAATTATAATAACTCTGCTCTAAAGGCTCCAAGCCTTCGTAAAACTACAATATACCCTTGCAGTCAGATCATCAAAACATTATACTGGCATTATTATAGCATAATTAGTCACAGAAAAAAAAGAGAATATTCCAAAGTTTAACATTGAAAGTTTACATCGTATACACAAAAGGTTTACTAATCGAAATCAGCTCTGTTATGTAAAATCAAATGGAAAGATGCAACCCACATGCGATGAGAAATGGATGTACTGAAAGTGAAAGTGCAAATACATTAGAGCCCTGGCAATGCCTGTGTGAACACATGACTTGTCACATTTTTTTTGTGCCAAGTGCTCTCCTGTCTATTGTGTAACCCTGTCTCGTCTTCTTTCCTCATTATTGGTTGATTTGCCACACCTGTCTTTCCTCATTATCTGCCTTGTGTGTTCACTATTTATTCTCCCTGTGTTTGCTGACCTGTGCTGGATCATTGTTATCTTTTCTTTTGTGTCTAGTCTAGTCTAGTCTGTTTATTGAAACCTGACAAAACGTCACTTAAAACATTTAAACATTCTCATTGCTCAAAAATAAATAATACTTGGTGTTAGTTTTCAAGAATACTATCTTTTTTTTGTTCAGTGGTGCATTGATTGATGTCATTGGATTCATTACACAAAAGTCTTGCAATAAGAAACACACAGACTGCAAACATCCTTTAAACATTGCTTTCTCACTGATATATCTGATAACTTTGGAGTTAATTGCTTAAAAATACAATGTATTACTCTGAAAAAACAAGCAAACCAAATAAAAACCGAAAGCACAAGGCTTTGTGTCAGTCTATTATGTTGTAATGCTAAATATAATGTTTGAATTGTGTGTACTACAATCCACTAAGACTTGACATGACATCTACCAATCTGAGAGAGTTTTGAATTTCAATCAATTTTATGATTGGTTAAAATGAATGGAGAATATTTCATGTTTTTCAGTGGGTGCTCGGCGATTTCCACTGAATGCTGTTTATCTCAGAATCATTATCATTATCTCAGTAAATCTGACCTGCTGATCCAGTACGTCCATAAAGCTGCATGTGAACAGTCTTTCTCTGGTTTTGAGTCAGTACATTAAGTACACTAGGGATAAAAATTTTAGAATGACTGCCTCCACCACCCTTGGGGGAATAAAAAATCCTGAACTGGTGTAACACACACTCATTCCTCTTAAGACGCCCTATCATTGTGCTTTCTTCAGGATCCCCCATGGAGTAGGACCCTCATGGAACATCCACTCAGAGAGAGAACCTATGATCAAAGGATGTTGGAGGCAGCTATCAAATCCATCCAATCTCCCGAGGACAAGAAGAGCAGGAATTTGAGCCTAACAAAAATACTCTGCAACATTGTGAAGTTATTTGCCAGTGGATAAGAAAAAAGAAAGTCTGTTCAGAACAGCCAATATGCAGAGATTGTCAGTGAAAGGACATATTACATGTATTTTTTTAATAGTGCACCTCATCTTCAGTCATCATGTTTTACTTTTATCAGATATAATTTAATGTATATTGTGACAATAAATTAATAGATTAATTAATGCTTCCCTTTCATATTCAAAGTATTTTTTCAGGAAGTAACATATAGTAACATATTCATAAAGATGAATACAGAGCATAGATAAATGAGTTTATTTGCCCATATAATCTTTAAAGTAATAAGGCTCAGCATATGTCACTTGCTGTCCGCAATGGAGGGACTCAAGGAAGCTGCGTCAACTCAAGTTTTGATACACCCCTCGGTATAGTAGTAAAATCCCTAAATTATGCTGGTGGAGTTAGATTAGATGGGTTAATTCTGCCAGAAGTTTCATTGATTTGACTTGAGTCAAATGATACGGGTGTGTGTAATTTATTTTGTAGAGCAAATTGTCCAAGTGTTGTCAAGATATGTAAATCACAAACCTTACAAAATCCCCACTATAAAGACCAACAAGAAAATTTAGAGGGGTCCAATGGGGAATTAGTCTTCCGAGTCTTGATGTCACAATGGCATGCTCTTTTGGCTACATCAACATAATCAATATTCCGCTTTTCATTGACATACCAAAGATTGTTTTTAAGTCGCTAAGATTAAGCTATTAACTCCCTGTTGCAAATTACTGCTTTCAAGTGTTTATACAAAACTTTACATCACTTTGCCATTAGTTAAATAAAATCCATTATAGAGCATGCTGTGTAATAGTGTGCAGCTGCGTTTTTTGATGAAATCTAGTTTGAATCTCTGCCTGAGAAAGATGCTCATAATGGCAACAAACACAATAAAAGCCAGACACTGAAGCTGATTTCAGCCCTTCCCTGGACAGCCACTGGCTCTGCAAAGAACCTGATGAGCATTTTATGGCTCCCGTAATAAGCCAAGTGGAGAATATGTCAAAGGTGACAGCAGACACTGAGACTTGCTGAAGGACAGATCTGTCATACTCTGAAACTGACTCTTATGCAGATGGATTTGACTCAGTCACATAAAAAAAATAATTGTCCTTGAAACATATTGCTAGACCCCTGTGATAGATATCTCCAGCTTTTGGGCTGGGTAATTGAAGCTGACCTTAATAAATTAGTAACACAGGTTGTTGTCTCGACAGCGGTGCTGAAGATTAAGTAGACATCCTGAGGGGAAGATTCAAGGAACTAATAGCATTTATTCTGCACACACGCATAAAAGGATAGGGTTCTTCACAAGAAAGGGAACCACCATGATCACCATGAAGTTATTTTACTTTTAAGGGAAAAAGTGAGTGCATTGTCCAATTAGGACATGGTCCAATTATGGTCCAACCAATTAGGAAACCATCAAATGAACAAAATAGTGTAATTCAAATAGATAGAAAACTGTACCACTAATTATATCATTGCTCTTGTATCTTCAGACCAAATTGGACTTCATATTGGACTTGAATTGTTGTCAATATAATAATCATGCACTGTTTGGCTGTTGGCCAGAGGAGAACTGGTCCCCCAACTTTCTCCCAAGGTTTTTTCTCCATTCTGTTCTTCATTCATTACGTCACCTGCCGGAGTTTTGGTTCCTTGCCGCTGTCGCCTATGGCTTGCTCATTTGGGGAAACTTAACACTTAAAATTCATCAATTGTATTGATTTGCCTGCTCTTTTGGGGCTTCTGTTCAGCCACACAAACTTTGTATATATTGTTTTTTCTGTGACCAATGTAAAGCTGCTTTGAAACAATCTACATTGTAAAAAGCGCTATATAAATAAAGGTGACTTGACTTGACAGAAATACGATCCATTCAAAATCCAAATTCAAAGTCTGACACTCTGAGAAAAAATGTCACGTATCTAATCGAAAACACTGTCAACCATATATCAGGACCTCTGTCTTCATTACTGTAATGTCCCTAAACAATATAAAGCCACACCATCAGGGGAAAAAAGCTACATTTTCATAACAGATCTGAAGTTCAGTGACCAAAAACAGCAGGGGCAAAATGTCTGAGTCGCACCTGTTTTCAGACAGAGAGTGAGAGGCAGAAATATATGGAGAAAAATACATGTCTAAATCTATTTTAAAGCCCAAAAGACTTCCACCCACTCACACAAATGATGTCAAACTGAATTGCATAAAGCAAAGGAGGTGTCAGAGGCACAGTGTAGGATCTGGCAGTGTGGTTTGTACATTTGATGTGGTAAACAGATCGGGGCCTTGCGTAATAGTATAGGAATACACTATTTTCGGTGCAGTACCTATTTAGCCCCGCAGAGCTGCAATGAGTAATTTGAGTATATAAACTAAGAGAGGTCTGCGGCTAAGCGCATTCTGTCAAGCGTTCCCCAGGTACCGTTTGGAAACACAATGAAGTGTCAACAGTTATAAATACTTAAAATAGCACAGCTTTACAGAGAGTGGTATCACTGGCACTTAAGGATGCCTGCAGTACAGCACTTAAATATACAAACAAATTTCAAACAAATATATAAATTTAAATATTTGGGATGCACTGAGTTTCTCTAGATTAGCCTCCTGTGGTATGGCATGAATGCAACATTCAGTTTTGCTCAAGGTGACTTATTTCAGTCAAAAAAGTTTTTCAGGAAATTATCATCAATAATTACTTTTTAGAAAGAAAAAAAAATTTAGAATACAGTCATACATTTTGCACTTAAAGTAGTTTGTAAAAAAAATTAAATAGACCTCGGTTTTTCTAAGTATGCAAAAATGACTCCTTGAACTGTTTGTGAGCTGAAAAATTAAAGACGATGTCTCAGATTTTAGTACATTTTTAATAAAGCTTGCAAAGCAAAACGCCAAATGCTGAGACAAGGTTTAATAAAGAGAGGAGTATGCACACAGCAGAAGTTTCCTGGAGGCCTTTCAGAGAAATTAGAGTACATCAGCTTCACAGTTTTTGTGCAGTGTAACAGCATATGGTTCAGTATGTGAGCTCACAGCTGGTTTGTGATGTGCTGCCTTCTCAAGTGAAGCTAAAGCAAAGTTAAATGCACTTCACATTCAACTAAATCAAACTGGCCAGCAGGGTAAGGCTGTTCTCAAACTTAATTATCTAAGACAAAATGTAGATTTTTCACAAACTCTGTGAATTCAGAGGCTCAAGCTCTGGGTAACAACATTGACACTGAATGTGAATTGTTTTGGAGAGGACTGTCATGGAAAGGCTAATTTCATTGGCATTGGTTTTAATTTATATTTTTGTCTTAAATTATCAAAACGTCAGATTTCAACTTAATTCCTGCAGGTTTTTTGCTTTGTTCATCATTATTGGGACTAGTTATCAAAAGTTGTCGATCAAGAGCTACATCTCAGCAACAAAGTTTTGATTCAAAGGTGCAATAACAAAAATGTGTTTTCTCATGTACTTTTGTATGAGCAGGTTCTAATATGAGCATACTTATTAGACAGCAAGCCTCACCAATCACTTTTATTAAGTTACAATGTTAAATGTTATGCTAATGGATTGCGTCTATTCAGATATTGACTTTCAAATATATTTCAGAAATATTTTAATATTCACTGGAGTAAAAAGTGACAGCTATCCCCAGTTGAAACGTATGCCAAGTTCACACTACAGGATTTTAAGCCTGATGTAAGCCCGATTTGCAAGTCAACGAGCTTGCCGTCAGGTCGGGCTTTGATCGGGGGCAAATCAGCAGGTGATCAGCGCTCGCCAATCTTTGTGTGTGAAACTACACAAAGACGCATCAATGAGGCTCACTGACGCCTCACCAACTGCAAACAAATATGGTAAATATCACGATAGCATTATAAATACTGGAGATGTTGGCCAACTGAACACGAGCAGGCAGCTGCTATTTCATTATAGACATGTTTTACTCCCCTCCAGCTCTCTCAAAGACTCCAGCTAAGACAATCCCTGCTGCCCGCATGTGGTGACCAATTCTTTCACTCATATTCTTAGTTTTTGTTCTTTTCCTGTTTTATTCAGAACAGATCATAACGCAAACAGCTTGCAGCACTAATTTCTTCTCAACATCCATTTTCAAATAAACCACTCCTGTTTTGCATTTTGTTTCACGTCATTTCCCGTTCCGATATTTTAAAACTGTATACTGTATTATGTAATAAATAAAGCACAGAAATCTGCCAACTTTTAACGTTGTGTAATCCGAAGCAGGCATAACTTTCTTTATACAGTATTCACACTGATTATATAAAACACATACACATACACAAAGAAAGAAAACACATACACATTTTGTAAAGATCAAATGTTGAATGGCTGTACTATATGAATTATATTACAATGCATATGATTTATTTAGCTTATACAGAAGTTTCTAGCAAATATATGAAAATTAAGCAGAAGTTTTAGAATATGAGGATTAATCATGATTTTTTTCATGTTTTTGAAGACTATATATAGCAAAGCTATCAATCCAGTGTCACACCATAGAGTCATGATAGTCTGACTCTATAGGTTAGTGACTGTAGTGTGATTGACAGTAGCTGAGCATAATTATGAACTCAGAAGCCAAACATCAAAGACAACATTAAACAGGATTCACTGGGGGATGAGATGATAAACAAAGCAGTATAAAGCTTTATATCAGTCAGAGAATAAAAGAAAAGACCAAAGTATTTACAGCAAAAGTGCAGTTGGAAAAGCTTGCCTAAATGGAAGTGAATCATGCAGGAAACAGACAAAAGATGAAGTCAAAGAGCTTCACAATTCTGTGTGATTAAGTTAAACTGTCCAAATGTCACAAATGAATGTGTTAGCATTTACAACAAAAAGTAGTTAGTCTTCATCTACGCTATATTCATATTAGAACCTACTTTATTTTCTCTGAGAAACACAAAAGGAGAATTTTTGCATGCTTTTTGTCTGTCAAAGCTCAGAAATGAACTTCAAATGAATGATTCACATGAAGCATAAAAATGGCAAAGTAAATATATAAAACCCCCATAATATCAAATAAGCACCATCCAGTATTTGATTTAACAATTAAAATACATAAAACCTACATGATTTTATGATTCTTATGATGATCTTAAGATTTTTTTTTAAATGACATGTGGATGACTTTTTTTCAAAAGTTTTTTCCTTGCTAATATTTATATTGTTTGTACTTTGAGCTTTTGCTCTCAACCCCTTGGGTCATAGCTCATTTGATAAAATGTATTTGTAATGTTATTTACAAACATTTGGTTGTGCATGCATGTTCTTGTTTATTAACAAACTTTGTGTTGTGAGTTAAATTAAAATTAAATTACATTAAAAGTAACAACACAACATGTCAGGGAATAATAAAACAACGATCTGCCACAGGGAGGACAGGTGGGGCAAATAAACCAATAATGAGGTAACAAGACAGGCAGGGTCAAGACAATAGACAGGAGAGCACATGGCACAAGGAAACATTTCACAAACAATGTGCTCAAACTGAACATGACAAAACATGAGAACATAGCCAGTGAACACAAACACAAGCCATGTGTTCAAACAAAACAAGACATGAACATGCAGCCAATGAGAACACTAATAAGCAGTGTGTTCACACAAAACAGGATGACATGAAAACACACAACCAGCTGAAAAACGGACCACATGCTACATAAAACACAAGCAGACAAGAAAGCATATAACCCGAGCAAACTCGAAACTGCATGTTTACACAATAAGACAGGACAAAAGAATGAGCAAAAACTCATCTAAAGCACTCAACATAGATGACAGACATACAGAGCATGAATATCCAACAAAAAACAAACTGAACTAGAGCTATGTGCCAGGATCCTATGTGCCCCTCACACAAGACAAGACAATACAGTAGCGTCAGGGCTCTGTCAAAAAAAATCAAGAGTAAACTAGATCGAAGTGACAGAACCAACATCATGCTAAAAGTGTCCACTCAAGCGCCTGTGTAAGCATCTGTTTGTGCCAATGTTTTTCTCTATCATTCTACTTGTGCTGCCATGTTGGAGTAATTCTTTAAAATTAAAACCAGACAACTTTTTATGCATGTTAGTCATTCATTTACACAACAACACCATATCAGAGACCAGAAAATGGTAACTTTTGAAAATCATCTCAATGTAATAAAAAAATTAAAAAACAAATGGCGGACTACATCACTGTGTTTGTTTGTAACTGTAGATTTGCTGCACCACTACTACAACCAGCGCAGACGTTACATTACATATCTATGGTGAATTCTAAACTTACATCTATGCTGGAAAAAAGGTATTCACCAGGTCCATTTGGGTAAGACCTGGGAGGGCAAGCAGCTGGTGGGAAAACCCTTATCAATGGCATTGTTAATGAGCATGAATAGAAGGAAAACTTTTGTATGTCGAAACCGTCTGTCTTTGACCTCAGTGAAGAACTGCATCCTTACATAGAGGGCCAACCGATCAATGTGAGATCCCCATTTGGAGTCTTTAAAAAGGTGGCAATGAGAAAAACCGAAACAAATAACTGAAAAACTGCCAATGCCTTTGGATTGTCATGGACAACTGTGTCTGTTATTGTCAGAAAAGTGTGCAGTGCCATCTCTATCCACCAGTCTTCATTGTTCCTGAAGCCCATGAGTTTTGTCCAGATTTGAATGTGCTCATGGTATGTCTCAGTTTTTCAAACTGTAGATTGGACCCAAATTAAAATAAAGCAACCAGCTTTATCTACCGGGAAAGGTAGACATTTCTTGAATGTGCAAACTATATGTGACTACAAATACACATTTATGGATATCATCATAAAATGGCCAGAGAGTGTTCATGATGGATGTGTATTCGCCAAGCTAAATACATGTTTTAAGACCAGAAATATTTCTTTTGGGAGATCCTGCCTACCCATTATTGCCATTTCTGATGAAAGAATATGCAAATTGTTGCTCTACTCCTCAAGAACAGTATTTTGAACTTTGTCTTTATAGAGGCTGGATGGTATTTGTGAGTGTATTTGCACAGCTCAAGGTCAGGTTTGCATCCCTGAGGCAGCAAATGGACATAAATCTAAATGATTTGCTGTATGTCATTTATGCATGCTTTGTTCTCCATAATTACTCTGAGACCAGGAATGAGACTATGGATGAACACTGTGTGTTGGCAGCACTAGAATTTGATCAGGATTGCCAGCCTCCCACACAGAGAAAGAACTGACTGGCTGTAATGCTGGAAAGATGGTCAGAAGAGTCCTTACCAAGTTCCTTGACAACTAATACTAAGGCTGCAAGTGATCATTCTATCAAATGCGTATTTTTTTCTGTTACATGATTATACAGTTATTTAATTATTCTGGAAAATAAATTTCAAAATGTGTTCTGTTTTTAAGTTAAAAAAATAAAAATAAAATCAAAAACAGTGGGTGTCTGGATAAAAAAAAAACATTAAAATTACTGCAACCACTGAACTTTTAAAATATTGTTATTTATTTATGTATTCATTTATTTTGAAGTGCATTTACAGCATCAAGTTTACACTGCTTTTCAGTGCAACTATCTGCAATAACCAAAATGTCACTGGTTGTTCTTCCAAAAAACAATAACTATGTAGCAAAAAAAGAAGAGCAACACATTGCTACAAACAAAATGCATACAATAAACCATAAATCACAAAGCACCCTCCCATTGTCACAATTCAGCAGTCCTGTCACCTGCCACCTCAGCACTACATTTCCCAAAATCCCTCCTAGATCACAGCTGCACACTTTTCCCAATCATCAACACATGCCATCACTCACCTTCATCACCTCCACTGCAGATAAGCCTGATGCCCTCACACATCCTAGTTGGGTCTTAATGTTTTAACCTGGACACATACCTGACTTGTCACATGGTAAACACTACCTTTGATCAGTAGAGACTATCCTTGGAATAATCCTTCTGCTGTCTTAATCCAGCCATTGAATAATCTGCAACCTCTCACACTCATGTGACAGCATACCCTCTTATAATCAAGTCAACAAAAAAACCTTAACAATTAACCAACATATTGACCTTTTTATATATTTATCTGCTCCAATAATGGAAAAATAAATTATAAGTCACAGTTATCTGTCTACCACAGTTAAAATGGCTCGTTTCCACCACAGTAAATTACTAAATGAGTGATCATTTTATAAAACTGTGCATGGATTTGTGTGTGTGCTGGTGTGAATGGGCCAGGTGCTTGTGATTAAATCTTGTGGAGTATGAATGATCCTGGGTTGACGTATTTGCGTGTGGGTGCATCCATCACTGCTGCGACCATGGGAATAACCAACATGAGGCTGTGACTAGAACATGACATGCTTCAGCAGTGAAAACCCTTCCATTTTTTTGATAATTGCAACTGTGTTCTCTGTAATTTTATCTAGCCTTTCTGTGTTATCGCCTCCCCGACTCCTTCAGGTTTACCATCCTCATTTTATTTGGAGGTCCTTCTGTATAGCTGGAACTGTGTGTAGTTTTCTCTTTAGCCTGTCCCATCTGTGGCTGTTGAGCTTTGCCTTGACAGAAAGCAGAATGGAAATGGGATTAACTGAAAATGGAACTACTCAACAGCAACACATTTAAACAAACTGGTACACAAAAGACACCTTGCACATACAGATGAATAAAGTACAAGCCAATAAAAATGTTCTGCCACAACATTGCCTTATATCCCTACTCATGCAATGCCATATTGCTCAATTAGAAATGTATCACTTGTATCACAAAGACAGTAATGACCAAAATTAATTGAAGAAAGTCTCTTTGGCACTTGACAACCAATGGCGGTGATATCACACTGCAGCCAACCTTGTCTTCATTAGAACTTAGTGGCTCAAATGTCACAATAGCCTCCGACACCAGAGTTGAACGCAGAGTGCTCATGGCCAGGGATGGCCATTTTGATGTCGGATTCTATAATATGTGTTGCGGGTGATCCGCTCCATATTTGGTATGCCCAATTTGTGAACATAAAAACAACTTGTCCATGGCCACTCTGCCATCCAGAGTCCACTGCCTGTCTATATTTTTTGCAGACTATGGCTTTTCAGCTCACCTTCCCTCCTGTATTTCCGCATGTCTGATATCAGCCTGAAAATGCCTCCAAGATAAAAGAATACTTAGACTGGCATGACTCCCAGTCTACATTTTGCCACTTTACAGTCCAGAGTGAGTTGTAGTAATAGAAAAACCTCAACATCCATCCAGATGAAATTGTTCAATGCTTTCACCATCTTGATTGTTTCTATTCACCGCTCTGTAAAAATCGCCAACTATAGGCAGCTTTTTTATTGGTTTTTGCAGATCTGTCATCAGTACAAAGAACAATTGTTTCAGATTTTAGTACTTCACTTATCTCGACTCACGGTTAACTTGCCAATACTACTATGTCGACGTTTTTGAAGTGGAACTGCCAAACTCCCTATTTGTCTTAGCATTTTCTTGTGGGTAATATCAATTATTTTACGTCACCGAAATCTAATATCTCGAGCAAAAAAGATGGACAAATTCGCTACTTCACATTGTTATCTCGTGACAGAGTTCACTGTGCATGCGCTGAGTCCGCGTTGCACGTGGATCGCGATCAGTGTTGCCAACTTAGCGCCTTTGTCGCTGTATTTAGCGAGTATATTCAGACCACTGTAGCACAAATTTTCAAAAAAGCGACTAGCGACAAATCTAACGACTTTATCTGGAGTTACTGGAGACTTTTGGAGACTCTCTCAAGTGAAAGCACATACCGTTCTTACTCTTCTCAAGGAGCAGTGAGTGCTGTCGAATCCCCATCCCAAAGCACTCACAGCCTGAGTGCAGCACAGCAATAAGCAATACAGGTAGAACAGGAGATGTTCACTCCTCCTCGTGCAAATGAATCGCGCATGTGCAGGAAGCCGCCGCTGGCTAATACTTGGCTGATACTCGGGCATACTTGTTAAGAAAGCATATTAGGCAGGCAGAAGGCAAGAAAGTATGCAATCTAGTACAGCGTAATGACCTCACGAATTTGTTATGACTGTTTACGCTGTGAGCGAAATTGTGTTTGCAATGTTGGAGAATGTAATTGAAGGTTTGTATGGAGAATGGAAGGTGTTTTTTATTGTATACTGGTAAATCTCTGCTGTTAGTTGGTGCACATATGCCTTTTGTTGTTAGCAAACATATACAGTGTGTGTGCATTTGTATAGCATGCCGATCGCTTCATCAAACAAATCGCCATATTGGCTGTTGGTTATCTCGCTAAATGGTTATCTCAACACTTTTTTGCAACCCCCGAGGCCGTCAACATAACTGAACTCCACTGTACTTAGTTGTTGTGTAAAAATTCCTTGAGTGAATTCTACAACACCTGGAGTTCTACACCTCCTCTCACATTTACAATGTGAAAATCAATCCTCAGATTAGCCCACAAACAAATTAGCACAAATTAAGTGACAGTGACATGATATGAATGGAATTTGTCCTCTGCGTTTAACCCATCCAAGTTAGACACACTCACCAGGAGCAGTGGGCAGCCATTTTTGTTGCTGTGCCCAGGAAGTTATTGAGGGTTAGGTGCCTTAGGGCAGGGTTTCTCAACCTTTTGCCTATTGCGACCCACTTTTTTTTGTATGACAGTCCTACGACCCACTAAGCCTAGAAATAAATAAATAAAAATAGTAAATAATAAGTAATGAAAAATAATGAAATAACTCGTTAGACCTATACCGTGTGTGCTCATAATTAATTTCACAAAACACTTTTAGAGAAAACACAAATTAGGCAGACTCATGTTCACACACGTTAATGTGACATTTGAGCCTCTCTGAAATGATGATATCCAGACGCGGTGGAATTGGGGAAAGGGCCACTCGTAATGTCGCACTCAAACTAGAAGTTGTCAGTCTATTCCTGCTTTTTGTTTTTGTTGCAGTCACTGTCGAAAATCCCGACTCGCAAAGATAGGTAGTGCTAAATGGTGATCTCACGACCCCCTCTGGAATGTTCCACGACCCACTAGTGGGTCACGACCCACTGGTTGAGAAACAGTGCCTTAGGGTATCTTTCCTGCCGGTACTGAGACTCAAACTTGCAACCTTTGAATTACTTTCTCTGACCATTAGGCCACAACTACCTTTTTTTTTACCTTTTTCAAACGTGTAATCACAGGACAAATAAGTATTGTTATTCCACAAGGGCTAATAACTGAGTGAGTTCTGGCCTTGTGGCATGTTAATGTGAGTAATAGTGCTGCCATATGCAATATTCATCCTGCAAATGATTCTGTTTATTAAAGAAAACTCCTGAAAATGAAATATTGATCTCACGTTCAGTAGAGATATCGACCGACAGTCCTTCAGATGCCCACTGGTGTCTCAGGAGGCAGGGAGGAGGAGTTTTTAGTTTGGAAAAAAGTTCTCTGGTCGCTTGTTTCACATGCCTACATTGCAGCAGATGAAGCTCTGTTTTACAAGAGCTGCGGACCCAGTTAAGCAGAAAGCAATTACCAGACTGTGTCACTGCAGTGTCCTCCAGTGAGATTACTTGGTTGGAGGCAAGGACTATGTACCGGAGGATGCTATTCCTGAGAGACTGAGGGCTTGACTTTCTGCTCAAAGGGCTTTGTGTGTAATTTGAATCCACTGATATGCTGTTCTGATGAGGGAACTCAGAAATATTAAATCTGTTCTCACTCTTTTCTGTGAGAATGAATCGGGAATGATTGTTAAATCATTATCTCTTTTGTATATGATGTGGGCTAAGTTGTCTCATTGTCATCCACTTTTGCTGTCCCTTTCATGTTGCTTGGATACACAAATTAGATGGCAAATTACTTCATTTGATAGGGTAAAACTTCTGAGGTGTGGTGCTCCCCCTCTTATGAATCTTCAGTGTCACAGAAAAACAAATTATATTTTAGCTCTTAATGTATTAATGTGATGCAATAAAATACTATTTGCCACACAATAATGGAAAGAAACATCTTTCTGTTGAATTGTCCCAACAGGCTGCATGAAAAAAACAAATATACAACCACAGCACTGTGGTCTAATTCACAATTAAATAACTCTTAAGAAGTGGTACTTTTCTGGTCAAAAAAAAAAAAAAAAATATATATATATATATATACAGCTCGATCAACTTATTAGTCTTATAAGTCTTATTAGCTAGTAGTTTTAAAGACCAAAAATTATCAAAGACCAACATTTTTTGCTGTTTTTGTCAACAGGGTAGCAATGTGTATTTATATATACACATTTCCAACATAAAAAATATGTATATATGGTAAAATGTGCTATAAGTAAGGCACTTTTATTTGAATTAGAAGTCAAAATATAATAATAAAAAAACAGGCAATTTAAATTTCATTAAAATGACATTTAAATTTCATGAAGAACAAGCAATCTGATTCTGAAAAAAATGTAGAGCTTTCCGTGCAGCTCTGTGTGGACCAGCTGATAACTAAATCTCATCACAGAACGCATCGATGGCATTATGGTTATCGCATACAGTTTATGTCAAGAATTATATAAAATTCAGTCTTGGCTATTGTACTCCCTGTAGATAAGTGTTTTACTTCTATTATCAACTTGAGACAGTTACCAAAAATTTGGGATAAAAATTGATTGACTGTACAATTTGTTCATTCCCAAAGACACATGACACAATAGTGCGAAGGCAGATATGATTTTACATAGATGTTGAGGAGCATAATGAGCATTTAGCAGTCCTCATTGTTTCTAATAGTGTGTCAGCCTTAAATGACCATTGAGAAAAATCTATTTTTTTTCCTATAATGCAGTATTTGTAAGAGAGAAAGAGAGAGACATACACAATAGAGCCTCCATTGTGATGAAAATTACTCAGAAAGTCCTTATAAGTGCTTTTGTACAGAGATTTTGTGTGTATGTGGGTGTCTGTGTATGCCATAGACACTGTCAAAAAAAGACATTTCATAATTCAAGTGCCAAAGTACTTGGATACCAGTGAGTGGAAAGGCATGTAAAATATTTTAAATAAAGAGCCGATTAACCTTTTGAGATGCAGTGCTTTAAAATGTATGCAAATTCACACCTCATTTAATTATAATTTAAGGTTGTCTGTAGTACAAACTGTAGGATGAGTTACACGTTTAATACTTACTGTACATACAATAGTAACATTGGTACTGTGATAGTATTGATAGTACGCTTTAAGTGCATCTGTTAAACTACACATATTAAAAGCTTCACACTTATAAATGTAAAAAGAATCTCTTTGTATTATTCTTTCATATACACACACACAACATACTAAAAGAGGTATTTGGAGACTACAAATGGCCGTAATGGGGGTAATTACAGAAGACATGACCCTGTTTCCTCTTCCCTAGTGTGTGTGATTCATAAGCGACTGTGAAATCAGAGTAATGGGGGCCAGCACAAACAAAAGCTGTCTTTGCGGTACAAGCAATCTAGGCTTAATGCTGCTGATGGAGGTTTAAAACAGGCCACAAACAAATGGCCATAGCGCTGAATGCGAGACAAAGCTGTCACACTTTAAACCTCAGACTATTAAAGCTGATGAATTGTTACATAATGGCTGAATTTGCTGTTTAATGGGAGAGGGACTTAATTGGTGCCCCTAAAATGGACAAAATGCCACCATGCTGCAGGGTTCACCATAAAACCACTGCGCACTCCTGCGCCTCTTTGCATTTAGCATGAGTCTGCTTTTACTGAAACTGAAATTTGCCGATTGGGGTGAAAATCATTTAACCCTCAAATGTAAATGGGTCCAATCTACTAAACTGCTTTTTCATTAACTTATGAATGCAGCACAATGGGGGGCACTAAGGGCCGTTCATGTAGAATTATTTTTTTTCTGTTAAAAACATGAGAAGCAGGTCAGTGGAACAAAATAGTGCAAGGTTTACAGAAGCAATTTTAAAACATTGAACTTCTTCTAACTTGAGTGCCATGTTTTTAAAATGCTGTGTCATGCAAGATGTTGCAAAAACATGAGACATGAGCACAATGGTTAAAGATGTCCATCTAGTGTGTTTTGCAGAAAATTAGCTCAAATAAATATGAATAATTAATTAGAACTTATTATACTACATTATACATGCTTGGATCAGTTAAACTAACTTCATGTAGCTTATTTTATATTAAAATGATCACAGAAAAATAATGTAGCTATGATCACAATCGCGAAATTGACATTGTTGTATAAACAAACCAAAATCAACTTGTAAGAAGCTGATGTACTGTGCACAATGTTTTATTCACTAAAACATGAACATATAACTAATCTCAACAATCACATACACACAAAACATGGGAAATGGAAAAGAGAAAGTGTATTAGACTGGAAACAGGAACAGGAAATGCAACTTATGGAAAAAAAAAGAGTAATTTAACCACATGCCAAGAACCTTCCGCTTATTTTCAAAGCATTTTGATTATTCTGTGTGTCAATGGAGTTGGTGGAGTTAGTCTCGATGTTAGTCTGACTCTGTTATGATAGAGGAAGTTGCACATGTTTGGATGTGTTGGGTCTGCCAGCTCAAGACCTCGTGGTCAGACCAGGTTTTCTGGTCCCACACACAAAGCAACCAGGAGAAGATGGAAATTCAGAGAAGTTGGAATTTGGGTTTTTCAACCTCAATCTTCAATTGGTGCTGTGGAGTGCGAGTTGACCCTTTCACATTCCTTTTAGACGTAAAACCATTAAAAAAACAAAAGTAAAAGTAGTTGTGGTGGCAAAATATTTTATCAATCCTGAATAAGAGTCAAATATCCTTAAATTAATTAAATATAATTGTCTTTATAAAGGTTTATTTTCTTGCAAGAAAAGGTCAACAGTCATACAGACATTCGAAGCTGTCCTGCAGAGTGTGACAAAGAAGGCAGGGCTGCTCCAGCATTTATACCTTTAGTCAAGGCTAAAAAGCTCAGTTATAATTTTCTATTCCTTATCAGGAACACATTACCCTCTCTATACCTCAAACACATTTATTCAAACTGAATATCTATTACTAGATCTACAAAATAAAAAAAATACAGTTAATGTCACACAATAATCAATAATGTCAAGAAACTAAATATAGTCACAGATAAGAATAAGAAAACATGTCAATTATAAAATTCCATCACAGTAGTTCAGTGGAATTGAATAATGCGCGCAGTGTGAATGGCCAGAGTTCTAAAATGTATCTCTTTATAGCTATAATTCAAAGACCTTTATGTCCAAATCATTTTGTCATTTGTGTGAGAGATATAGGAAACAGAATCATACTTTCTCTGCTGTTCAGTTAAATGAATTGTAAATTCATATTATTTAAGAAGGCAGAAAGCCGGCTGTAACAACAGCGTTCAAGTATATGAATAACGGCTGGCATTCTACCTTTATAAAGAAACACCAATTCTACTGAATCGTTTTTCTTCAGACCTTTTACTTGTTTACTGCTATTGTGAATTCATCACTACAATGCTGTGTTACGGCAATAAAATGTTATTATGGTTTAATGGAAGACATGACAAAACACGTTTGAGAAGCACTGCAGTAAAGACCACATTTGTATATAATTTGTCTGATAAAACAAGTGGTACGGGATATGAATTAACTGCAATTTTACATTTACTGAAAAAAATAAGCATGATTTGTATTTACTCACCAGGCACCACTATTTTGTAAGTATACGTAAGTATATGAGATCTTACCAGCTTGTATCTTGTTTCATTTACTTAATGGCATGAATCTTGTTTCATTTAGTTACTGGCCTTAGCTTATAGCATTCAGACAATACTGAATACACACCATCTCTAAATGTGCACAGTGAATAAATCACAATGCACTAGCGTATCATCATCTTTATTACTGCAATCTTAATGCCAAAAACACTAATACACACTTTCAAATACACACCTACATGTACACACAATATCTCTACCCTTACTGAACACCTCTTTTTTTCCTGACCAGAATGGTAGGAGGTTTATTTATGCTGGTTTGGTAAGGCAGGCTGCTGGGATAGAGGATTGCTCTGTAAAGCCTTCACTAAGTCCCTTTATGATTTGGACACAGAGGCGCATATTAGACACAGAGTCTTATCACCAAGGCCCATGTAGGAATAACTCCTCTTTCCCGGAATGTCCTCACACAGCAAAACCCTCCAGACCTACTCCCCCCCCCCCCCCCCACTCCCAGATACATTTCAAAAAGTACTTTCACACACACATACACACACACAAACAAATAAATAAGTAAATAAATAAAATAATGATAAGGATGAAAAATTCACATTATTCTGACTACTGCTTTCTGAAGTTAGGCCAAAAATGTTTTTTCTTTAGCAGGGAATGATAGTCAATAAAATCTCTTCCTCTTCAATGTTGCCGAACAATATATTAGAATTGATATACAGTGGAATCCGGTTATCTTGACGGCCTCGGTGGTTGCAAAAAAGCATTGAGATAACCAACAGCCAATATGCCGATTTATTTGATGAAGTGATCGGCATGCTATAAAAATGCACATACACTGTGTATGTTTGCTAACAACAAAAGGCATATGTGCAGCAACTAACAGCAGAGATTTACCAGTATACAATAAAAAACACCTTCCATTCTCCATACAAACATTCAATTATATTCTCCAACATTGCAAACTCAATTTCGCTCACAGCGTAAACAGTCATAAAAAATTTGTGAGGTCATCGCTCTGTACTAGATTGCATACTTCCGTGCGTTCTGCCTGTCTAATGTGCTCTCTCAACAAATATGCCGTGCATTATCACCAATAAACGGCTTTAACCAGCCTTGGAATTCAGGGTTTGATTCCCACTCCTTCCTGTTTTTTGGGTGTACAGTTTTGACTGAGACATGATAAGCAAGCCAGCTGGCTTTTGTCAAAGAGAGGCGCACACACAGTGGACGAAAGTACGTGACTGAGGCTGTGTGAGTCAAACAAATGCAGCGATTTAATTATTTTTTAGACAAAAAACATTTTATATCCCATGGCGGGATCAGCCAGCGGCGGCTTCCCGCACATGCCCGATTCATTTGCACGTTGAGGAGTGGACATCTACTGCTCTGCCTGCATCTGGGAGCGGCTGCTGCGCGAGGACCGGGCCACCTGTGAGTGCTTTGGAATGGGGATGCGGCCCATGGCAGCTCTTCTCCTTGAGAAGAGTAAGAACGATATGTGCTTTCACTTCAGAGAGTCTCCAAAAGTCTCCAATAACTTCAGATAAAGTTGTTAGATTTGTCGCTAGTCACTTTTTTGAAAATTTGAGCTTGAGTGGTCTGACAACTCGCTAAATATAGCAACAAAGGCACTAAGTTGGCAACACTGACCACGATCTACGTGGAACGCGAACTTAGCGCATGCACAGTGAACTCTCAGTCACGAGATAACCATCTGAAGTGGCGAATTTGTCCCTCTTTTGTGCTTGAGATATTAGTATCCGCTTCATTTTCATGAAAATGTAACAAACAATTAAATGCAAAAACATGCTTCATGTTCCTATTATATGTCTATTACCATTTTTTTTTTCATGTGACCTGCACCATGTTCTCTTTGAGTGGACCGTTTAAACTTAGGTGATTTGATATTGCTGATCCAACCAGTTCAGGGTCAAAGGTCAATTCAACCTCATGTGGCTCAAGCAGCTTTCATCACCTACATTCCCTATGGTGCCCAAGGCAACTAGCGCTAGTCTCCATGACGACGGCAGCATCAGCAGTGGAATGTTGTGTCCTTGGTGTGAAGATGGAGGAGAGATATGAACACAAATTGTTTAGTCACTCTTCCTCTCTTTCTCTTGACTTCATTCCTTCACATCAGCTTGCCACAGAATGAAATAAAGGAGCAGACAAGCAAAAAGGAGCATCTGTTTAGGCTACAGATCAGAGCCAGAGCACTGACTTAGACTGGGTGGCTACTGTCCTCCACCACATTCCTTAAGTAGCAGTTGTGGGTGTGTGGCAACCGGCCACTGTATGTTGATTTCATTGAATTGTGTTTTCATCATTATCATGTGCTACAGTGCACAGTGCTGATATTCATCCCGCAGCTGCTTGAGCTTGTGAAATATGCCATGTCTGTGCTAAACAGCTTTTCTGAAGTTACTGAAAAGTAACTTCTCTTAAGTTTTTCACAGTTCTGCCAAACTATGATCTAGAAAATAATACTTTAAAACTAAAGCTACAAAAACCTTTTTGGATGGGTGTTAACATAACTTGATCACACACCCCATGTTGAGAACATGGGAACAGTGTAACGGTGCATAGAGCAGTTACTGTTTTTTTTTTTTGTATGCAATACCTCTCCTATGCTTAAGAGGGCTCTCCTGACTACTAATCCATCTGATATAAAGGTCAGAGAAAAGTAGAGTAAGAGTATTGTTTGGAGAGAAGCATGGCCTTCTCTGGAACTAACTTTGCCACTATAGTCTGGGTTGGGAAACGGTTGTTTTAAGCCCACCCAAAAAGGACTTCATGAGTATCCATTCAGATTCATGGGTGTCGTGGTGATTCTTATACCATCAGTGGAAAACATATTTGAAGAAATACTTTTGTATCACACTGTTCCATGATTAACATTGGAACGTTATCAACTGGACAACCGGATTGACTTTTGGTTCCCAACTTCTCACCTTTCTCACAAGAATTCTAGAGGACTGTTAGCGGACTGTTTATGCAATATCTTTTCTATGTTATGTTCTTCGGGTTTGTACATATGATGGTTGTGTGTGGGTTATTTAATATAAACACTTTTTTCATACAATTTAGTTGATTGTGTTTATTGTTGATTTCTGGGTCTGAACATCATTTCTAGTCAGAGTCCTTCTAAATATCGTAGTGTATTTGGTCTGCTGGGAGTTCTCAGTTAAGCAGTTACAACAGAACTTCACAAATTTCCAAATAAATGGAACATCTTACCTCTACATGTTCACCATTTGTCAGTCACTATAAAATGATGCCAACTGACAGAAGGGGTCTCACGACGATTGGAGAACCAATCACCTCCGAGTTTGGTAAAAACGACCAATGAAATTTTCTTCTGGAAATTGCGTCCACTTGTTCAGATTTTTGCTTTGGAGCAATCATTTTTCCAGTCACAAAGCAATGAATGTGATATGGAGATGGTTCTATGCTGGTGAAGTGGGTTTCGTGAGACTTGGCTATGTGATTCAGTTCACCAGGCATCCCTCCAGGTTCAACTGTGTCTTTACCTCAACAGTGTATTTACCCCTTCTTTACCTCAATGGAAGGCAAAGACATGGAAGGAATGGCACACATCTGGCCCGAGGCTTATGAAATTAAGTGTTTTAGTGACATTACCCCCTCCTGGCATCTCTCTATGTTCCTTTCTGGTCCACAGAAAGCTCCCTTTGAGACACTTTAATCAGTTGAGCTTAAGATACTGTCTGTAAAGACAGCATTCCTGAACCTGCTCACTTCCATCAAGATGGCAAGGGATTAGTGAATTAGCAGCTCTTTGTGTGCTTTGGAGGTCAGCAGAAGGGAGAGTATTGTCTCCTACTGGGATTTGGCACAAATGTGTTGGGAACAAACAGGTAATGTTTGGGAAGGCTGGCTCGGTGTCTTACTTTCAGCACCGTTTCCTTCTAAGCGCCTTCTTGGCTATCCAGGTGAATTTTCCATTTGGTAAACCCTGGATTGAGTTTCCTCTGTGCATCCTTCAGCAGTCAGATGTGGAGAAAAAAAATACTCCCTGATCTTGACTGAATAATATTTGTTGCTTTAATAAGAATTAATTTACATTTAATTTGTGAAGTGTTTAATAACTTTTTTGATAAGTGAAATTTATTCAAATGCGTTTGTGAAGTTTGTTCTAATTTATTTAATTAAATATCAGATCCTTTAAAATCACTCATTGACCCATCTACAAACTGAGAGGAACAATTTGGAAATCCATTGCCACTTGTATATTGTCACAGTCATGTCTTGTCACGTTCCTCCTGTGTGATCCTTCTGTGTTCCCGTCGACTGTCACGTCTGCCACTCCCCCTTGTTAGTAGTTCAGGTACTCCCTGTTATCATCCCTACTTAAACCCTCATGTTCTCCCTTGTCTTTGTCGATTGTTGAAACCGTTTACATGTCGGTTCTCTGTGTGTGGATGCCTCCTCTGCTGTTTTTGTTTACGTTTTGAATAAAGAGTTTTCAGTTTGGATTTCCGAGTCTGCTCCTCGTCTCTCCACATCGCACACCATCCTCTGTTCTGTTACATACATACAGTCATGGCCAAAATAGTTGACACCTCTGAAATCTTTCCAGAAAATCAAGTATTCCTCACTGAAAAGTTTTGTATTATCACATGTGTGGCGATTTACATGTTTATTTCCTCTGTGTGTATTGGGAAAAAGGAGGAAAAAATGCTAATTTGACAATTTCACACAAAACTCCAAGAATTAGCCGGACAAAATTGTTTGTAGCCTTTGAAAAATGTGGATAAATAAGATCAAGCGTGTGATGCTCCTTTAAACTCACCTGGGGCAAGTAACAGGTGTGGGCAATATAAAAATCACACTTGAAAGCAGATAAAATGGCGAGAAGTTCACTTAGTCTTGAATTGAGTGTCTGTGTGTGCCACATGGATAACGGAAAGAGAAGAAGATAACTGTCTGAGTTCTTGAGACCAAAATTGTGGAAAAATATCAACAATCTCAAGGTTTAAAGCCCATTTCCATCTAGATGCTCCTGTGTCCACAGTGAGCAACATTATCAAGAAGTTTGCAGACCATGGCACTGTAGCTAATCTCCCTGGACATGGACGAAGAGAAAAATTGATGAAAGGTTTCAACATGGGATAGTCTGGATGGTGGATAAGCAGCCCCACACAAGTTCCAAAAAAATGAATGTGGTCCTGTAGGCTCAGGGTGCATCAGTGTCAGCGCCAACAATCCTTCGACAATTGAAATGAAACACTATGGCAGGTGACCCCGGAGGACCCAAGTTCTGACACAGAGACATCAAAAAGCAAGACTACAATTTGCCAAAATCTACTTGAGTAAGCCAAAATCCTTCTGGGAAAACGTCTTGTGGACAGATGAGAGCAAGATAGAGCTTTTTGGTAAAGCACATCATTCTATTATGTGGCCAAAACAGAATGAGGCCTACAAAAAAAGAACAGTACCTACAGTGAAATATAGTGGAGGTTCAATAATGTTTTGGGGTTGTTTTTCTACCTCCAGCCACCTCTCGACTGTGTGCAAGGCATGAAATGTGAAAATTACAAAGGATTTTGGGTCACAATGTAGGGCCCGGTGTCAGAAAGCTGGGATCGTGAGTCTTCCAGCAGAACAATGATCCCAAACATACTTCAAAAAGCACCCAGAAATGAATGGCATCAAAGCGCTGGAGAGTTTGCTCATGGAGCGAGGAGTGAGTCCATGTATCTCTGATGAGACCAGACACTGACTGAGGGGTGCGAGCAGGTTTTATGGTGCAGATGTGATTGGGAACAGGTGCTAGTATTCAGGTGGTGCGGAGCGTGTGGGCAGAGTGTAGGGGGAGCCTGGTGCCGGGGACGTGGCCGAGTCCGTTACAATATTAAGTTTAGGGTTCCAATAATTTGTCCAGCTCATTTTTAGAGTTTTGTGTGAAATTGTCAAATTTGCTTATTGTCCTCCTTTTTTGTTCCAATACACAAAAGGGAATAGACGTGTATAGCAAAACGTGTTAATGCAATACTTTTCTGTGAGCAATACTTGATTTTCTGGAAATATTTCAGGGGTGCAAACAATTTTGCTTTTCTGTATTTTTCCACAGAAAAAGGATGAATATTGTCTGAACTTCTCACCAGATAGAACACATTATCAGAATGTTTTGAGAAGTCTTTCTGTTGACAGTTGGAGCCATACCAACTTCAGCCTTGGAGTATCTGTGTGTGCGTTAATATGCTCTGCATTTGTGAGGTGATAAACTGGCACCACAAGGAGACGAAATGCCTAACCTGACGCCTAGGAATACTTTTCTGCAACCTGAAAGTTTACAGGTTTAATGTGTAAACCAGTGGCCTTGTGATCAAACGTTTTCTTTCTTTCTTTTTCTTTTTCTTTCTTTCTTTTTCTTAGGTGATCAGAATCATTTAACCTTCAGTAATGACATAGTTAATAGCATCTGTTAGAGTATAATTGCTGTAACAATGTGATTGTAAGTGGGGCGGCCGAACAAACTCCTTGAAAGACTTGAAGCTTGCTTCTGCTTATGAAACTGCAAACTATTCTTCACTAAAATGTCTTCTATTGACTGCACTTCTGACTCCTGGTCTTCATTCATCATATCTGGTCCTCGGGTCTTAACTGTAATTCCCCTACAATACCTACTTACTGACATAAAATTACATACATTTTAAAATCCCTTTAGTTCTAATTAAAATGAATTATTCCCTGAACTTTGAAAGCCAACATATTTTAGCCCTAACCAAGGGTATAGTAGACAGAACTATGACGATACTATTGATAGGAAACCAAATGTAAAAATAAAAAATAAAAATTCACATTTCCAAAAACAATCTAATTCTATCTAAAATCTTAATGTCCTCCATTTTTCTGATTATACCCCTGATACTAACACTGATTGCAGATTTTGTTCCATTTCCATTTGTTCTCATCTTCCGCGTGGTAGCGATTGATACTGTTGTTGTAATACATCAGTTTGAAGTAAAAAGAAAGATAAATCTTACTTAAAGAAGCTGCATGCTATCATATCGTATGCAGTGGTTGCTGAGAGACAGTCAGACTGCAAGAATAAAGAATTTAAAGAAGCAAAGAGAAAAACCTTGAACATACAAGCATACAAGCTTCCTCCCACGTGTTGAACTCTCTATCCCTTCTTTCATTAAAAGGGGTGCAACATGCTGTAATGTTTTTATTTTCCCTCCAAAACCCAACCTGGCAGGAAGGAATGTAGCCCACTTGCCCAGACAAATAGACACAGGAAATGTTACCAGAACCAATCTGCATCTATAGTGCTAGAATAGTCTAACATCTCAATAAAATGAATCCGTTTATGTATAGAATTTGGCATAACTCATTAAAACTGTAGATTATAGTTATTATAGTGTTAAATTGTGGTTTAAGCAGACAGTACCAAATATAAATTAATATCAGTGTTCAGTATATAGCCAGGATAAAAACAAAGCTACAATAAGTTTATTAACATTAATTAAAGCAAATGTAAAGCAGGGGGATTCAAAAGTCTGGTATTAAATGAAAATATGACATTTTCCCCAATTATAAATGGAAATACACAGAATATTTTAATATTAAAAAGGTAAAACAATGAAATGTTACGACCATCTTAAATGGAAAAGTAAATGTTTATTTTAGTAATGTTTATTTTCTATTTCTTATATTCTATTTTATATAATTATATAAAATAGAAGCATCTTCACTGGTATGCAATATGCAATATATATACATATATATGCAGTATATAAGGAAACATTTATATAAAAATTATTATATAAATTTTATATTATATATAAAATTATCCAAAGCATGCTATAATAAGCAGATGGTCACGCGTTGTTATGTAGGAGAACAGAATGGCACTTTTATACCATGGCGTGTGGTGAACCCTAATCTCTGTTCTAGAGAAAATGCTATAAAAAAAACAATTTGCCATATGTGAGAATCAAATGAACAGGCACCCCATCATGCAAAGAAATTAAAAAAAACAACAACAACAACAGTCTGAAACAGATAAAACCTGAAGCATCATTTTGTGGGGTCATTTGCATAACCACTGCACAGTCTCAAACTCCATGGACATTGGCAAACAATTTCCTTGAAAAACTGACAAAGATTGTGAAAATAAAGTTCATCTTAAATGTTTGTTTACCATATATTTGTTTGCTGCTGATTTTCTGTGGAGGAGTTTGAGTTGGTGTTGTCCTGGCAAGCAAAAACTCACACCTACAGGACACTAACACAGCAAGATTTGATCTCACAACAGTTGGAATGAAAGATGGGCTCTCTAGCCAGTGAGCCAGGAGGCCAAACTTTCAGATCACGAATCAGAGTAATACTTTTCAAGCAGCATTGGAATGTACAAAAGCCAACAAACTGTCAAGTGCAAATGAAGTTCCCCTTCATCTGAGAGCAAAAGTTCAAGTACTTATTTCAAAGCATTTGTTAACATTTCCCCAGCATACAGATAGGTATATTGATGCAATCCAGTGGGAATTCCAATTGGCATTAACCAAAATTGTTATTAGCTAATAATATGAGAGTGAAGGGACATTTATATTCTGGAGTGGAAGATTATCTTGAACTTTCTGTGTGTTTGTCAATATCTACATACCTACTATGACTGTAAAACTTTAAAATTCTAGATTAAATTAATTATTCTCTGACCTTTGAAAACTAATGTATTTTGGCCGTAACCAAGGGCGTGGTAGACAGATCGGAAGTTCAACACCACAACTCACAAAAATAAAACAAAAATTACATGATAAACAGTAAAAACTCCAAATATAACAGGAAAGTATTAGCATCATACCATGATGTCACATATAATGTGTGAATGTGAAGAAAAACACACAACCACTGCATTGCATTCACATGCCCGTTCAATTCCGATCAACCCTGAGGGAGAGAGTGGATGACGTAATAGCTTATGAACCATAATGGTGAATGAGTAATATTACATTACACGCAGTTAGTTAAACAATTCCCTTTGACTGTATCCTGCAGCCGATTTATCAAAGTGTGCATATGACTGCATGTATAAACTTATATGCAATGCCACATGCTTTATTGGTGATTTGAATGAGATGACGCGTTGTCACATTTTGTTAAAACACAAAGTTAAGAAGTGCACTCAACTTGTTTGGATTTATTAGTTGTTCAATGAGAGATCCAGCTTTTATGTAATAGCATCATCTAGGTCACCATACCTAGAGGAACTGAAATCATTAGAGATGCAAAGTAGCACTGTTATACTTGGGGCTGTCTGTTCCCAAATTAAGGTGCTAACCAGGCTTGGGGAATGACAGAATATTGGAATGATGTAACAGGTTTCAAAAGGTAACTTAAACATGTTAAGGTGGCATTATATTTCATTACATTCTGTAAAAATCACAATTAAAAGCAGGAATCATAATGTCAAATGAGCTCCAACTATTTGTATAGTAGTTACAAACTCACTACAATGATAACAACTGAAGTTGTTACAATTGTATAGAATAAGGCTGAATGATACTATAAAAAAAAAATAACCACCCGTAAATTTCAATATTTTGCTTTTGTGCAATAAATGTATGGCAGAAATATCTTACTAAAAGTACCAAAAGCATGTTGGAAAGTGACTTATGTGTGAGCCAGAGACTAATTGAATAACTGCATGAATAACATGGACTTTAATACACAAAGTTACAAATATAAACAACTAAATATAAACACAGAATATACACAGAGTTATGAAGGGTAGCGAAAGAGAGAGAGTAAAGGAACAGTACAACTTTCAGACAGCTAACTTTTGAGAGCCAGCATGAAATCAAAAGCTTAAAAAACTTAAATATCGATAATTAATACTTGCATTGCTATTTTTGGGGTGCTGAGCAAATGATGCGTTTGTTTGGAGAGTTTCTTTGTCTGGAGAGATGAGCAGAATGCCCAAATGGCAGACTGGGTCTAAGGAGCAGGAAGCATGAAAAAGAGGGAAGCAAAAGATTTCTGGTGCCGGTGATTCTTAAAGGCGAATTGGGAGCGGGAAAAAAACATCCAGACATAAGCGTTTCAAGACTAAACATGGCAAGGTGGCGAGAAGGGTACAGAGGAATGTCTTCTCAAACATGGTTACAAGTATTTAAACATCCCAAACTAACTACAAATCATAATTAGGGCTAATTACAACACGGGGACACGCATACACAGATGAGAATATATTGTGTGCAATCTGAAATAGTTGGATAATGAGTTAGATTCAGAGAGTTTTCCTTATGCATGTGCTATCTGGGGTTTCCATATGCCAGATCGCCCTTTTGGTGCTCAGCGTGGGGTGTTTAGGGTGTCTCCTGCTTACTGTCTGTCGGACAATTAACAAGACACTAGGGGTAATTAAACAGCCTCAGTGGCACTGGCTCTGAGTTTTCAGGAAGTGAGAAATGTTAAAGGATACTCTGGGGTTCGTCTAATATGAGCCGCGCAAGATGCCACAGCTGTTTATTTGATAATCACACTGAGCCATACCATGAATTTTATTTCTGTGCAACCTTAACATAGAATCCATTGTTTTCTAGGTCTAAATGCCATTTTACTGGTAAAATTAATCTAGTTAACTTAAAAATAAATCAAAGTAACTCAAAATTTAACAGACTTTAACTGAATGTTACTTTTTTATTGCATTCTGATACAAATGAACCATCACAAAATTAAAGCAATCATTCAGGGTTAATATAGTGAAAAGCATGTTAAACAGAACTAGGTTCTATTTTATAAAGAAAAGTTGAGCAAACAATGACGTCTTTTTTTCCTGGAGACAGCCAGGCTTAGTGGTGCTGTCTGTTGTTATAAGCTCCTATGGCAGCTTCGAGGTTATGTTAAATGAGGGTCGAAGGTAAAGCGCTCACATAGACAGTTGTTTATATTTCCAAATTAAAAGTGGCGGCGCCGCACATTTTGATATGCCCTGGGTCCTTCAGACTCCGTCTCTAGAATAAATGAGTCGCCTGACTCTCTCTCTCTCATTCGGTTTTACTGTTGATCGGTTTGAAGTTTTAATAGCTGATACCTCTCTTATTCTCACTCTGAACAATAGGGCTGCTCTTGCTCTATCGTAGTGGAAGTATGGATGGAGGGGAGGGTTGCGAGAGGAAGGCTTGTGACTGGCACAGCAGTGTGTGTCTAAGCTGGTCTCGCCCTTCGGAGCACGTTGGGGTTTCATGGAACGCTCCTTATTGTGCATGCTACAACTACAGCTCCCAGCGAAGCCGTTGGCTCATTAAACATTCATAAAGCAAAATCTGTTTTGCCTTTCTTTTCCTAAACACCGGCCGGGCTTCAAAGAGAAAGTGTGAAGGAGACCTTTCTATATTTATAAGTCCTTATACAAATCCCCCTTCTGCTTGAGCAGTGGAGATATGAACCATATGGGGCCAGTAGGACTTTTGCTCTGATGAAGACCCTTTGCACACATTAAAATTTAAAATGGAACCAGGCATCTGTGTCTTATTCCAACTAGATTTCCAGGCAAAGGCTTCGGTCTCCATTCACTGCCTGTCAACCTAAATTGCCCCTAACACCAGCAGACTGGCAGACCAAACATGTGTAAGCAGGCACAACAACATGTTGAAAATGTAGGAAAATGACCTAGCTTGGCCTAGGAACATAGAGTGTGCATATGCAGACACATAAGACAGAGTGAAAATACAGATTAAAATGTGTCTTAAACAAGACAAGAAAAGGAAGAACATGTCATTAAACTGTGTTGTCAGTGCAAATGCATGAAACATTTATGAAAATGAGCAGCGCCGCACAATATAATATGATTTGCTGTTAATGAACATGGAGTGTGCATCTGCAGACACTCTTTTGAATTCAAAACATGTCTTCTCTTCTAATAAGATTTAAAAGAACACTTAAAAATGATATGAAAAATTCTAATTTATACAAAAAGCTAATTTAATTTAGCTTTTCTAAGTTGATTATTTTGCAAGTGTCTCTGCATTATCAGCTCTGCAATTATTTTGCATGTGTGGTTGTCACAGAGTCAGCCACACCATCAGAATCAGACCTCTACCCTCCACCTACTCATTCACAATTACCAGAATACTATTCAACAAGACCTGCATCCACTCAGCCCTTCATTTACCAAAAAGTCACCCATTGTCTGATCTCGTTGTTCCTACCTGGACATGAAATCTTGTGTTCTTTCAGCCTTGTAGTTTTGAGGACTAAAATTAGTTGTGTGGTCAAATTGAGTTTTTTTTCCCATCTACAGTGTATAGATATGATCACTCTATTTACCTGATCTTGTATAGACTATTGTAACTCGTTATACTATGGCATAAACCAGTCATCTTTAATGCATCTACAGATGGTTCAAAATTCTGCTGCAAGGTTGTTGATCCATTCTCATCTCAATAAACTGGCTACCAATTACTTTACAAATTCTAATCTTTAAAAATTTCTAAAATCTTTTAAAATGCTAGTCTTTGTTTTTAAATCTCTACAGAATCAAGCACATCATTTCCATTCCCAGAATTAGGCTCCACTGCAGAAGTGACTGAGCATTCGCTGTTGTTGGTCCTAGTCTGTAGAATAACTTACCAACTTAAGTTAGATTCGCTTCCTCTTTACCAAGTCATCTGCTTAAAAAACACCTAATAGCTTTATTCAATATAAATATAAATATAGCTTTAATATAGATAGTATTATAAATAGCTTTCAACCTGGCATTATGTTTGTATTGTATATTTGGCAACATTGTGTTATATATTGTTTTTCTATTTTGTCAGAATTTAGGTCAACCATATGTTTTGTTGAAAGTGCTTTGTAAATAAAGAAAAAGATAATACATCTAAGGTGTCTATTGTCTAATTTTAACTGTCAATCAATTAATTAATCAATCAACCAATCAATCAAATCAATTAAGCTAGGGGTGCCAAATGCTGATTTTGGAAATCTATCTTACTGTACAGTTTACTTACAGTTTCAACCCGAACTGTACTGAAACTGAACAATACCAGCTAATAACTTTTATGCTGAACATCACATGAACAAAGAGGAAAACAGATCGCACTATATCCATTTGTAGGAGAAAGCGTTAACAGTTGTTTGAACAGACAACCATATTTATGATTTTAAAACATTTAGCTCTTTTAAAACATTTATATCATTGAACATTGGTTGTGTTCATCTTTGCTTGGTCCTATGTTTAAAAGCACATACAAAAGACCTGAAATGCAAGCAACACAAACTGTTTTACAGAATACGGAAGTTTGTTACACTCCATAAAGCTCTTTAGTATCACTTGACACTTACAGACAGGTGTGATGGATCAGTATCTGATCTCTGCATGTGTAGATATACAGGAACAGGATTGGGCACCCCATAGTCATAAGGGTGTGTTGACCCTTTAATATTTGGAAAAGAAATGTCGATCAAATTTAATCCAGCAATCAAATATCACAGCCAAGAGAAAACATTATTATTGATCTTCAATTAAACTTACACCATGCAATGATGCAAATTTATGCTGATATTGTCCAGCATGCTACTTGAAAATCAAGGGAATGTGTATACTTTTGGAGGGTAACAAATATATATATATTGAACTTTAATATATAGGTTAAGACCGCAGCTCAAACATACTGAAGGCATTCAATGTACATCATGTGTGTATGTAAGAAGCAAAAGTTACTTTATCGTCTGTATTCCAGACAGCTTTGTTTCTTCACAAACCTTCTCTGTCAGCATCTAACATGAAATACATCCATCGATATCTTTATATGCCATAATTCAAAAACGCACATTTTCAACAAGAGCCATTTCTTTCTGAAAAGATACAAAAGTGCATCTACACCTCTGTTATCCTTATAGTCCAATAACCTTCTATTTTTTTATTTCTACCATCAATCTATATTCTGTAGTCAGTCATTCTCCTCTGGGGAACATTCAGGGTTGTGTGGCAATTTCCTTTTAGAATAGAGTGAGATGTGAGAAAGACAAATGTAGATCTAAAGTGCTGCATTATAACACAATATATCATTGCACAGTCTGAATACTCGGCCTTATATTATGAAGTTTAGAAATGCAGTTGGGTCCCTGGGTCCGTGTGAACCAGTGCAACACTTACAAATTGTGTTCATGCTAATGCGAAATTACATTTATCAATGCAGTTGCGTAATTGGGGTGTGAATGTTCACATATTGTATGCCATGCCATACTTGTATACATTATATACATGCTATCTAATACTGTATTAAACAGTACTGTATTATAATTCTTTATGCATGTGGGTTTTATGAATACATTCATACAAAATTCACCATTTCACAGCCTTTTATAATAAAGGCAAAAACTTAATAAAAACTATGCACAACTGATCAGTTACAGGACCAAAGATGTGTCAGTGGGTAAATTGTGTCATCCTCTTAATCTAGATCACTGTGCACAATTTCCAATGATCCATCCTGCCTTGCTTCACTGGTTCAGGTGGCTGCTGGTGGTGAAATGCGTAGAGAATATGTCCATGGTACACTTTGGACCCCCTAGTACCATAATGTTGTGTTGAACCTCCGCTAGTCTTTGTGCAAACCCTAGGGAAGAGAGGAGGCTTAATCATTTATGAACCCCTGCAGAGGGCACCAAGGCTGACTTCTTCCCATCATGCTATCCTGGAATTGGAACAGCGGTGCGCGGAGAAATCCTCAAACATAAAATCATAGTCAGCTCAGAGGAGGATACTGTAGCTGGGAAAGTGATGAGAGGACATTGGATAAAAATACAAGTATTGTTTGCTCGCTGCACAAAGGATTTTTTTAATTACACCTGTATGAATATTGTCATAATGACTGATAACTATACAGCTGACACCTGGATACGCCTACAATTGTATGCCATACATACCCCCCCTTTCCCCTGCAGCACTTTGAAAAGATGAAACTACACAGTCATGTGGTTGTGGTGCTGGTTTGCGTCTCCCAGAACTGTGCTTCACAGTGTCAGGATAACTCCTGCATACTAAGCATTCAAAACAAAGAGCTGTCAAGCCTTCAAGACAGACTTTGCCTGAAATCCAAAAACAGCAAGACAGCACAAATGAGACGAGAGAGATGATTTTTCTTGCCCTTATTTTGTGTATGTGACTGTGTGAGAAGGAAATAGGGAAAATTGATGGGGACAAACTGTGAAAAAGATGTGTAGCCTAAGAGACACAAAGAGAAACAGTCAACGATTCAATGTTTCAAACGGGAAGCTAGCCCATTCCAGCAGCACCTTGTTTAGCTTTAGTAAACTGTGAGCAAGTTAGTAGATCAAAGCCATTTAGAGGCAGCTGTTTGGAGGGACAGCGGAAATAGCAACTGGTCGAAACTGCCTAATTCATTACTAAACAATAATGCATATTCTAGTGCCACCTGCCCACAGCAACCGAACCATGAGGCATTCAGAACTCTTGCAAATCTCAACTAAACCGTGACTAAGACAATGAGAGAAACAAAGAGAGAGACTCCCTCCCCAAATTCCTGCTGGATTTGTATCTGTACAGATAGCTTTGAGTGTAGGCAGACATCATATCCAGGCACAGTCAGGAATTAAGGTCTTAGCTGAAGGCTCTGTTGTCTTTCCATTTCTGTGACAGTTTCTGCCTAAGAGATTATGTCTCCTTGGACGGAATCTATTAAATACACAGCACTCACATGCCCCAAGAATTCATTTCCCAATTATATCAACCGCACTCAATCCAAAAATTACGCTCGGTGTAATTAAATCTGACTAATTAAAGAGCAGGAAAAAAGTTTGATCCCATGACACTTGAATATATATGAAGGATAAATATGATAGGTAGAATGCATGATGCCAAAAATAGAGATAAAACAATATATAGAACAGTTTGATAACTGTGGTGCTAAGGATTAGGAATATAAGGAATATTATTTATAATAGAAATATATTATCCGGCTGAGAAGGGCAGTAGCTCCAGCCTCTGCGCCATCCCCTTGTGCATGTCCCTGAATAAAGCTGCAGTATAAATAGAATACTAAAGAACAGGACCATACAGAATGACAGACAGATACAACCAACATACATTTAAACAATTGATCTTAAACTTTAATTTCATTATTGTCATTGTACCATTGTCACAAAGAACATACAATCTCTCAGACACAATCCATTTAATAATTTAAATAATAATTAAATAAATTACATTAATTTGATTCTTAAGGTGCATTATTAGTCATAATCTATTACATAAAAAATAAAAGAGTAGTAGCATACAATTACATTGTTATATTTTGTACACTCAACACAGCCTAAACACACTAATCCTATATTAGCGTTATAGAGGCTACATCCCTAGGAAAATACACACACACACAAAAGTGTTACAGCCACAGCAGCATCTGCTCTTCCTCTGCCTGCGGTTATGCTCCTGACACGGTGACTTTTTTATAGGATTGTTATGCTTGCAGGCACACAAGCTTGATTAGTTTGAAATGAATGCAAATTAATTAATTATCATATTAAGACAAAACAAGATTGAAAGTCAATTTTATGTCCCCAGGAGTTCAAAAGGAAATGACAGCCTTGTCAACACAGGGGGCAAACACACGTGTGCAGACGAACAGGTGAGCAGCCGTGTTTGTTCTTCAGTTACTCATGGCATCCTTCCGTCCTTAAATAGCAAATCAAGTAATATTTCGCTGAACTTTGAACTGTAACAGCCACTGTGTATTAATGAATGTCATGAAGACTGCCCAAGGCATTTAGCCAACCTCTGTAGTATTAGTGCGTTGTGGTTCTTAGAACTTACTGTCTCACCTTAACATTACCAATTCAGTAATCCATCACACTCAGTGTTACTTTTCTCCATATAAATACATAACATTGTTGGAAACAAAGGGTCTTATAAGTTAGAAAACAGATCATATTATTCACAGTTGCATTTTATTCGTAGAAAAGTTCTCTTTTGTTCTTTCCAAGGCTGACATTTCATATAACATTATTTATTTGAAAGATTTCAGTTGAGACTTTCCATTACAGCAAATTAAGTTTCATTAGATATCCTCTCTGACAAATAATAAAGAAGGTAGTTTGACTATTTCAAAGGAAAGAAAGCACTTCACCCTCTGGGTTAATACTTAATACAGAACCTTCATTAGAATCTCCTCTCTGTTACTTGGGTCACATTTAACAAAGCCAATGTCAAAATGTCAACGAGCAAAGCCCCGTTTGTTGACATTTTATTATTCCATAGAATGGCACGCCAGGCATTTGAAATACATCAATATTCTCATATAAGTGAATTGCCTGATTCACCTTATATTTTAAATGACCCTCCATTAAAATGTTTGTTGTACATTAAAATGTTAGTGACTCTTATAAATTGAAATATAAATTGGTTTCATTGGAGCATCAACCAGTAAAATGCATTATAAAACTCAATATTATTTTCAAGTTATCAGGAGTGGGGCAGTAGTAAACTGTCATTTGAGTAGTTAAATGATCAAGATTTCCAGATATACAGTGGACGTCAGTGTGCTACTTAGTGTAATATATTAAAATGTATTGTGTATTCGTACAAAATTGTTTGTGATGCTAATGTAACAGGTATAACTAATACGCAAAGGTAATCTGTTCATGATGCAGTACCGAAAGACTCCAGTAGGGGGTGGGTGAGCATGGCGATTTTTCAACATGCACAGAGGTTCCCCTCCCCCACTCATAATACAGAGCGTGAGGAAAACGCAACAAGTGTTTGTGTCTGTTCTTAAAACTATCTATGCCCCTTTTTCAGGTGAGCCCCCAAGAATTTTTTATATTAATGTTCATGTAAGTGCGAGTATACAATGTTCATATAATTGTTATATATCTGTAATTTAAAGATAAGGACGAGATTGAGTTGCATAAGGCGAACGTGAATAGATTTTGTTGCTATACTACCGTTTAGGGACCTACGGATCCGGCCCGCTAGGGGGTTCAGTCCGGCCCGGGAGATAAATCTGCAATTTGAAAAAAGTCATTTTCATTTTCGGTGGAACTAACAGCAGATGGCAGCACTGAGCTTCAGGGTCTGAGTGGCGTTTGGTTCAGTTTGCCCGCTTTTATGTTGGCCCTGGCACCAGAGAAAAGTGGACACATTGTGTTAGATGTTTCAAGAAAAATTGACCTCTTCCTATATGTTTACAGAGGTAAATGGAAAACCTGTGTGCCTGGTGTGCATGCAGCAAGTTTCGTGCTTAAGGAAAATAATATTCGGGGCCACAATGAAAATGATAATCATGGAATTTAGGTGCCTATATTCAAAAACCACTAAATAAGCAATAGGGACTTAAAGATAATCATACATAGACAACGAATGCAACAAAACATTTTAATAATAACAAGATGTTTTAATCCAACATCTACACGGGATAATTGGCAACTATAGCAGATAATGCTGCTGCAAAAGTCATCGTTTCGAAATTTATTTCGGAACACAAACTCGTGATGCAGGATGGAGATAGGATGTGTGATGTGCAAAACTGTCTTTACATTTTGCGTTTGGCTCGCATCCACATATTCTCGATGTTGTTCGTGTGGATCTCCCTGTCGTTCGGATCTACGAAGTTGTTTGCTTGGCGTAAATTGGAAAGGTTTGCATATGCCGCCCAGCCGTCTGAAATTACGTGATCTGTGGCTATTTGAACATAGGCACCTAAACTCCATGATTACCATGAAATACACCAGCTTGCACGGAGAACTGAGAATACAGAAGGTAAATGAAATGTTGGTGGGTCTGAGGAAACAGTAATCTGTTTTCACCCGGAGCCGAGAGGCCAGTGATGCTGCAGTGAGAGCCAGCTACACGCAGCAAGCGTTAATCCTTACGTCAGACAGGTCTCATTTCAGGTCTTTAGCGAACTCGAGACAGAATTTGCATCTTTGCAAATTACAGTTTTTGCAAATTGATAAAGTGAATTTGTTTACATTAAAAAAATACTCATGTATAAACTTGCAAACTTTTTAAAACAGATTTTTTAAACAAAGAGGGATTTAGAGAGAGTGATTCAGCCAATGTCGTTTGAGAATCATTGAAAAATGTGGTTATGTGCAATTTATAAGAAAAAAAGTGTTTTTTGACCTTTGATATACATAAATTTGTTGTAGGAGGTCTGTAGGAGAACCTTTAAAATAGCATAATGAGGACACTTAAACATATTTAAACAGAAAATAAAAGTTATTTTAAATGGTAATAATGTTTTAAAATAAATGTTACAGTTTTCTTTTTCAAAGAAATGCAGCCTTAGTGCGCACAACATATTCCTTGAACCTTTCCACACAAACATCCTTTCACAGAGGGCTATTAATTTGGCTAAAGGACCTCATTACACGGGTGACTAGGTCATTGAGTTTCTCTCCTCCTATTGGTGGAGAATGAAGATGAAGGAAGCTAATCGCTTTTTCTCCCTCACTCTTACTCCAGGAATTTGATACATTTTAGCACATGATTCCAACCGTAACTTACTTTGTTATAGTTTCCTCTAAATTTAATTCAAAGTGCTTCGCTGTCCACATCAGAGCAAACACAACATGCCTAAAAACTAAGTTTAGCCAGCCTTTAGCTGTTAACATACCCTTGCAAAGAAGTACAGGTCTAAAATGACAATATTAACTGCAGTAAGTTTCTCTTCTTCTCTCTCTCTCTCTCTCTCTCTCTCTCTCTCTCTCTCTATATATATATATATATATATATATATAGTAGGAATATACATTTTACTGCAGTTAATAATTATCGGGGTAGTTTTCATTGTATACACAGTAAAAACCGATAACAATTTACACACACACACACACACACACACAAAATAAAAAAATAGACAAAGGACACACACGATTGCAGCTGTTCCCCAATGTGATCTTCTTAAAGAGAAAGAATGGTGTTACATGCCCATATAATGCAAACATAATGTACAACTTTCATATTTACTGGAAAATATATGTCTTATACAAAATCATAACATGGACAAAAATAATAGAAGGGCATGAGAGGAACAAAAAAAATGTCCCTTTGTTCCTCAGCCTGTTTTGTTTCTCATTTCTGCTATTTATCTTGGAGCCAGGGTGTCTATATTTGGCTTGTACAGCAAAATGTTTACTTGCATGAGTTAAAATCAAAAGTAAATATTTAGGGCTTTCAGAGCCTTGGAGGCTTCAGGTCCTTAGAGAGAGAATTTAAGAATAACTGCCTGCTCTTGTAAACATTCTGTTCTTCTCACCGGGCCGACCCACTGTGTAATCACAGTCTACAAAGCCCCAAAACAACAAGAGTGGGTATAATTTTAGGATGAACATACTGGATATAGGCGTGTGTGTTTCAGAAATTGAGTCTGTAATATCTGTGAAAATTCATGGACAAGAATATGTCTAAAGATGAGATGTCAAATCATGGAGTAAGACAAAACATTTATTGACTGGTTATATTTACTTAGACCATCGTGTGAATGCTGTAAGCATTATTGTGTATAAAAAAAAAAAGACAAATGCAGACTGGACTGACACAGTTGTCATATTTAGGGTATTTTGTGCTTGTGACTGTCATTCTCCTCCATTATGATATTCATCTACAGCACAGAGAGCAAGAGGGCCAGCCGCATCTGTATCTATGTCAGTTTTTATTTCACAGATAAACAAACTGACACAAAAATACCAGTACAGGACAGAATTCTGTGTCATTGCAGGACAAATATCACAGACTGTGCACAGTCTATTCCATTCCTTACAAAGGTAGATGTTGTATCAAGTTAAAAGAACATGCACTCTCCTGTCTGTGATGCGTGTTGTGTACAGGGCATGGTGTTCATATTCTGGCATTTCGGTCTTGTTCGGTTTTATGTCGGGATTCGGACATTCATGCTCCGTGTGTTTGTCTTGTGATGATGTTTTATTAACAAAGTCCGGGAGGAACACGTTCAAAGGATTAACGCAATCAACGCGTCATCAATAATTACACCTCATCCTATCAGCAGGAGAGGAAGCATGTATAAATAGACATGTTCGACTCACCCACATCTCTCGACAATTTTCGGCAACCCTCCACCACCCCGCCTCCTCACACGTAATCATTCCTATCAAAGTCAGGATACGGGGGGAGTGCTCCAGGTTCAGGCTAAATACCGAGCTCGGAGCCCGCTCCTTGGACAGCACGCCAAATACGCTTACAATTTACTGCTCCTGAATCATTTGTAAGTGTGAACTCGTGAATTGTGAGCGCAGGAGATCGTCCGCTCGCGCTCATGCACTTTTTCGTGTTATGTGAGTGCACGTGGTTGCAGCTCGCTTCGGCGGTGCACGCTCTTGTCTGTGTGTTGTCGTTTAGCATGTGGTTCATGTTTACATCATGTTCTTGTGCTGTGTTGAGCACAACTTGTGTTTTTACTGCCTCTGTGCTTTCATGTCATGTTTTTTGTCCTGTCATTGTGTAACCCTGCCCGTCTTGTTTCATTGTTATTGGTTTAATTTGCCCCAACCTGTTCTCCCTCATTACCTGCCTTGTGTGTTCACTATTTATTCTCCTTGTGGTTGTATTTTGCTTTGATATTTCAAGGTGCGTTTAGACTAGTGTTCAAGTCTAGTCTAATCAAGTCAGTCCTATCATTTTTCCCCCCCTTGGAGTAGTTTATTTATACATTTAGAATAACTTATATTTTGTTTTATTTTATTAAATAAACTCATCTCGTGCACTTTTGAGTTTACATTTACGCATTCGGCAGACACTTTTATCCAAAGCGACTTACATTGAAGGAACACATTGAATCTTGCTTTCCCTGGGATCAAACCCATGACCTTGGTGTTGTGAACACCAATGCACTACTGATTGAGCTACAACAAAGCTGTATATAAAGACATATAATGGTAATTAATTAATCTTTTGCTTGACTATGTTATAAAACAGATAATAATGTGTTCCGAAATGTTACACAAATCATGTTACAGGTCGCCATCTCAGTCTGTCTTCTTAACATTAGCATCCTTAGAAACGCTTTGAACAACTTAGAATGTGAATACAGGCATATAGTTCACATAATATTATAATATACATCCATACACACATGTACATAATATCCCCGCTATATTGTTAAATGTTTATGATTTTTCATATCAGCAGAAAAATATACTGGATGTTGCGCTTGTGCTCAATATGCTCAATATGCTCTTGAGCATAGTAAATAATATGCTAAAGCTCGATGGCATGTTGACTTGAGTCAGAATTCCTCAGTCTGTCCAATTAAACTGTAATCCATTGAATCCAGAAGTTTGCAGTAACCGCTGTTCACCCTGGTGCTCATTTGATCTTACATAGCTCTTTTTGTTCTTGATAGAACATGCTGCAATGCTCCACAACTTCAGATCTAGAAGTGGGTCAGTACTCAGGGGGTCATTGATTCAATAACCGGCAAATAGTGAGCTGATATCCTCAAACATTCTCAACTCTCAATGTGCTTTTGACCGAGACACTTTACTGCTGTTTGCTCTAAGGTCACTATAGTACATACTTCTAAGCACTGAATAAAGGTCAACAAGCACATCATTGTTATTGTGTCCCAAGATATTAGAAAAGCACTATATGTGTTAGTATAATTTAAAGAGGACCTAGCATGCTTTTTTACACCTTTAACTTAAAATGGGTTGCTTTTTAAGAAAAATTGCCTACAAATTACAAAGCACAAACTCCATTCTAAAGGGAGTTGTTGTCTATATCGGTGAGCATTGTTTCTTAACTACCTCTAACTATCTCAAAACATCATTCACTTTTTATCTGAAGGAGACACATGCAGGAATGCCTGAAGCATGGGAAAAGAACGAGGAACCATGGTTACATCCATAATCTGCAACATTCGAAAAGGAACTCTTTACTCCGTCCCCTAGGGTTCGCTATGGGGAATGGAATACTGACACCGCCATACTGAAGGGTGTCAGCTAAACAAGTTTCCCCTTTTTATATGCACAAGTTGGAGACAGTGAATAAGAGCATTTTTAGTGAGCTTTGCTAATGCATCCCAGCACTTAGCAAGGTGGGCCACCCATTCTGAGCCAGAGGGTCTGTACATGACTCATTTTAAAAAGCAACTTAAGAAGCATACAAATTGGACCCATAATTCAGAAGGGGACAGACACTTTAGCAGTAAATTATGCATTAAAACTGCACAGGTGGCAAAATGGAGTCTTGCAAGCAGCTGGGAATTTACGCATCACCGTCAGCAAAGACTCTCCTCGCAGCCCTCGACCACATCCAACAGATGTTTCTCCATCTTAACATTTGTCTCCCAGCTTCGTCTTAAAGCACAAGCAACCTCTCTGTGCCTCTGACAGCTTAATCAAACAGCGGTGAGATTATGCTGAACAAAAGTATTTGGGGATCGGTGCCTGGATCAGACCAAGCAGCTGTTCTGACTAATGATATGTCAGCTTTACAGCTGTCAGTCATAGGAATGACCCTGAATTTTGCTGCTTTACTCAAAATAAAATGAAGAAAAACAATTATGGAAATGGTAATTTTTTTTTTACTAAGAGTGTACATTGCAACTGGTGCTTTTCAACGATGGGGAAGCATAAAAAGCTTATCAAACATACTCTGATGCAAATTAAGGCCAATAAACTGACCAAAATCAAAACTATATTTTTTAATAACTGACCACTTTATTAGGTACACCTGTTTAACTGACCATGGGAGCAACATGTATTTAGGCAGGTTGACATGGTCAAAAAAATCCTCTGAAGTTCAAACTGAGCATCTCAGTGATGGTTTTTGGACTGATCTACTGGGATTTCCATCTCTAGTGTTTACAAAGAATGGTCTGAAAAAGAGAAAATATCCAGTGAGTGCAATTTTTGTGGGTCAAAATGCCTTATTAATGCAAGAGATCTGAGGAGAATGGTCAGACTTGCTCAAACTGATAGAAAGGTAACAGTAACTCAAACAACTACTCGTTACAACTGAGGTATGCAGAAAATCACGTCTGAATCCACAACATGTTGACCCTTTGAAGCAGAAGGGCTACAGCATTTCTTAACAGTCTGTTAAGAAAGGGGAACTGAGGGTAAAAGTCTCACAGGCCCACCAAAATTGGGGGATCAAAGACCAAACTAACTGGTTTCTTGAACATGACACTATACTTAAATTTACTCCACAGTCACCAGATCTGATCCAATACAGCGCCTTTGGGATGTGGTGGAATGGGGGGGTTTGCATCAGGGATGTGCAGCTTACAAATCTGCAGCAACTGAGTGTCAGTTTGGACCAAAACATCTGAGGGATGTTTCCAGCACCTTGTTGAATCCAATACATAAAAACGTGAGGCAGTTCTGAAGGCAAAAAAAGAGGTTCCACCCAATACTTGCAGTGTGTACCTAATAAGTTGCTGCTGAGCTTAGAAAGTACAATATCCAATTTCAGCATATCTTCTATATTAAGATACACTTTATGCATTACATAGTGTAAAATGTCCTGAGAAATTAAATCTAAAAAACGTTTGCAGTCACAGTGTCCAGATAATTTACAGATGGTTTTCAATTTTATGAAAAGTAAATTAAAATGAGGCTCCACTATGAAGCATTATAAAATAATTTAATATTTAAATTTTACTTAAGATATTATTTAAAAATAATATTTATAAAATTATTGTGTTTTAAATTATTGCAGAAATGTTTACATTGGGTTTACATATAGTTTATAATTTTTAATAAATGTTGAGCTTTTTATCCTTTTTTTTCAAACTCTGACTCTTTGTAGAAGAAACTACAAGAATCTTCATAATACACCCCAAGGGTTTGAGGGCTTATTTTATGCCCTATGCCACAAGCAGAGATGATAGAGATTGTACTATTAATTTTAAGCTGCATAACTGGCTGGAGTTATGGCTCAGTGAAGCTTTAGCAAGCCTCTTGTCATGCAAGTGGTGACGCACACACATTATTATACCACTTATGTACTCTACGTCATCAGTTTGATGCATGTTTTGTAAAGACATACTATCCTGCCTGGGGCCTACTATTAACATATTAGTATTCCAAAAAAGAACTTCATAGTTCAGTCTGTTGTCACAAAATCCATAAGACAAGCACAATAGCACTGCAGAACCAGCATTGTACTCAGCATGTCCTCAGGGCATGGACCAACAGAAAGCAACAGGGGCCTATAACAAATCCTTGTGGTATTTTACTCCAAAACAGGGGCGATTCTAGGATTTTGATTTTAGGGGGGCTCAGCCCCCAATAAGGGTATGATTAAAAAAATATTATTTGACTATTAGGGTAGGGTGGTATGCTACTAACCTTACTGCAATCCACTATTCCAGGGGTGGCCAACCTGTTCAGCATGATGAGCCACAAAATAAAGCTCATGACTGCGGAGAGCCGCATAAAAAGTTGAATTCGCATTTGTTGATGGGGTTTTGACATTAGAAAGGTCTCGCACATATATCACACATTTTATATGTTTATAAATAAAAACTTTATACATTTTACTTATGACACCCGCGAGCTATATGAGCATACAGAGAAAAGCGTCTGTGAATTATATATCCGGGAAAAAACGGTATATCATCTCATTGACGGTGACCGGAAGTATAAAAAGTAAGCAACGGTTTGGTAATGTAGTGATCGGTTGGAAAACGTCTCCGGTTACTATCGTAACCTCTGTTATTTTATCATATTCCGTTTAGAGAAGTGTGAAGGAAATGCTATTTAAGATATTTATACCGTCTGGCAGCCAGATCTGCATCGCGCTACGATTGGCCAGTTGTCAACTGCTGTTATCCATAAGGTTTCAGAAATGACGTGAAGGGGAGGAGTTCCCAAATGCATTTCATTAAACATCTGGTTCCCACTCTCGAAAGGGAACGCGCTTCTGCGCGCCTCTATTTGAATTTGGTAAAAACATCATGTCCACGTGAGCGGCGGCTGATCTTGGCAGGATACATGTAAATTTATGGTATTTTTTCCGTAGACAAAAAGGTCTCCGCGGGCCGGATGAGAGCCGCAAAAGAGCAGTCAAAGAGCCGCATGCGGCTCGCGAGCCGCGGGTTGGCCACCCCTGCACTATTCCATGATTACATTATGTAAACTGCAATGCATTTATGACAAAGAACTGCACTGATACAGGTGTAATATCATAGCATTAGCAATCTATCAATAAATGCACGCACACACGACACACACCTTGATGTTCACTCTGCTCGGCGCCCCTGCAGATTGAAAAATGCGCTAAAACCAAGCAGACTCAGATAAGGGGAGGAGCCGAAACTTGACGCAGCTTGCCGCCGTTTCAAATGAGTTTTTTTAAAGGGGACTGAAGCGATCAAAAATGTATTAATCAAATATATTTTTTAGCTGAAGCCTCCCTAAAAAGGGCCTAGTGGCTGAAGCCCCCCCTAAAAAGGGCCTAGTGACGCCCCTGCTCCAAAACATCTCGGTTATGAACCTTGGTTGCCTAAAGAGAGAATGAGATGTTGCTTTGAAAATGCAATGGGAACACTTATCGTTACTACATTGTGAAGCATGTGTGAAATCAAACCAATGGTGTGAATATATGTCAGAGACAGGATGAATCAGGAAGCAATAAAAGCATGCCACATGCCGGCAGCGACCGCTCAAAAGTGTCTGAAGTAAGATGCCGGTGAGCACACAGGAAGCGTGGCAAAGAGATGCATGACCAAGATGCTCCCTTCCAAGGGAACTCACACTGCGTCATAAACGTAATGGGAACATGAATGCCCATGCCGTCGCTACAATGAGGGTTTGATTAGTGAAAAGTAGACCACTACATTAGCACTCGGGTTCCCGGAGCAGTGTTGAGTCTAGCTGGTAGAACCTAGCGAGTGTGTGCAGGGAGGAGCAGCCTGCCACATCACAAACTTCTGCAAGAGAAACTCCTGACAAAGAGAGCCATTAAACCAGCAGATACACTTCTAGATGAGTGGGCTCAGATCGCCATAGCCATAGGGGAAGGTGACACTTCATAAGCTAGAGAAATGGCCTCAGCTATCCACTTGCTCATTCTCTGTTTTGAGGGTGGAGCCCCCTTGGGGACCCCAAACTATGAAAGGGCAGAGGACAGAGACTGCAGTACGATAGGGTGTTCCAGGTCTCCTATTGAAGGTCCCTTGAAGGTCTCCTATTCTTTTTAGGGATGTGAAGGCATGGAGGAACAGAGCTTTTAAAGTTAGGAATGTGACTGGTACCTCCTTGATAGGTTCAAAGGGGCCCTGGAATATGCCCTGGAGCACCAAGGACAAATTCCAGGGAGCCTTATTATGTACTGCAAGCTTCAACCGCAGAGTACCACGGAGGAAACTTATAACTAGAGGATCTCTCCCCCAAGACATTCCACCCAAAGTATGTGATAAGCAACTATGGCAGCCATATAGAAACTTTAGGATAGAAGGGGGTAACCCTGCAGGAACTCCAGCACAGTGCCAATCTGACAGGTAACTGTGTCAAGCTGATGACTACTGCACTAGGAAGTGAAGCGTTTCCACTTCAGGGCATACAGTTTCCTTGTGGAAGGAGCTCTGGAGGGTAGAATGATCTCCGCAACCTCATCTGAGAGACCATATTCTATGAGCTGGGCCACCTCAGAGGCCAAGCCCAAAGTTTCCATAGTTCTGAGCAGCGAAGGGCTATTGAGTCCCATGCCTGGGACAATGAGGTCCCTCTTGATCGGAATCTTGAAAGGAGAGACACTAGATTTGTGAACCAGATTTGTGAACCCAGCCAATGCAGGGCAATAAAGGTGAGACAAACCTTGCCCCAGCAAACTCTCTCCAGAACTCCCGATAGCAGAGTAATTGGAGGAAAAACATATAGCATAGCATGGATTTCAACAAGAGCTGGATTTATGAGGCAGAACCAGAGTTGACAGTGGGTAGTCTCTTGAGATGCAAACAGGTCCACTTGTTTCATATTTGCTCCAACACTTCTGGTTGGAGCCCCCCTTCTCCGCGCCTCAGCCCCTCCCCCGAGAGGAAATCCTGGTTCTATGTTTTAACTTTCCTGAGCAAGAGCAGTTTTCCCTGATACCACAGGAGGATCTGCTGGTCCTGCTTGACAAGAGGGCACGAACAGTCCCCACTGATGATTTACATAGGCGATGGCAAGTGTGAGTCACAACTTCTACCATCTCCTTCTAGGCTGGAAAATGAAGTGGTGGATCTTTATCCTCAGACGCAGTGCAAGCAGCATCCAACTCCTCGGAGCTAGATAATTAAAGTACCAGCGCCTCTCCCTTGGCAGAAGTAACTGACGAGTGTGCTTCCGAACCAGGGAAAAAAGTTGACTACTCTGCTCCCAAACAAACACCACAATCATTTTGAGTATCACTGTCTGTGATGTAACAAGGGCAAGGTGTATTACACAACCTGAACTGTTTGCTCGCAATTATATACGTTTGGAATTCCCTGTTCTTTTTAAAATAGCCAGGGATTGTATAAACAACACCAGATAGACATTTCACATATAGAGCTGAAGACACATAAGCTGCTGCTACCGGTATTTGGCATGCTTTTATAGCCTCACGGTTCATGACATCCCATCTCTGATGTAAATTCATACCATTGGTTCTATTTCACATGTGCTTCATGAATCATGATGTAGTCATGCATTTTCGATGCAGTGCGAGTAACTGTCCAAATTCAGCATGCCACTGACAGTAAAAAACATGTCTATAGTATTATTCAAAAGGTTATTATATTTAAGATGTGTTTTTGAAAGAAAACATCCTTGTTTCTTGTTTATTAATTTTCAGACATTTTAATGTAGAAGTTTTGTTCATTGGTATTTGCTATTGCATTAGCCAACACACACACAAACGTTGTGTTTTCATGTTTTATGGGGACCTTTCATAGACGTAATAATTTTTACACTGTACAAACTGTGTATTCCATCCCCCTAACCACACCCCTAAACCAACTCATCAAATTTTATAGGAAAATTCCATAGACATAATTATTTTTATACTGTCCAAACTCCTCACCCTAACCCTATCCCTGAACATATGCATCATACAATCCTATCTTAAAATAACAAAATGGAGAGGATGCTGTCCAGCTGCACAACAAAAAGTGGACAAGTAAATCAAGATCTCACAAAGACTCAGGGATGTGGGCCTTTTAGGCAGAGTTTCAAAGAAAAGCTACATCTGACATCAGAAAATTAGACAAAAAGTGTAAAATGGGCAAAAGACCAAAGATAAGACTATAAATGATTAGGGTGATTATTATAATCTTTGAGGTGTTGAGCTGTTCAATCAGTCTCTGAGAAACAGCCTTCAAGTCAAATCACAACTTTGTGAAGTGCAACAGAAAGTCTGAGATGAAATCTGAACATTTAAATAATGTGACTACTAAAAGCATAAAGGCTGCAAGTGGGTGATTTTTTGATGAATAAATTGTTCATTTAAAGTAGAAATAATCTTTTACTACATTTGAAATGCTTGCACCATTATTTTTAATAACTAATGTAATGCATCTATGGTAAATAAAAGTATCCCCTTAAAAAAAACATCCATGCCTGAAACTCAATTGTTTTCAATTTCTGCTGTGGCCTGTGGTCTATGCTGATTTTCAGTTACTACATGCAAGAGATTCAGAAAACAGGAAGAGATTCACAGGCTTGGGAAGAGAGCAAATGGCTCTGCCAGATGTTTAAAAAGATAGTGCTCTGTAAAAGAGTAGACAAGATTTTAAGATTTCTGGGGGCATGTCAAGCGTAAGTTTCTGAGGAAGGAGTGAAGGTGGACAGTTCTCAAAGTTCTGATCGGTTTCAAAAAAGGACAAAGACAGAGATATGAGGCTTGCTGGCACACTGAAAATGTTCTGAAAAGTCTTTCAAAAAAACTTTAAATATTGTATGTTTGCTAACAACAAAAGTAAAACCACCACAATAAAAAAATAATTATATTCTCCAACAATGCAAACACAAAGATTGCTCACAAAATCACAAAAAACGTGCGGGATGCAACAGGGTGTTATCTCAGATGAGATCAATGACAGGGATTGAACCGTGAGCGGACCGCGATCCATGTGCAAGGCAAACTCAGCGCATGCGCGCAAATTAGTCATGAAAGAACCATGTGACGTGGCGAATTTGTCGCGTTTTTGTGCTTGAGATAATAGATTTTGGCAACATAAAAGAATCGACATAACCCGACATGGTTATTAACTCCACTGTAATAAAAACCTTCATTTAAAAATTGTATTGTGTTTACTTGCGTTAATATTTAAATTTGTTTGATGATCTGAAACATTTAAGTGTGACAAACATGCAAAAAAAAATAAAAAATAAAAAATAAAAAATAATAATAAATCAAGAAGGGGCCAAACTGTTTTTCAAACCACAGTACTTTTTTGCCTGGGGGTCATATTGACGACATTCTGAGGGAATCTGAGTTGCCTTTCCAAGTCCACTGTCAGCTGCTAATCCTGTAACGCATTGAGAAGATTGCTTAAGATTTTTTCCTTGGTTTCTCTCCAGCTCTTATTAAGTTGATGGTTTTCTTTGAAGGTTTTGATGTCTGGAAGCTGATGATGGTACTACTGATGATCACTGCAATGGTCTTGAGCACATGGGCATGAAGTGACATCAGTGAAGGACAACCAGGTCTGGATTTTATTTTTTGTGTTTTTGTGTGAGCAGCAGTTGTCCATGCATTACTTTTATTTTGTACTTGTTTATTTCAGTAATGCTTTATGTTGTTCAGCGAAGAAGAAGGTGGGAACTGTAGAACATTTAATACAGTTCCCACCTTCTTCTTCCCTTAACAACATACAGCGTTACTACTACCTCTACCCCAGAGACATTTGAATCACTTGACCCTCGGAGCTGCAACAATGTGAAGCACGGGTGAAATTGAACCAATGGTGTGCATGCAAGTCAGAGACGGGTAACGTTATAAACCAGGAAACTATAAAAGCATGGCAAACACCAGCAACAGAGCTAAAAGTGGCTGAAGTAAGTTGACAACAGGCATGCATGGTGAGGCAAAGTGACGCAGCGTCTTGTTCCATCTTCAGGGAACCATGGTTATAATCATAATCATAGACACAATCGAGATGTTCACTTTCAAGGGAACTTACGCTGCATCGAAGACTCTTCAGGAGCGACAATAGCCATGCCTCCGCAATGAATCGGGCATGAAGAGTAAAACGTAGATCATAACATAATACCCAGGTTCCTGGAGCGGTACTAAGGTCTAACTGGTAGAACTTGACAAAGGCGTGTGGTGAGAACCAGCCTGCTGCAGGTTCATCAAGACATCTTACAGAACATTATAAATCTTTGATATGTGACAGAGACACACAGGGCAAAGACTTTAAATAATAATTGGTGATGAATAATCCTTTGTTGTCAAAGTGAAAGTTTTTTTTTTCTTTTCATTTTGTGACCTCACGCTGTGCAGGGCTCAGCCAGACTTTTTTTTTAAACAAAGATATATTTAATTTTACTTAATGTCTTTTTTTTCTGAATTACATGAGGTGGAGAGAGAGAGAGAGAGTGAGAGCGAGAGAGACATATGTACTGATCAATGTGCTGACAAAAGAAAATTTCACTGTCCCTCACACATTCCTCTGGGGCTTCCATATCAAGTTCCAAAAGTGGACAAGCTGTCAATACCAGTCAGGCTCTTGATTTACAGGGATCTTTCTGTCCATAAAAAAGTGGCCTTTTATTAAACAGACCCTCACAATTAACTTTATATGAAAGACAATGAGACGGTCACCTCCACTAATTGCACCAGCTGTCTCTAGAGATGCTTGTTTCGGAATTTAACACAAAACCAAACACAAATGGGATTGTGTGTATAAAGATATGTTGTGAAGCTGTTAAAACCCATTACAGCAGAATAAGTTGCAAGAAACTGTTCTCACTGAAGATCTTCTAGTGTAAATAGTCTAAAAATAGGAGAGATTTTTAAAAAAGTGGAAAAAAAAACATTTTAAAAAACATTCTTTTTCCAATAAGAGATGTACTGTGTGAATGGAACTCTGGCTAAAAATAACATGATGTGATGTCACATGTTTTAGAGGGAGCAGTGAAATGAATTGATGAGACATATTTCACAGTATGCTTCTACCCAACATTGATTCATGCTTCTAAATGTCCATACAGTTCTACTGGATCAGCACAAACATCAACAGTGGTCAACACGGAGAGCTGCATAAATGCACATCTCCGGTAAACAATGACTGGCACATACTGAACATGCATATAAACATAAACGTTCAAACAAGCAATTTTGCTTCTCCGACATGGACAATACAATGCAATCATGGAAAAAGGCAGTGATTAAATCTGATTTTGTGCCATGTTTTAGGTTTTGACCTCTCACAAGACTGTGTTTGTACTGAGTATATCACAGCTCATTGGTAAGAGTCAGTATTGGAGTCAGTGAGTACTTCCCGTTGTGATACTAATAGTGAAACGTGTAAGATTGTCTGCGATGGTGAAATTCCTGAACCCACTGAGGACCAACTTTGTGTGACCTAAAGATAAATCTTTAGCATACTGATACTCACTGTACCAGACCAAGATGCTGTGCTGACATGCCGAGTCTCGATTAGTATTGGCAAGCTGTGGTTTGGAGCTTATTGCATGTAATTCAGATGTCAATCTCTGCCAAGCAGGTAGTGGAGACACACACACGCAAAAACAAACTTTCACATATTATAACTGCAGAAATGCCCATAAACCCATGCTACCGTTTGAGTCAATTGACACATAAAGAGGAAGAAATAATTGCATAACAGTATTTAAAATATTTCAGAATGCCTTACGTTTACATTTAACTGGAAAAGAAGAAGAGAAGGGAAGGTAAAGTTATTTGGTGAACTTAATTTAGTGAAGTCCTTGGTTCTGCTCTAATATGGAGTAAATTACTACAGAGAAAATGTTGAAATAAGTGGCAGATACACAGCCACTTGCAGTACAATTTTGCTTATGTTCCTACTTAATCAAGGGACTGCAGCAGGTAGAAAATGATGGTGAGGTGGAGATTCATGGGAGGTAAAAGGGAAAAATGAAAGAGGGAAAGCTTGTTTGAGAGAAAACCAGTACGCTGACTCTGCAGGGAGATCTGTGCTTGCAATCACAGGAAATAAGACATGGGTCCAATAACTGCTAAAAAAAATAATAGGGTAAATAATGACAGGGTGTGGGGGGACAGCCAGAAGTTATGCTATAAATTACTTTGGTGAGAGCTGAGGATATGGGGAAAAAATGACGTTGCACATGCAACAAATGCAAGACTTCACTGACTGGCCATTCCCTACTGCATAAAACATCACTGATAATACCAAAAAAGGGGAATGGAAATGAAGCGCCGTGCCAACTGAACAAGACTCTAACAGGTAGAAAATGAGATTGTACTGCTGTACCAAACCAGTGGTAGACAGTATAAAAGACACAATTGTTGAGATTTATTGAGATATAATAATTGAGCAGCTGTTTCCCAAGTGAAATTATGTGCAAATTTGCTGATGCACAGGAAAAACTGCTTTGTAACAGTATAAACTAAACGTAGATTTGATTTGGTCTATAATTGATTTAGATGGGCACACAGGCATAGATCCCAAACTAAAATTTTCAGCTTGATTAAACGAGCCACTTTACAGATTTAGATTTAGGGGCTGTATAGCTTAAATGATTTCTACAGCATCATTGTGCAGAATTAAATGCACAAACTGTGATAGAGAATATGGCTAAATATAAACCTATTAAATATGAAATCAGACTTAAAGCTCAGAAAAATTTCATACAGGAACTTTGAAAAGGATGTTGCTAATTAGAAACTGTGTCAGAATGTGAAGAGTATGTATTATTAATTATTTCTGAGCAACCTGTTGTAGTGGGTTAAAAAATATCATAGAACTTCTCTGAAATCATTCCTGGAAGTTTACAGGGAGTTTCAGGTGAGGTAATTCTTACAGGTTCAGGTAAGAAACAAACTTTTTTTTTAACATTTTGTAGAATGGAAAGATTCAGTGGATAATGCTAATTTATTAAATAAATACTCTTTATTTATAAGAGTGTATGGAAAGTCAAAATATGATAAAATAAGCCCTTCATTTTAAATGCAACGTGAGTTGTGGTGCAGAATATCTATGTTCCTGTTCTATACAGTATGTGTGTGTGTGTGTGTGTGTGTGTGTGTGTGTGCATGAATAATCAAGCAGAAGAGATACCCAAAGAAAGAAAGAAAGAGGGAGCAGCTGGAAAAATAGACAGGTTACAACCATAATGAGAATCATACTGAGCGCCATCTGTCCACAGGATGTGCCCAGACACTCCATTTTTGAGAAATATTACATATGTTAGATAAAAGTCTTGGTTACAACTGTAACCTTGGATCCCTGAAGAGTTCCCACTTTCAAGGGAACTGACACTGCATCGAAGACTCTTCAGGAGCGACAATAGCCATGTCACCGCAATGAATCGAGCATGAAGAGTAAAATGTAGGTCATTACATAACACCAAGGTTACTGGAGTGGTGTTAAGGTCTAACTGGTAGAACTTGACGAAGGGGTGTGGTGAGAACCAGCCTGCTGCAGTACAGACATTTTACAGGCAAGAGAGCCTTAGAGGCAACAACACTCCAACTTGAATGTGCTCGGATTGACATGGGAGATTCTTTTGATCCTGGTCATGGTCTTTAGGGGGAGGACAAAAAGCCTGCAGTACTATAGAGTGTGCTACATTAATGGGGAAAATAACTCTGCCTAAGGGTTGAGGAAGGCCATCATGCTGGAGGCGAATTCCAAGAAGGGTGCAACCAACAGACCTGGAAGACCTCATATTCTTTTAAGAGAAGTAATTACCAGAAGGAACAATGCTTTTAAAGTAAAAATCCTGACTGAAACCTCCTCAATTTGCTCAAAGGGGACAGGCCTTGGAGCACCAAGGTCAAAATCTAGACCAGAACCTTTGTGCGTACTCTAGGCCTCAGTCTCAGGTTACCACAAAGGAAATGTGTACTTTTCTCTCTCCTAAAGACATTCCACTCAAAGAGATGTGGTAAGCAGTTATGGCTGTCACATACATCTTTAAAGTGGACGGGGATAATCCAGCAGTGTATCCGTGAACCATACTTTGCCTGGCCAACACAGGACGATTAAGGTGAGACAGACCTTGTCCTGGCAAACTTTCTCCAGAACTCTCGGGAGCAGAGCAATTGGGGGGAAAAGCGTAGCATCTAGTCCAAGAGGAACTGGGTGTGTAAGGGAGAACCAGAGTGGATGGTGAGATGTTTCACAAAAAGCAAACAGATCTACTTGTGGCTGGCCAACCTTCTCTCATATCTGCTCCACCATTTCTAGGTGGAGCCTCCATTCCCTGGGCCTCGGTCCTTCCCTGTCTCGACAAATATCTGCTCCTTCATTCTGGACGCCTGGGATGTAGTCTTATCTGAGTGTGAGTGGCTCTCCCTGTGACCACAAGACGATCTGGTGTGCCAGTTTGCAATGTGGATGTGAGACCCCTTGATGATTTATATAGGTGACCACCGATGTGTTGTGTGACGGGACAAGCACAAGACGGCCCCTAAGGTCTGGGAAAAAGAGCCAGAAGGACAGCCATGATAGCTAGGATATTTAAGTGCCAAGAGAGCTGGTGTCCTGCCCACTGGCCCTGTGCTGATTGTTCCACTAGGACCACTTCCAACCCCATCCATTGTTAGAATTTGTTTGTTATCAAGTATTGGTATGCCTTGCCCCTGAAGGCACCCTTCAGGAACTTCCTGATTTGTAGACAGATGGAAATATGGAAAGAGATTTATCCTTGGGGACAAAACAGTCCTCTGACCTGATCTAGTCAGAGGGCACCCTATACTGAGGTGTGCACCACTTCCAGTCGGATGGGACTGCCTTCACAGGTCTGGCACTCTCAGAGTCAGGACCTCTTGCAGCCTTCTGAGTGATGAAGTTGATCCTCAGATCTGTCCTACTTCTAGAGGGCTGGGGTTGAGAGCATCACCCCGACTGTCCTTATCTCTGAGGAGGTGTTTGGGAAGCGACACTCTGTTTTTGAGTGGCACGGTGTGAGGAGCTATGAGGCCTTGGATACCTGAGAGTGGCTGGGGAGCAGTTTCTGGAATGCAGTTTCTGGATGTAGGGAACAATACAAACACAACATATATAAAACGAAGCAACCAATTAAAAACGTTTTGAAGTTCTAAGCCAGCATCTTGCACTGTCCGGATGTTGAAAAGATTTTTAGGAACAGCACTGATTTTGTACCCTAATGATGGAAACTACCAGTAGCATGTGAAATGCATTTTCTGTTAAGATGTTGTCACCCAACAGTAAAGCATGGTGACCTATCTTATCTCCACCGTCATTTCTTAGTGCTCATATTGTAAAAACAGATTCTATTTGGCAGAGAAGTCTTGACCTCATCCATAACTTAACTTCCCTCCCCGTCTCACAGATACAGACTTACAAAAAAATGAATTAAACTTTCTTCAGGCAGCTTGAATAGTGCTCTTATGTTTGCAAATTCATAAATATAAATGGACAGGGAGTCTCATGTGCAGGATGGAGGAAGAAACCTTGCAGTTGTGCAGTGGTTGTCGCTCAAGTGTGTAATGTCTTAAGTGAATGAGAGCCAGGGGAAATATAGACTTCTATGGAGAGTGAGAGCTGCTTGGGAGAACAAGTCAACACATTAGCCTTAATATTGATTACGGCACAAGGGCAAGATGACAATTTTACACAGAGTAGGCCAACTGAGAGGTCATGAGGGAATTCAACTACGAAATAAGACAGGAAGACACTCCGTTCAAGAGAGGTTAGTTTTGATGTGCTTTAAAATGGATACGCTGGTGAAGCCATTACAACTCACTTAGTCTTCCACTTTTAAACGGCCACAATTAAAGAATACATACTTTTGATTTTTGCACCAAAATGCACTTTTCGTCTTAATGTTTGCATCATGAAAAAAGGTTGTCAAAGAAAAAAACTTCTTTTGATGATTGATTGGGTTGTTCTATGCTGCTGTGTGAACATTCAGCCCATACGGAATTTAAAAGCTCAAATGTATGCACAGTACTGAATAATTAATAAACAGACTATAACGTGACTGATATAAGAAATATCTACTGATTTGCATACAATATAAATACTTGAAAGACACAAAAAATTGAAGGTCCATTCAATGTCCATCACTATTTGAATATAGTAACGTTAACACATAGCTTCAATTTCCCATCCATAGAAAGGATAAGAACACAATTAAGAATTATTTGTAATACTTTTCAATGAACATAGAATTAATGATGATTTAGATTGTTTGTGAGGGACCAAATGTTCTCACAAGGCCCCTACAATTAAGGACATTTGGCCATGATTGAAACAACTGTTTAATAAATATACTAAATAATGAAAATCTAAAAATCCCAAAAAGGTTTATTGTGAGAATACGGTTAATGGGAAGGTAGTATATTTTGACCTTTAGGATAAAACTGATTTGTCTTTATATACGGGTGCAAGTAGAGGTTTTATGCTTAAATCATTTATGACCAACTATGAAGCCCAACTACCCTTTTTACATTCCAGCAATCCCTGTTCTCTCACTGGTTGGGTGTCATATATGGTCTGTAATTTATGTGATTGAGTAGAGCTTTTAGACTAGTACCTTAAACAGAAAAAAAAGTCATACAGGTTTGTAACAACATGTGGGAGAGAAAATGACCATTTTTGAGCTATCCTTTAAAGGTAAAGATTCTCCTTTCACAAGATACCAATTCATTAACTTGTTTGTTAGTTCAGTCAGTCAGTCATTCCAATGCTCATTTTTGAATCCCAAATAACAATTCACAAATTTCTCAGTTAATAGGACGTGTCAGAGGGGAAGATTTTCAGCAACAAAATTTTGCTTTGTTGCTCTCACAAAATATGGTTCCAAAAGACATAGGGCCAACAGGAAAAGCCTGCAGGCCCCTACTCTCTTGAAGGAAGTGTGTGCGGTCAGGACCGCTGTCTTTGCGTTCACCATCTCCTGGTTCATAGCAGATTCCTTCATCTTTGTGCAACCTGTTTCAGGGCTGCTTCAAAGTACGTTTTGAGGGCTTAGCAGTCTGAAAGGCTGCGGTACCTTTCTGTGGGAGCCTTGGGCCAGAAGGGATGAATCTGGTCAGCCCGGAGCCTGTGCCGCTGCTGGGGGATACCCTCACTGTTGATAACTGCTGGGCAAAGTCTGCTCGGCTTACTGCATCTCAGCCAGGTCCAACCAGACATGGCATTCCTAGACCACTGGCATGGAAATCCTCTTACCGAGGGCCTGCACTATGACGTTCGTCACCCGGTGGGCAGCCTGTCCAGAAGCATTGTAAGCCTCACCAGCCAAGGCTGCTGTTGTCTTGCCTTGGATGGGAGGAGTTGACAATTCCACCAGGTGGCAGCACTTTGTGGGCACAAGTGCACTGCCCTCCACCTGTGGAATGTACAAGCAACCCCTGTTATTGAGGGTAGTGAGAGTGGAGGAGGCAAAATAATGGTTTTAGGCAGTGCAAGGTGCCTTCCATTTGAACCTCCTCATGCACCTTCAAAATGTTCACTCCGGGATGAAAGACACCAAGAAACCAATCAACCAACTGCGAGTGCTCAGGATATGGTGGAACATCTATAAGAACATCTTAATGAGGGATCCACAGGAAATCCAGAGGAAAGAAAAAAAACTAAAGGTTTCACAGTAAGTATATTTCATATTTCACCAGTTCATCAACCCGAGGTCACTTTTTACTTCCAGGTACGAATTATTCAGATGATTGGCTCACCATGTCCAAATCACAGGCAGAGTATCCACACCAGGTACAGATCAAGATGCAGTGGGTAATGCTCAATTGAAATAGAAAATATAAAGGCAAAAACACAACAAAAACCCTGTTCCTGTGGAAAAAAAGCCAAAACAGTAACCATTCAGCTGTTCAATAAACTGTCCAAAACAACAAATACTCAGTTTCATTACAAAACTAAGACTGATCAAGACCAAAGTCTCGGGATCGGATAAAATCACGACTCGCACACAAGACACTACACAGAAAAGAGAGAGCGAAAAATATACTTTTTCTTATCACAAAAGATAGCTTATTTTGTGTGTTTATGTTGATTAATGTTATTGTAAATAAACCTTCCTTACCCTGCACTTGAGTCCTCCCTTATCAAGTCGTGACCAACGTGACTAATCTCTGACCTTACCCAATCCATATCAATCCAATCCAATTTCTTATTATAAATTTTAATTTAATCTGTATTATTTTGTTAGAATTAATAAACTAATATTAATATTTAAAAAAACAATACTGTGGTCTAATTAGTAACCTGGGTTACACTTGGCATACAAACATCACTGGCTCATTTAGTTACTACTTAGAAGTGATTGTGCTCCCAGGTGAGACCCTATGACATCAATCGAATGTGACCGTGAATGAAAACTAAAACTATTCAAAATGGTTTTTATTAACTGGAAGAAAATAAAAAATACAGTTAAAACATAGAAAATAAAACATACAGTTGTATGTTCCCTTGGCAACTAGCTGGAATAAAATACCGGTAAGTTGAAGTTGAAGTATTAAATTATTACAACTAATATAAATAAAGCTACATAGGATTAAAGCCCCCCTACAATCAATATTTGTATTCATTAAAATTCAAAATGACAATTTTTTTTTTTCCCCCTAAGAAAATTATTTCTCCAGGCCTTAAGATAAATTTAATGTAACTCTTCATCCTTGCTTGATTTAGTATGGGCGAAAGTGTGCAGCCAGTCACACCAGGACTACCTGATGGACTCGGTAAACTGTAGTAAACCATTAACAATAGTAAGTGTAAATATTGCTGACATTCAACCATGTATGTTTGAACCAGCAACTGGTTCAGAAGAAGAGGAAGAGTGAATAAAACTGTCAATGTAACATAATGGTAATGTCAGGGTTTTGTCACTTCGGTCTTGTTTTCTAGTGTTTTGGTGACAGAGCTCTAACACTGCCCTAGTGTTGTGTCTTTGTGGGTGCGTGCGGCTTCGAGTGCCTCAAGTCGCACGCTCTGTTGTCTGTGTAGCATCTTGTGTGCGAGTCGTGATTGTCCAATAACAAGATTTTGGTCTTGATCAGTCTTAGGTTTGTGTCAGGATTTGGACATTCATGGCCTAGTGCCTTGTCTGGTCCGGTCAAGTAGAGTTGAGTTACTGTTTTATCCCCCGGGACAGTTTAGGTTTGTCTTTTTTATTTTTTTCATTAAATAAATACCTTCCCACCTGCACATTGAGTCCTCACTTCCTGAAACCTGACAGGTAATGAATTTTATGTATTGCTCTCCACAATACTGGACTTGGATTGACTATGTTATCAAACAGCTAGTAATGTGTTGTTAACGTTACACAAACCATGTTCCCATTTGTCATCTCAAAGTTAGTCCACTGCTTAAAAAGTGTATCCTTGATAACACTTTGAAAACATATAATTTTTCCTGTCCCTTTCTAAAGGTGTTCTTGTGCTCACTGTTAAAATGTCCACAGAACATGATATAAATGAAAGTTTCTCCATACTTTGTTGGTGCTGGTAATATATTTGTGATGGTTGGAAACAGGAGCAATTTGTTTCAAAAACTGTATTTTTGAGACTTTGTAGTTGAATGATTAATTTGCACATGGTTTGTCAAACCATATTAAAACACTACATAGACATATGAATAATATTAAAAACTAAAGTAACCTTTTAGAATACTGTGCTGACATGAAGAACTACTCAGGAGCAAATGCATAACACACTATTAATATTCTAGTTACTACTGTTAACAAGAAAATATTCAACAATTTGTTAAGTAATAGCACTCTGATGTAGTTCACTAGTATCTATTCAGTAACCACATTTCATTCTTCATACTTCCCTGAGGACTACTAAGAACTACAGGTTCATAATATGTGAATAATGCATAATATATAATTAATTCTTACATGAAGATCATAGTAACCCACTGGTAATGACTAAAGTGTTACCAAATCTATTGGCAGGAATTACTATCCAAAACCTTACAAAAACCTAAAACACTAACAATGACTTCACTCATTGCTAGGGAGGTATAATGCTTTTCACTTTAGAATACTGATCCAAATAATGAGTAATTTCTTCCGAAGGATTTGGTAAAACTGAATTACTAGTGGTTTACTATGACCTACACTGTAGAATTAATTATTCATTATTCTTGTTAATTATGGACCTGTATGTAATAGTTATTAGAAGTCCTCTAGGAGGCCTGAAAGAAATAGTAGTAATTCTTTAGCTAATAGTGAACTACTACATTTGAGTATGCACTATTACTTACTAATTTGTTAATCAGCATTTCTTATTAGTTAATAGTGGTTAATAATAAGCTATAATTTGTACCTGTGTAGTTATTTATGACTGAAAAATTGTCTACAGTGTTACCAAAAGCACCACAGTTTTAAATAGACACCACAGTGTCTTTAAAAATCAAACATCATGTGACAATAAAATATATGTGTGTGCTTAAAGGAACTTTAGGACATTTCTGGCCTCCCAAGCACCAAAAAAGAGCCCAGCTCAACTTATGTGGCAATGTATTCTGCTCCAGCTTGGTGTCACAGATATGCTTTTTTTAAAAGGAGTAATTTGTAGGATGTGCCACCAAAGTAATTCTCATCTCACATCATATTTCACTCTAGGCAGCCTGTAGCAAGCCGTATGGCCCTGCACTGCATCAGCTAAAAGACAAGTTGCTTCTTACATTTTCCCATAACAGTTCCCTTCCTGATCTCTCCTAATGCAGAGGATGATAATGGACAGAATGATGGTAATTTTCAAGAGATCGTCTCAGGTTACGTATGTAAACATTGTTCACTGAAGGAATGAGATGCTGCGTCAAAAACGCTAGGGGAATACCTTGACGATAGTAGCACTATGTAAACGATCGAATGATTGACCAACCGTGAGTGACAATCGCAAGTCGATGATGTCACAATATGCGCCGGAAACGGGTGACGACAGCTTAGAGGAGTTTCTGAAGCAATCCTGGAAGGTGCGAGGAGCTGAGGCTAAAGACCCAGCGTCTCATTCCCTCTTCAGGGAACTATGGTTACATACGTAACCCGAGATGTTCCCTGAAGAGGGGAACGATATACCAACGCCACTTCAGTGACGAAGGCTGACGAGTGTCTTGTAGCTCACACTGAGAGGACCAGTGTTCCCGAAGCGGAGTTGAGGTTGAGCTAATAAAACTTCACGAATGTGTCCGGGAGGACCAGCCTACCGCATCACAGACATCAGACAGGGATGCCTGTAATGCTCTTTTGTCAGAAACCTGATAAAAGAGCATTACAGGCAGCCACGCTCCTGGTGGAGTGGGCACGGTCCCTCATAGGAGACTACTCATAAACAAGAGATATAGTCTCAACTATCCATCTGCTTAAGTTATTTTGGATGCTGGGGCCCCCTTAGGGGTCCCGAAGCAAACAAAAATCTGGTCAGTCTTATGCCAAGGGGAAGACCTATGGGCGTAAGTGTCCAGTGCTTGCAGGGTGGAAGGGGACAGCCCTGCAGCAATTTATTTTCTTGCAGGAACTCCAGCACTTTGCCAATCTGACAGGTAACTAGGTTCACTTGCTTCTCACTACACTAAGAATAGAAGAGTCTCCACTTCAGGGCATACAGCTGAAGGATGGTCTCAACAACCTTGGTTGAAAGACGAGAATGTATGAACTGGGCCTCCTCAGAGGCCAAGCCCAAAGTTTCCACAGTTCTGGGCAGGTGTGACACATCAACCCCGCTGCCTGGGACAAAAAGTCCTCCCTGACTGGAATCTCCCAAGGGACTCCATCTAGGAGAGACATTAGATCCGCGAACCACACTATGTTTGCTCAACGCGGAGCAATAAGTTTGAGATGGACCTCGTCCCAGTGAACTCTCTCCAGAAATTCCCGGGAGCAGAGCAATCGGGTGAAAAGCGTACAGACATAGCCTCAGCCACTTCTGAACCATGGCATCCAGCCTGAGAGGGGCAGGATGGGATAGAGAAACCATAGAGGACAATGGGTCAATTCTACAGACGTGAACAGGTTTTTTTTGTGCTCGGCCGTATCTTAACCATATCTGCTCCACCACATTGGGGTTGAGCCTCCATTCCCCGGGCCATGGCCCCTGCCACAACAGGATGTCTGCTTCCACATTCTGGATCCCAGGGATATGAACTGTCCATAGAAAGAGCAGTCTCCCTTGAGACCAAAGGAGGATCTGTTGCACCAGTTTGTATAGTGATCACGAGTGCAGACCCCCCTGATGATTTATATAGGAGACTACTGTTGTGCTGTCGGTTTGGACAACCACATGGTGTCTCCTGAGGTCTGGGAGGAACGCCTGAAGCGCCCTCCAAGCAGCCATCATCTCTAGCAGGTTTATGTGACAGGATAACTGGTGTTCGTAAACCTTGGGCAGAGCGGTCTCTCAAGACGCATCCGTCGATGGCATTCCGCGTTAACAAGGAGTTCCTAATATGGGTCCTTGAGACAGAAACCAGGGTTTCTTCCACATGTCCAAGGCACATAGGCATCACCGTGTGACCTTGATAGTGCGGAAAAGGGTTGCCCCTCTGGGGAAAACCCTCTGGTCCTGAGCCACCACTGTAGCAACCTCAAGCGTATCAACCCGTGCGGGATAACACAGTAAGCTGCTGCCTGAGACCTGGCACCCATTGGAAGTACTTTACAGTGAGTGGCTGGCCTATCTTTTGAAAAAAGAAAAAAAATCTTTTGATGGCTAACAGGATGGAATCGATGCGTACGGGGGAAACCGTGCAGACATCATAACCGAAACAACAGGAATTATGAAGTAACGGCTGGTAGCCTGAGTTTCTGTCTGAGAGGGGTACATATTCTATGGCCCCTTGACTCAACAGAGTGTCTACTTCCAAGTGTCTGAGCCTGCTCGGGGTTCACCACGGTGGATAGAACCCTGCTAGAGGGTATATTATATATATATATATATTACTTCTTTCTATATGCTGTACTGTACGTATATATTTCACTACGTGAAGAATAGCGATCACAATTACTGTTAACAACACGATTACCTTGTGTTGTTAACATTAATGGTGATCGCTATTCTAAACCGTTGTAAATCACTTATAAAAGTATCACTGTGCTGAATGATGCAACCAAACCAAGCAACGCTGAGAGAATGAACGAGTTAAGGGATGATAAAGAGTTTGGAACTGCGTGACTGTTTCATGACAGGTTGTCGTTAGGATATTTCCAGTAAAAATGTGCGCGAAGATGCAGAGCGTTAGGACTTTTCCACACAAAAATGCGAGTGGTACACCGATACAATGCTCGCACACAGATTTGACTTTCCATGCTCGTACACCGATTTGCTCGTATACAAAGTCACTCGTAAATCGAGGTATTACTGTATATAAAATAAATAAAGGTATGTGCTATGACAACCAATAAATCATATACATTCATAGTCATCTCCACACAGCCTAATTAACTCAACAGCTTCAAATAGACAGAAAATTGGTGTATGTAGGTGTATGTTTACTTTGGCTGGGTAGCCAGGACTGCATTTATTATACTGGAAGAGGAGGAGGAGGAAAAACAGAAAAGGATAAAAAGATGAGCTTAAAATGAAATTGCTTAAGGCAAATATAAATGCACATCTTACACAGTTTTAGATTCAATTCTACAGTAGTTAGCCAAGATTTGATATTGTGAGAAATTAGTTACCTGAAAACCTCCAGAGTCACGTTCAACACTAAAAAATGGAAAGGATTTCCTTTTCACTCTTGTCCTCAAAGAACAGGAGGAAGTCAACATGAAACAGGATAAGAGATAAAGGGCACGTCAACAGAAGAGAATGAACAAAGTTGGCCTTTATGCCATAGGCTTGTATTTTGTGCTGAGTTTGCAGTTATAACTGAAACTAGTATTTTGTACCATAGCATGTAATGAGACATTTGCAATTTGTAGAAGCATAATGAAAATTAAAACTCACATTTAAACCATTATATGTATATCTTTAAAACATCAATGATTAATACACTTAAAATGAAACATGATGGTTGTAGAAAATCCAATCTGTCATACCTTCCACATGTAATTTGCTTTAACTAAATATAAAGGCAGATAAAGTTGATAAACTTTTGACTGACAAAAAACATTGTAAACAACACACTTTCAGAGACGATTACAGTGATTTTGTGACACCGCCAAGACAACAGACGCGCACAATTTATATTAAACGAAGAGGCCATAAGTCCCCTGTTCACACTTAGTACCACAACAAACTTTTCTTTTGTTTTTCTGTCAAGAAAGAGACAGCTCTGTTGCCAACAGAATCAGGCACAGCCAAACGAGAGAGACAGAAATAAAGCATTACCTTACCACACAGCACTGCCAGAAACCCATTAAAATGAATGAAATTTGTTATAGAAGATTGGAAGATTATTCAAACTGACAGTATTCTCTGAGCCCCATAAGATAAGTTTCAAACAAGCGGGCGATGGTTTCCAGAATAGTTTCCAGGGAGAGTTCAAGCTCACACCTTAGTCTTAGATTTCCTTTCTTCTTCTTTTCTCACATTTTGACTGGTAACACTTTGCATTTCATTATTTGACATTATTTAACTACTTTAGTTAACATTAACTAAGAATGAATAACACTTCTACAACATTTTTTAATCTTAGTTAATATTAATATAAACATTTACTAATGCAGTACTTAAAATAAAGTTGTATTTGTTAACTTTAATGCACTATGAAGCAACACGAACAAACAATTAATGAATGACAGTATTATTATTCACTAACATTATCAATAATTACTGTAACAAATAAATTGCTCATTGTTAATGTTAAATAATACATTAGCTAATGTTAACAAATTAGACCTTTTTATATTGTTACCGTTTTGACAGTAAGATTTCAATTACAAGTTTCTTCAGTCAAAAAGTATTTCTATTTCTAACAAGTTAGTATACCTATGTGATTTTCTACTTATCCAAATGTTGCCAAAATCTGTGCATTTGGCATCCATACTACCATACATTTTCTATGAAAAAAAGCAATCCAATGGTAATTTCACTCAAAGCTGTTCAAATATGACCATATGACCAAATTGACTTGTCAACTATTAGCCCAGGAGCATTTTCATGTACATGCAACTGTAACCTATTTGTTCTAGTGAGCTTTGGTTTAGTAAAATTTGCAGTTATGAAAAAGGCTGTTTTCACTTGAGGAGGAAGGTGTGAAAAAATCAATTTCAGGGGACCTATTTGTTCATAGCATATCATAATAAAATGAAAACAGCTATTAAAAAATAATACAAAAAGGAGAGAGGAAAAAAAAAGCCATTTCTCTTCATATTTTCTGTTCTCACTATAAAAGGATACATAATTACAACATGTTGCCATTTATTTATTTTTATTGTTCTTTCCATCTTAAATGAGGCAATAATACATATCCTACTACAATGTACTAACCTGCAAATATGCTATTACTTAATATTAAATATTTTTAAAGTGCATTGTCTGCTTGTGTCACGGTACGGAAGGTGAAGGACTCAATTGCAGGTAAAAGGATAATTTATTAACCATAAAATAAATAAACAAACATACAAAGGAAACACCCACGAGGGGGGGAAAACATAACTCAAACAAGATCATAACTATCTCATGAAAACATAAACAAACCAGGAATCAGGGCAGGGAACATCCAGACACAAAAGGCATCCAGGAATGACAACACCACCACACATGACAGCAAACACACCGGGATTAAATAGGGCACATGAGGGAAGGTAGTGATGAGACACAGCTGGGAATGATTAAGGGAAACAAGGAGGCGGGGCAGACGCTAATGAGGCAAACACACGGGAGAGAGAGCAGTGCCACGGTTCTGTCCACTAGAACACTAATAACACTGGAAACAGAGACAGAACCGTGACAGCTTGTCCCAAAGAAAGAGCAACCACTAAGGGTTTTTCCACAAAAATGTTATGGACTGCACTAATTTTCTGTTAAAAGGTATATTTACAATGTGTTATCATTATTATTAATATTATTATTACTTTTTTATTATAATTATTTTACAGGCCTAAAAATGTATAACATAATATAATATAATATATCAAGGTTTTTTCAAGAAGTCTGAATATCCAAAAACCAAAAATGATTTCTTTATTTTGCTTGTGGAATCATAATGAAATGAGCTAAAGAAAAGGATAATGTTTCTGAAGGCAAAGGAACAGATTCATTCAAAGATTCTTTCTCATAAAGACCGGAATGAAATTGGCTTCAATACTATATCAAAGGACCTGATTGATCAACAGAAAGAGAGAGACATGATCAATGGATGAGTCAGAGAAGACACTCACATAATCCATCTGTCTTGACTTGTACTGTATCCAAGCAACAGAGCATCAGTCTTAAAGATGGGGAACTCATTTTGGTAGAATTTGGTGATGGGAAAGATCATGCTATTAGATCTGACCTTTCTTTCAAATGTATTACACGTGTAACCTGCCAACATGACTGATTTTTTGTGCAATCCCTGGAGGAAGCACAATGGGAACATGACTCTGCTGTTGTTTACAGATAAACACATCAATAGATGTTGAGTAGCACTATTCTGTGAAACTGTTTGAAAGAAATAAAAAAACAAGTAGATTTATTAAATTTATTAAAAATAAATGAATTTCAACTAAGATCTTTACAAGCTTTTACTGCATTCACAAAACATTGCACAGTGTTTTAATGAACGCAATGGACAAAAGGAATTTTGCAATTTGGGAGTTTCTAAACAGAAAATGATGCCACACTTATGCTAGAAAAGCCAATGATTCTTCACGATTCTGTTAATAAGATGAGCAATTACACTAGAATTATGGATTATGGATTTGATGAAATCAAAGAATGTAAGACACTCACATTTTAAATAAATATATATGAAGTGGGAATAAATCATTTTAGAGCCACTTTAAAGACATTTCACAACTATGACTGATTACATTCTCATCACAATAAACTAATATTTGAATCAAATATTTTATGTGAATAAAGCATTCACTCCATTTCTAGAGTCTCTAGAGAATATTTCTGCAGATACTCTACAGTATTTTAATAATGATTTGCATTGTTTTCATTGAATGAACTCAAAATACAACAAAGTCCTACTGCTATAACTGCAGAATTGGTTTTAGAATCACTGAACTGAACAAATAATCTTAAAAGATCCCAAAGAACAATTAAAAATCCAGCAATAACCAAACATCTGAAATAATTTAACAAAAGTAAAGATGCTTTACAGTAAAAAATGAAAGAGAGCTACCGTCACATCTGTCATTATGTTATTGCATTGCCCTCAAGTCATCTACAAACTTTTAAAGTAATTAGTCCAAAAGAGATGAATAAAACAGAAATGCTGAAGTGATTTTAAATAAATATGAAATCCTTATGCTGTGCTAGAATCTGTATGTGGTGTTGGGCTGTTGTGCTGCGGCCTGCTGGGATTCAAATGAACAAAAGAAGGGGAAGCTTTCAGCAGGAGGCTACAGAGGAAGCAAAAGCAAAGACTCATAGAGAGAAAGACAAGAAATGCTGAGGAAAATAACGATGGGGCTTAAACGTCTTCCCTTCTCCGGTCCAAAAGGAAGCTGGCACATAAGCTTAACCCCAGCAGCAGTCCGGGGACAGGACAAGGGCTTTCCTCACTCATAATGAGCTAAGCCTGTTTTAAAAGGGGATGGAGAGATTATGCTGGGCCCTAGTGGAGAAGGCAATCTGAGAGCAGACTTGTCTGCCTGTGTGAGGGGATAAGAGGGATCAAAGGCCCTGGGCAGGTCCCTGTAGGACCCAGGCCACCCTTCAGACCCCTGTAATGAACACTCATCAGAAAACTAATCTCCACTACCACCACAGGCTCCTTAATTAGATTAGCATTATATAAAAAAGGCAAAATACACTGGTCATTTTGAGGATTCTAAATATTTTGATTAATACAGTAGTACCTCAAGATACAAAAGGCTCAATTACGAAAAATCCAAGTTACGAAAGCAAAGACGAAAATTTTTACTGCTCTACATACGAAAAGTTTTCAAGATACGAAAGGTTTCTGAAAGTCCGAGATTCGCCCCATAACAATTTTGAAACTCGTGCCGCACGCCGCCATCTTATAGTAGACTCGCCACCATCCTCCTGCTCTCCCATTGGTTCCTGATGCTAGCCAAGCCATGAGATCCTTCTCTCTAATTGGACAGCATCCCTCCCATCATGCATCTTCTATACATACGTGCTGGCGTGCTTTAGCTCAGCCACTCCGCACCCGGAACTTTAACATTTTTTATGTGTTTTCGTAAAGTTAAGTGTACGTACGTACGTTATCTGCCGTTTGTCGTCCTCCTCCTCTGCCGCCACTTTCGGAGATAGCCTCACTCGAAAGGTAAGCTTCGACATTTTACGTTATTTCATTGTTTATAGGTCAATTTAGCTTTATTATGAAATTTAATGGGGTGTTTTTGGAGGGCTTGGAACGGATTAGCCATTTTACATGTAAAATGTGTTCCAAGATACGAAAAACTCATTATACGAAGGCCGCCTCGGAACGGATTAATTTCGTATCTCGAGGTACCACTGTATCTCTGCAACTTGCCACTGTTTGTAGTTGATGACCTTTCATAGAACATTGTAGTGTTTCTTATTTTTGGCTGTTCCAGTTGAAAGATGACCAATCATGGAGATATCTGTGGTCCTGGCTGCTAAACAGTTGTTCTCCGTAGTTCAGAGAGAGAGGTTTAAAGATGACCATTGTCACCTTATTGCAACCAAAGATAGCCTGCGATAATTTTCTGTCTGTGTCAGAAATTTAGCATGATCATCTCACAGTGTGTTTGCAGCTATGACCTACGTCTAATGACTATACATTAATTGGAGTATTGATCAACGCGACATGGCGCTAAAACTTAAAACGATTTGCCTCAAACTCCATTAGCAAGTAAGTTGGTTCTTTCTTTTGCTTCCTCTTCTTTCTCAGTGCATGTAAATACCAAACATTTTCAAAGAACATATCATCTCGCTCTGTTTATTTACCACTAGTGCATGCTGATGACGTTTGATTCATCTATACTGACTTGTACTCATAGCCCACAAGGTTGTTGTTGACATTAGGTGTCACCCAAAGTTATTAGATCCATGTTGTACAGAGAGATTTGTAATTATCCTAAAGGATTGCTGAACTTGAGCAGTCTTTAGCAGACATTATAAATTATTTATCTATACTCATCTTTTTTAAATTCATGTGCCCTCAATCTTTAATCAAAATATCTTCATCCTCCTCTTGCAGTGAAACATTCTTTCTTTTCCCTGATGACGTGTCTACTGCTGCGAGGGCGGGACAACCTGTCACATGAGATCATGGCAAGAATGAGATTCTAGTTTTGCTGTTGCCGTTAGAGAAGCCGTGCCACTGGAAGTGTCACAGTAGGAGAGAAAAGACTATTCTAATTTCGGCTTCATGCTTTCCTTAAGACTTCAAGGCAACTTAAATGGTTTTTAAAAGGCTGTTAATAAAAATTATTTCCAATATTAATTGTTAATTAAGATGAGTTTCTATTTTTAACTATTATAAGGACTCCTTTGCCACAATAATATGAGCATTCATATAAATGTAAATTAATATCATATATATAATATACATCAAACTGAGCTTTTTTTACTCATCACTAAGACAGAGATTAATTCTGGTTTTATCCCATCCACCTTAACTAGTGTTGTCAGATGCTAGTGAGGGATAAAGGCGTGAAGACAAAGGATACACTAAACTTTATTTATTAAACTTTATTTATTTATTTAAACTTTATTTACTTTATTTTTTTTATCAAGCCTTAGCTACAGAGACTCACTCAATGTATTATTGATGAGAACAGACACAGACAGAGAAACACAGGGATTAAATACACAAGGGATGATTGGGCAATAAGACACAGCTGGACATGACTAACAATGCGATTGATGACAAGAAAGGTGATTCCGATGACACAGGGAGAGCAATGAAACTATGAAGTAATCAATACAATTCTTACTGAAGGAATTTCATAACAAATCCAGCTGCAAAGTTTAAGATTTAGCCAAAGCCAAAGATTTAGCTTTTCAAAGCCTCATGAGACAGTTGGCAGTGTTTGACTTTGGCTTGCAATTTTTGATCCAAAAAATGAAGCCCCCCAAAATGAAGCAGCTGATAGACTTGGAAACAGGTAACATCAGGTGCATCAGTTAGAAAACCTGGATACTTGACAGGATAGCTGCAATCCAACATGATCTGTCTTTGGCTTTTATCCTTTATTCTTGATACACAGGACAAAACGAGAACATTTTTAATTTGCCGATAAATCAGAAATGAACACTAGAATGTTCTTGACATATATGTACAAATTGGTTTAATTTCTCTCCTTTATTTAATTACATTTTATTGACTTCCCCTGAAAACACTTGTCTTCTCTGTAAGGACACATTAAATTGACCAAAGGTGACAGTAAATGCATTTGTAATGTTAAAAAAGTTTTCTATTTTAAATAAATGTTATTTTGACATTTATAATCATCAAAGAGCCCTGAAGAAATGTAGGTTGACAAACATCAACATATTGATACAAAATAAGTTAAAGATAATTTTTTTATATGTAGTCCATTTGATCTCACTACTCAATCAATTGTAGCTTCTCTTTTCATCTCTCTCTTTTTCTGAAAGTTATTTGTCCTTGTTTTCCCCCCGCCTTTCCTCTCTGCGCCACTTACACACTTACACTTACCCGTTACAGCAATGCCGTAGTCTGTGATGAGCCAGAGACAACCATTGAAATAACACTTCCTGTGGCACTCCACTACCACTGGAAAGCATGTGAGTGGAAAAGGTAATGGAGGTATATTAATACACATTTTGGGGGGACACTGTCAAGCTAATGGTTTTCTTGGCACTGGCACATTTTGGCACAGAGAAGAGGAAACTAAGGAAAGTACTTCTCCCTCCTGACATGCTCTGAATATCAACACAATAGACCACGAAAAAAAAAAATATGGGAAGATATTGTTTGTACTGTAAGGAAGAATACAGTGATGGCACTCTACGCTTACCTCTGACAGAAGAAGAGGACCTTTATTATCCAAAAAAGTCTAGAGGCCAAATAACACGTGTGCAGATTCTGAACGCTGATTTTAGACTAGCTACAGACAAATAAAGAAATAAGAATACAACATGTTATATGATTAAATCTCTACTATTTCTCTAGCTTTATCTATTTCTCACATAATGGAAGTGCTTGATGAGCACAGAGCCTCTCTCTGTAAATTACAGGGACTTAAAAAAACAGATGCATAAACTTCCCACACATTATTTCCTCTTCAATTGTAATGGGTTGATGCCAGAATCGCAAGGTAAGTCCTGTGGAAAAGCACCATATCCATAATTTTGCATGCTAATGAAGATCTGTGAGGCGGATGCTAAAAAGCAGATATATTAGATATTACATAAATTATGTTTATTAATCATTCGTGGTAACCCAGTCCATTAGAACCTGCAGACCTGTGCCAAACTACTAAAATTTGGCTGAGACTGAGCGCCAGCCATTCACATTTAATGAACCAATTACGCTCATGCAGTGATTGTAGATCCTCGATGAATATGGCTCAATCAATATGGAAGATATTTTGCGTCCACACTATGACTACTCTAATTTATCTCATGTTTGTCTCTTTGATAATTATGTGACATGATGGTACATTTGCTAAATGGATGTGAATGTATCAAGTCTGTTTAGGTAATTATGATTATGATTGTTGGCTGCATCTCCACCAACTGTTGCTGTGTTTGAACTGTAATATTGATAGTTTCAAATCACACAACACAAACCATCCAATATGTGGTATCGACTATATACAAGAAAAATTGTTCATGAGAACCTAAAAAAAAAAAAAAAATCAATAAATCTTGATGAACATTGCAACAATATTACAATACTAATATATATTAACAATCATTTGCAATCAAAATAATGTTTTTTCTTCACATATAAAGATTAATAATGTTTGTTCTAAAAGTCTAAATTCAATCTCTTCATCACATAAAGTGATCCAGTGTGTTCAAAAAATTTGGATTAGTTTTCTTAATCTCTTTATGAACTATTCGAGGTGAAAAAGGGGTAGTGGTGTGGACTTTCAATGAATGGACAGAAATATCTAAATGAAAGTCTTTTTCAGATACCTTTTTTTCCTATAATCAGTATTTTGCAGACTCTATAGCTTCTAGTTATCTATTAAAGGGACTGTATTATACTCGCTAAATTAAAAGGAATATTTAAAATGAAAAAAGAGAAAACTATTAAAAATTTGGTACTACTTCAGGTAATTTTTTAGTAAAAACTTGAAAAGGTATGAAAACAGACGCAACACAAAGATAAAAGTAGCATGCTACAATGCAATATAAAATGGATAAATATGCAATTTAGTGGTCATTATACAAATGTGTCCAATTAATGCCAGTATTGACCAATCAGAATATAGTATTCCAGAAACTCACATGATAAATAAGTAGAGAACATAAATACTTGACCTCAAAACCTTCTATATCTGAACTTAATGGAGCATGAATGATATTCTATTTCATCTTTTTTTATGCTTCATGAGACACTTGTAGGTGCCCTCAAAAAAACCACCTGTTTTTCCCCATCGGTACTTCTCCTTGGGTCTCTTTTGCTATTTATATTCCCTGATAGCTTGACATACCTCTCTGTCTAATCTCTGATGGATCACCCTTTTTACAATACATACAGTGACATATTGACCATGTCCCAAAATGCTTTTAATATTCAAATGCCAAAGAAGTCAGAAGAAGAGAACAAACAGAGGACAGAGATGCAAAAAGAAAGAGATGGTAGAGAAGGAGAAAGAATCCATCATTTAAGCAACAGAGTGAAGGCATGGCTGAACTCTGGGTCTCCTGACACTGAAAAAGGGCTCACGAGTGATTATGATGACAAATGACTTCTGCAGTCTATTACTCATGAGCAAAGTAAAACCAGTAGAATCACAACCCTGTGCAAATACAGATCCATATTAAGAGACAGGAAGAATCTGTAAAATATCATTATCATACAGTTCTGCGTATAAATTCACATTCTTTGTGGAACCAGCAATTAAATGCTATTAAATAATAATGATCTTAAATAATAATAATAATAATAATAATAATAGGAGAGATTAGAAATAACTTTTTATTTTAGGACTGGTCTGACAGGCTATTGTAACATACATTTACAAATACATGTATTTCACAATGCATTATTCTGTAAGAAGTGAAAATAAAGAAATACACACAATTTATAAAGTAACCAAAAATGTTTCAAACAGATCCAAGTGCAAAAGAATTATAAACAGGTGTCACTTTACAATAAGGTCCCATTAGTTAATATTAGTTAACGCATTCCCTAACATTTACAATGATCAATAGCTACATGTGTTGCAGAATGTATTATTCTTTATTAACATGAGTAATACAACTGCTCAATATTAGTTTGTATTAACTCAGGTCCATTAAAAGATACAGCACAACCTTTGCTTTTAATAAAGTATTTTTAAATGTTGAAATTAACATTACCTAAGATTAATAAATGCTTTTAAATGAATTAACTGGTGTTAAGTAATGAAACCTTACTGTAAGGTGTCACCAAACAATAATGTAGAATCAGAACATTTTCAGTAAATATCTAGGGCATGTTTTAGTCCATAAAATATAAAAATGTTTGAGTAAAAAAAGAATAATAATAATAGCCTTAATTCGTTCAGTATTTGGTGTATATATATATATATATATATATATATATATATATATATATATATATATATATATATATATATATATATATATATATATATATATATATATATATATATATACATATACATATATACATATATACACACACACACACACACACACACACACACAAGCATACTTTAAACTTTTAATGTATTGTTCCAGTAAAAAAAAAAGCCATTCTTTAATGTCATCCACTGAAATTTTGTGGCTCTTCTTTTTTTAAAGTATCGATTTAGCACCGATATCATAAAAAACCCAAACAATACCCAGGCCTAAACATTAGGCAACCGTTAAGAGTTCAAGGCCATATACTCAATGCAGTACATTGCACCCGGAAGGCACATCAGTCCCAAAAACTATAAAATTATTTCATGCGTCAGGAGGACCTCTCTGAAATAATTGCAGAAAATATCACAATGCATCACCAAAATAAGAAATTGCTACTTCACAAGACAAAAGCAATAAAAGTGCACCTGTACTGAATCAGCACGTCATTGGTCTGGTCTCAAAAACAAAAATTGCCATTTAGAAGCTACTTTTTTTATCCAAAAACACAAAACCTGGGCTTTTTACTCTGGTTCCACCAAGTTTACATTCAGAGAAATTGAACGGATACTCTCAACACAATCTCTTTTGCCAACCGTCATAACATAATGAGAAATCCATAATGGCATGTGCCGCCATCTCATGGGAGTCATTAGGCCCGATGACTGTGCTCTGTGGATTTATGGCAATATATAAGGCCATTTAACAAGGAGATTGCGCATCTTATCGCGCAAATATCCATCAAGATATTCCAATGCAATAAGGATACACCTAATTACCAATTCAAAAGCTGTTTCACCATATTTCACCCACATCCCTTTGTTTAAACAGATTTTAAACAGTGCAAGTGCAATGAATGCCTAGTGAAGTTTGCAACCGTACAAGCTGTTGACTATTCAAGTCTTTCAACTCAGCTCATTGCCTGAATAAAACATATTTACAGTGTCAATAAAAAGTGTTCTAATCATTCCCAAAGAATTTCTTTTTACAGTGCTCAGAGTCCCATGGCGAACGCATTTTTCTTCTGTAATTGACTCCAGCGCACCCTAAAAAGCCTTTTCCATTTATTTTGCTCGAAAAGACAAACATATTTTCTGTAAAATGCTCCAATAAGTCATATGGAATAGCACAGTATTTTCTGGAGCTGATGTGAAGATGCGCAGAGCCATTTGTATTCATGCACGTAACCTACAGTAAAGGATCTTTTACTCTCTGACTTGATAAGCTATCTGTAGATGGCCTCTCTTAAAAGCAATGCGACTTTAATCTGTACCCTATGCCTGGAGTGTTTTGAAGGCAGAGAATCATTAATGGGTTTAACACAGTCAAGGCAGAAAATGAAAAGACACGGACGGTTTTTAGAAGTTTACTCAGAGAACATGGTAACTCAGAGAGGTTAACACTTATTGAGAGAGAGAGAGAGAGCGAGAGAGAGAGAGAGAGAGAGAGAGTGCGTATGTATGTGCCAATGTTAATAGGACACACAGTACCAGGTGTTTCATAAGGTGGATGAAATGTCACCAAGTGTTTAGTTCTAGCCTTCCTCTTCTTGTCTTATTATACAAACTTGTAAAGATTTTGATACAAAAAATGACAGCTGAAAGAAGATTGTCATTGAGTAACGACTTCTGTTCCTCACATAAAGCCATACAAATGACTTCAGAAGTCTTAGAATATCACTCTCAAATGGTATGAACTACTGATTTTTTTTTCTATTTTGAATCCTCACATCACCTGCTTCCCATTTACATTCATTACATCATTAACCAAAGCTAAAACATTCTGTTTTGTTACTAGAAATTAAATAACAGTCTACTAAAACATAATACAAAAACTTAGTTTAGCCCCTTTCTAAGGTGATGCTTCACAATTTCGTTTATTTAAGCTAAAGTACTAAAATAACTACTAAAAATAGTAAATGCCATGGACATATTAAACAATTATGAAGGTTTCTCTAACTAAGACAAAAGTGAAAACAGAAATTATATTAAAAAAATATATATATATAAAAGATTATAATAGTATATCACGGATTCTAAAATGACCATTCTACAGAAGGAAGCAAGTCATACAGGTTTGGAGCATAATGCAAATGATGAGTACATGATGACAGAGTTTTCATTTCAGGGGGAACACTTTTACGCCCCTTTGAACTGTTAGGTTAACCAGCTTGGATAGTCTTACATTATTCTTAGGTATCCTTACATTAGCAGATAACCCAACTTGACTATAGCAATGATAACCAGGAAACACTAGTAAGAAAATGCCCAAAAGACTCTGTAAACTAAATAATAAATATTTAACTGCTCATCAAATTTTTCACCAGCCAAATCAGTTGGGACCTTTTACTCTGCTAAACAATTAAGAAAATATCAGTCAGCAAATTGAATAGGAAATGATTTAAATACCGATATTGCTAATCATACTAAAAATGTATTGTCCTTCAAAAAGAAAACACCTCTGGGTGCTTAAGGACTTCAGTGAACTGATGAAAAGCTGGGATTAACATTGTACCAAATCCCCTCACAATTGTTTTTGCTCTAAAGTCCTTGCTAAATGCTAATTAATAAGCAAATAATAAGGCTTTCTTTTCCCTTTGTGTCAATACCATTGACACACAAAACTGTAACGGAGAAAACAACAAAACACACGAGCTGCACCTGCAAAAAGAACGTTTTTTGTGGAATAATTAATGAAATGTTATAGTTGGAGTGAGCGATTTCTGCGGCACGCAAAATGATGACTGTATTCAACCAGGACTCTCAAACACTTCTTGGGGAATATCAACGACAAGGCTTAGCGATATTATCTGTTTACATTAAACTGGAGCAGCAAAAGTAAAATTACAAACTTCACCTGCATCCATGATTACATTTGGATAAATATTTAGGAAATAATACAATGATGATACAAAATACAAATAATACAATGATGTTACAAATATACATTAAATAATTTGGGGTCAATAAGTCTCATATGCTCACCCAGGCTGATACAGCAAAAATAAAGCACAAATATTAATAATGTGGAATATTATTGCAATTTAACATTGATTTCTACTTTAAAATTGATCAGCAGACATTACTCCAGTCTTTTATGTAACATGATCATCTTTCTAATATGCTGATTTTGTGCTCATGAAACATTTCTTATTTTCAATGATGAAAACCGTTTTACTTCTTTTTCAAGATTCTTAGATTAATAGAGCGATCAAAAGAACGTTACAGCATTATGAATGTCTTTACTAAAGCTCATTGAATGCTAAATAAAGCTTATATATATACCTATATCTATCTATCTTACTGATTTTTTAACTTTAGAAAGGAAGTGTATATTATAAAGACTTCATACAATTGTACAGACACTCACTTTTTTCACTCACACACATAAGCACATTCTCATCACCTAGTCATCCTAGGCACAAAGTCATTCTCATCCTAGGATAATTTTGAAATCCTTTGACTTTTGTTGTCTAGATTTCTCCCACTGTGAAACAACCTTCTATTATCATACCCTTGGCTGCACTTGTTCTTCGGTTATTCCCCAGCAGTCGCTCTCACACTCTTCCCAAAACACATTTAAACTTATTTCCCTCTGTCTTAATAGACCCACTACACCTTGTTTTATTGACTAGGAGGTTCTGCATGTTTAAGCAAGTGCCTGTCAAGTTAAGTCCCTGATCACAGTTGACATTTCTTTGTTAATCTTCTGACTAGGGCTGTCTGTGACCATCTCAGTATGTGTTGCACTTTAAATTCCCAATTAGAAAGTATTAGCTATGCTGTCAAAGGAATAATAATCTAGAATATAAGTGAAAAAGAAGGAAAAGGGAAACAGAAAGCAAGCAAAATGGAAAAACGGAGACTATAAAAAAGAGGTTTACCTTCTGTTGTCAGCGCAGATCATATCAGAAAGGGTTTGTCAGTTTTGTACCGATGCCAAATGTCTGCTCAGTGTAACGCAGTATTGAAAGATGAAAAAGCTTGATATGATTGTGGTTTGATCGGATGCTGGCAAGTTGTTTCAGCTGCACTGTGCATCAATTTACGCTTGATGTTTTAATGCATTTCATCGCTGGTGAGAATTTCATTGAAGCATTTGAACTTTTGTATTAGTAGTAACCTCTTGTTTGATTACTCTGGAGCAAAGAAGACTTCTCGTCTTCTCCATTGTGATTGGAAATACCTCCGACTGCTTTCAAACAAGCCATTGAGTCAATTGAGTCTCTAGATGTGTTACAAGAAAAAAAAAAATCTCATATTTACCTGTAGAAAAAAAAATGCTCTAATAGTTCAAATGAAAACATTGGCACTACAAAAGTACACACATTCTCAAAAGCTTCACTATTGAATACCTTTAGAAATAAGTCAATGTTATGCTTTTAAGAGCCCTCCAAACAAATTTGGTACAAATATGGTGAACATAGACGGTGCCATCAATTCACCAAAAGCAAAGGTATGGCAAACTCTGATGCCGTCATTAAATCTTCCTCCCTCTATGTGACAGTCTCACATATTTTCTCTCATTCCTGACCTTATACATGCTGCAGCAACGGCTATCCTCAAATATCACAGCAAGCATATCTACGAATATATTAAAGTCTTTTGACAAATTGAAATCCATGAAATGGAAATTCATGATATAGCAATAGAAGAGAGAAAAGCAATCAAAATACTGTTGACAACAGCACCAGCCTTAAAATACAAGTGTGTGGTACATCCGAAGATGAATCACATAGCTTTGGTCTATAAATCTGGGTTATGATCACTATTGAAGTACTGAATTAATCACTTAATATGATGTTTTCCAGAACTTCAAAGCTCAAAAGTTTGACCCTATTGGTCTTTGTGATGGACCCTAATGGACCCTAGTTTGCCTATCACAATTCAGTCTATAGGCAAACTAACACTGAATAAAAAGCAAACTTTTATTTTAAAATACTGACTAAAGAAAAGAGAGTCAAATTTTGCAATTAAAAGAGCATGAGGTGTGCATTACATTTAAACTAAACTGTGAAAAAATTGTGAAATAAAAAGCAATTGTCACAATTTTCTTTTTATACCGTGGTGGAAACAAGATTCCATATTTTGACAAGTATCATTAAAACAAACTTAAAACAGTTTTTGAGATTTCATCCATTCTCATTCAAATACATAGAAGGTGCACATGAATGGATGGCTGCCCAGTGGCGCTACAAAGATGAACCTGCTTATGGAATGAAACCCTTGCGTATTACAATGATTTATGATGAAACCCTGTCGACGCCACTCTGTGACTCGTGCCTAATGACTTGAAGAACTAATGACTAGATTACGACTGCTGTGCTTATTTTCTCCATTAATCTCCAATTCTGCCCCCGTTACATCAATTTTATCATTTCATTTCAGCAGATAGCATTCCTCTTTTTTTCAAGAAGAATTGAAGTGAAAATATAGATCCATACTCTTTTTGTATTTTAGTATGGACATAAAGGTTAGCATATTGTTTCGGTAAGGATTGCAGTACAGTAGCCTAAAAAATAATTATAAGTGCGTATTATAATTATTATTAAAATAAATTCAACTTAACAAAATCTCAAAGAGACAATATTGTGCTTTTTTGAATATTATCTGTTATACAGCTATTTGTGAATTTTAAAATGTCGGCAAACTTTCAAAGATCAAAATACACAAATCCCCAAAAGAACGAACTGATTCTGAACTGTCTAAAAAGGAATCCTCAATAATTCCAGACTTGTAACAAAAGTTGTAGCTGTAGCTGAGCAATGGAACACTTTGGTTTGTGTTGTCGACATGTTGAGAAGATGATTTTCTGCGCTGAAAAAGAAAATGTACTAACATTTACTGTATGCACTTCCAAACGATCAGAACTCAGGCTCCAATCAATATTGATATGGAATTAACCAATAGGAGAAGTGTAGGCTTTCGGAAAGCAAAGGTTTAGAGAGGTTTCTCTGCAAGGTATATTATGAAATGATTAAAGTGGGTTTTTTCACCTTAGATGCATGTAAAACCTATTTTAGGAGACTTCCTAAATACAAGTAGGGACATTATATATGTATACACATACAAATGCTTCACTACACGTGTCTATATTTGTCTAAATACAGTATATATATTTGCAGAAATTAACACCGACAGCAATAATAACCCCCACCCACTCCACCACTGTCATTTGTCAAGAATGTATAGATCCAAACACTGTAACTGAAATCAATGCCCTCACAGAGGACCGTTGTACCAAGTGATAATCATTCACACTATAACAGAGTTCATTTGGGGTTAAATCATTCAGCCCACTTAAACCATATTGTTTTGTTCATTTCCCCTAATAATAAAATTCCATTCCCAGCCAGGCACACTCCAGTTTGCAAGATCATCTCAATAGAGCAGATGTGGCTCCATGCTGCTCTTGCTGGATGTAACAATGAGCGAATAAACAGAGAGAGACTTGTGCAGCACAAAGGCTTTTTGCTTTAATGGATTTTTAAATAGAGAGGGAAAAGCATCTCCAGCCCTATCACAGAACTGTTTATTCATACTCTTACGCTGAAATAACTTAATCCACCATCCTTAGTGAAGATTAGAGTAGATTTGCTTCAATTAAAAACAGACTTTACACCAAACACTCAATACACAGCTCACTGGTGCATTGTTTTAGATTTACTGTGGTTTTGGAATTGCCAGAAAGCATCATTATGACTAGTTATGCATTTCTGATCGTGTAAGATGTGCAAATTTGATGCATTGACAATACAATTTCTGTCTTAAACACTGTGCCCTGAAGCCTAGTTGTTAAAGAAATAATTTACCTAAAAAATTACAACACTATAATTTACTGAACCATTTTTCATGACAAAACAAGCATAATTAAAGTGGTACATACTAAATAGCTTGGGTGTCAAAACAGCTTTGCGGGAGAAATGTATGCAGTCAAATGGGTTTGCAAAAACACAAGGTTAAGTAAGTGATTACAAAATTGTCATATCCATTTAACTAAAGGCTACCCTAAAATTCTTACCTAAAAAGTCTTACACACTAAAATACACACATGGTAGCTATTAATCTATTGCAGAGATCTGTATGCAGTGCTGTGAGAGTTTCAATATCAAGCACAGGCAACTGTACTTCAGCTCTTTACATTAACTGAACATTTGCGGTCGCGTGTGAATCAACACTTTCTCTATGTCAGCAACTAATACATTTTTGCAGCCAACTGTCTTTCTTCCTGACACTTCATCTAAACTTTTGAGCACTGATTACATAGACTGTTAATTGATCAGGCTAGTGTGGAGATTAAAGTCAACTGGAAGAAATTGTTAGACTCCAAACAGATAAAAATAATTTAGCTTCAGGTGCGTAGACCCAAAAACATAGTCAGTGCAGACAAACAAAGGAATGGATAACTACACAGAAAATGTGAAAATTTTGTTTTATAAACTGCATAGTGCAAGTTAATGCTTTTTTTTTATCAAATAAAACCTTACAAAAACATTTAAAACTGAGAGGGGGGTGGATAAGACTTTGTAAACAAGAGTTGTCTTAAAAGGCCTGTCCATCATTTGGACACACGTCATCATACTTTAGGCAAGTGTTGAACAGTTATACATGATGCTTATAGATCATAGTTGCACATTTTATTGGTTTACAAAGGTAGCACACATATCAATGCCTACATAATCATATTAATGTGCTCACACACTGCCAGCATACTTAAGTGACCTGCTGTTAAGCGTTGACACCTGTTTCCAGTCATAAATCTAGACTTTAAAGGGACAGTTCATTAAACATATTGATCCTGTCACTACAAACCTGCATGACTATCTTTCTTCTGTGGACCTCAAAAGGAGGAATACATACTGGACACTTTCTTTTCTTTTTTTTACCATAATCAAAATGATCTGGTTTCTTAAGCTCAAAAATGACAAAAGTTTTCTGAAGTCATACAATTACTTTGTGTGGTGAAAAGGCTGAAATTTAAATAACTAATTTTGTAATTTTTTTTTATTATATTCGCCCTTCTCCTCTTCAATGACACTGATTTCTTACTGCAAATGCCAGTGATCTTCAGATATAAACAGAACTGAAAATGCTACATTTTCAACAAATTGTTTTAAATCATCCACTGTGTTGGAGTCTAATTAACATGATTCAGTGGCGATTCAGTATAACAAGTCACTTGAACTGACCTCCAGGGAAACAAAAAAGTCTGAATGACAACCTATGCAAATTAGATCAATACTAACGCCAGCTATTGGATTGGTTCAGGTCCCTCAGGAGCAGTGTGTGATTGGCTGCTTAAACCGGCATGATTTGTATATATCCGTGCTGACACTTACACCGACTTAGTCGGTCTGGAGATAACTGGTAATTTCCTGCCCAGAATGTACATGATGAATGGGTTTACCAATATAACCCCCCAAGAGCTCTGTCAGGGGCTTATTTTAACTGACACCGCAGAGGAAAATCGACCATTAAAAGAAACCATCGTTCATTTCTCCACTCTAATGAGCGAGTCCATATTGAATGGATTGTAACAGTCTAGTTATTGAAATCAATACCAACTCCAATCCCTCATTCCCTTTATGGATCTCTAGCCAATCCATAGATATAAAATGACACTTTGCCTATTGTGCATAATTTCTATTTGAGAGACAGGCATCAAAAGTTTGCAAAAATACAAATAAATGTATTGATACAGCGGTCGTAATGATGCACTGTATGGCTTACAATGCAAACATTTGAATCATTTATGATTTTTGACTATCACACCTTGTTGGCACATGACTGTGACACTGCAACTGACATTAAGTCGAAATTTTGGATATAACAATTATTTGGATTTTCTTAATAAAATTTTGTTGGAAAAATTACTTTAATGGGATAAAAAACATATATTTGTATATATAAAAAAATATTTTACATATAGCATCACCTGTGGAAAAAAAAAACTTTCAAACATAATTTATCATATTGAAAAGTTTGAGCATAGTGCATTATAGATAAAGTATTCTGTACTAGGTCTGTGGGTATGCTGTTGTATACTGCACATTTAGGTAATTCTAAGCTACCAAAATTACCATATTATGCACAACATTCATTCTGGATACTGCAGTGATAGGTTATGTGGTAGTATGCCATCTGAATGGCCTTGGACTTTATAACTTGCCATATTAAGCAACTCTGCGCCTTAATATAAAAATAACTCAACATGATTGTCTGTGGAGAGAAATCGCTTTTATTTCATGGTCCCTGAACTTCCCTGTATCATTTTGAATCAGACCTGGCACAATCCCTATTACGGCTACTGCATTTTATGGCTCCTTGCTTGACTGACATTTCTGTAACATATAATTACATTATAAGACTATTAAACTTATCAAGAGCAGACTCAAAAAAACAATGTTCTTCCATGACTGTTAGATCCCACAGACTCAAATGTAGGATGATAAAGGGGCAGGACCTAGACTCCTCTCTCTGGCCTCGAAGAAAGCCGTTGACATGTTGATAGATTTGAAAGAAGGAGCAAGCATGAAATCTTTCCAGAAGACTGTAGCCAACAAAGAAGGGAAACATCCTCAATAGCCTGCCATTCTAATTGGATCTGACAGTCAAGTCAAAGATAAAAGAGAAACAAGATATGGGGCTCATGTACACATATAAACGGAGACTTTGAGCACTACTGTTGTACTGCATTAGCGAGGTTGGATATTTCTAAAATCTCATCATCCCTAATCAAATGATTGAGCACACAAGCATACAATATACAATGTGTGGGGAAAAACAGGAACATCTATTAAGGTTAGAAGACCAGCGGCCTGGGTTTATGGATATTGATGCCGGTAGAATTGCATGTCAGAGCAAAGCAGGGGACTCACAGAGAGAGCATCATTCATCCCAGTGGCCTCTTATACACACACTGAATGAGGTGCCAACCTGTGTCATTCAAAGAGCCATTTCTGTCCACCTCGCTCTATTGTCCTCTGACAGAGAGAGAGAAAAGTGTGAGGTGTGGGATGGAGGGTTGTGCATGAGCGAATGTGGGTATGTAGGGAAAACGGGGCAAGGGAAAAGATATGACGGGAAATGAAGCAGGGTAGAAGAGTGGAGGAGAAGGGGTGGAGCATTCATCAGTATAACCTTTTGACACTTAAATGCTGGAGTCTGAATATAAAACATTGCTTGTTGCCTTTTCCAGCTAAGCCACTAGAAATAGAGGCAGAAAGCTTTGAGAGAGAGAGAGAGAGATGCCATCTTCAATACAGTCCCATCTTACAAACCATCACCAATACAGTTCCATTTTACAAACCATCACCAATATAACCCTACTGTACCATCACCAATATAGTCCCATCTTATAAAGTGACGATAAAGCACCACTCAAACATCATTTAAAATAATATTCAAGTAAATTCCTTGTGATTTGACAGAACGGATTTTCCACTATGATTTTACATTCAACAAATGTGGTAAAAATGTACAGTACATTTATGTTTTGCCCCACAGAAGCCATTCTACAGGTCAAAAATTGTGAATTTAGCTTATCCAACAATAACATTTGCCAAAGTTTTGTTTCCAATCATGTAAACAGTTGTACTAATCTGTAACATTCAGCAAAAATATGAAATGCGGTCTCTGGCATGGTATAAAATGTTAAAGATTATAAAACAAATGTATAGTAACACAAAATGTATTATTCTCCACTGCAGGTCTCCAGAACATTTTGGAAGGTGATCTTTTATAAGTGCCTCCAAGAAGGAGCAAGATCATCAGAAGACATGAAATATTCCCTTAACTTACATTTATAAATGATCTCTTCACAATAATCAATCTTTACACATATCTGATAAAGCTATCTTATCCGACAGCCTGAAAATCAAGCTCCTGCAAAAAAGCCCCTTAAAAAGTCAATAGTTTCCCTTCTGGATCAACCTCTGCACAAACTCTTGCAGACACAAATCAGGGAAATAACATTGTGTAGAGCCACCAGACAGTAAACACACAAACTAAAGGAGTTGAGAAGGAAAAGCAGCTTTCAGACTGTTTATGAGTTGCTTCACTATCCTCACAGATTTAAATCCTATCTGAAAACAAATTTTCACGGATGTTATCCATTTTCTCAATTTCTATGAATTCAAATGCACAACTTTGGTCAATCTCTTCTCTATAAATGTTTAAAAAATAGTGTTAGATGTGCAGACATTACCTCTAATAAAGTCATTTTTAAAACAGTGATTCATTCAGGCCAAAATGGTCATTCTCTTGACTAAATTCGTTAATAGCAGTCCAAGAATTTAAAACTGAAACTTTTTAAATTGAAAGTTTCCACATCAAAAACAATTGCTTATCAAGGGAAAACCTTGAAAAAACAACATAATAAAAAAAAAGTTACTCTACGTTATGCATTCTTTATCACCACAATATCGGTGCGTTGCATGAAGGAAAGAAAAAAAAACATTTTTCGCAAAAGAGCTAATAAAATCGTTATTTTATCAAGATCAATCTGGATCTGATTCAGAATGATTATCAAAACATAGATAGATTAGATTGAATCCATAAACACCTGCAAAGCTTGCACAGTGCTATAACTTGTCCTGGGTTGACATTTCATTTAATAACTAATAATAAGGCAGTTTTGATTTATGTGCTGTTTAATGTTGAATGGATATTTTACTTATGCATCTGCTTACATATGATATTACTTGTTTCTGCTTCTTCACCTGTTTTTTGATCAGGAGATTCAGTACTCTTTCAAAAGATACCTAATAGCGCCCCCTAGCAGTGAGAACACGGAAATCTCTGTCAATGGCGGGGAAGAGTTTTCGCACAAATTACAGAAATGTCAATGGAGAAAAAAAAAAAAAGAGTTACAAAAAGAGTAAACTCTGAGCAGCTTTTCAACCATGGCTTGACTTCCCTCATTTACTGGCAAATAAATAATTTCATGAGGAAGCCATGATACCCATCCCAAACATGGTCCACAAATGTCTTCTGCAGACATTGCAATACAATTTTTGGTGGACCAAGTACATTTGAAATGATCATTAATAATAAGCACTCTCCCCCTACATGACAGTTGAGGGAGAATCGACCTCCACTTGTGTAAACAACCAGACACTTTATCAAATAGAATTTCTCAGTTTTTAAGCATATATTGATCTACCCCTACAAAAAACCCCAGCACTTAAAACCCCTCCAAGCTCCAAGAGCAGTGCTGAAGAAGTTCTGGAGGACGCTTTCAGTGCTTGAATCACTTTTCGAATTACGCATATGACGCACGCTCCGTGCAGAAACGAAAATCTGTGAGTAATTTCTGCGTGATTCATGCGTTTTCGCTGTGTGACTGGCCCTTGAGTGTGTTCATTGAAGCATCGTTGTCCAGGAATTCCCAGATTACATTGATATCGACAAAGACGTCGTTACTGATAGAAGCATTTGTTTTCAAGCAGACCGTTAAAGGCAAAAAGTAACAATCCATTTTAGAGTTTGTAAATAACCACATTAACTGCGTGTGCAATACTATTCAGAACTGTGTCCAAGCGAAATGACTGTGTTATGAGCGAATGTGTTTGCACGGGTGTTGTGACTGTGTTTACACCGTGTTGGTGCAAATATGAATTTTGCTGTTAGCAAACATACACAATGTATGTACATTTTATAGCATGCCGATCGCTTCATCAAACAAATCGACATATTGGGTGTTGGTTATCTTTTTGCAACACCGAGGCCGTCGACATAACCGAACTCCACTGTATACACACAGTATATACACACACAGTAATACCTCGGTTTACGAGTGACTTTGTATACGAGCAAATCTGTGTACAAGCATTGCATTGGCATGCGAGGAACATTTTCCCTCGCCCACAAGCATTTTTTGGTGGAAAAGTCCAAACGCTCAGCATCTTTGCGCTAATGACAGCTTCTCACAAAGTCTATCACCCCTTAACTCATTCATTCTCTCAGCGTCGCTCGGTTTGGTTGCATCATTCACCACAGTGCATAATTTTAAGTGATTTACAGCGGTTTTACCTCTTGTTGTTAACATTAATTGTGATCGCTATTGTTCACGTAGTGAAATATATACGTACAGTACAGCATATAGACCAGTGCTTCTTAACCTTGTTGGAGGTACTGAACCCCACCAGTTTCATTTGCGCATTCACCGAACCCCAGCTCCTAACAATAAAATGGACGTAATTGTGTTTCCATGGGCCGACCAATACCATTTGATCCGCGATACGATCCGCGGACCAGGGTTGGGGACCGCTGCTCCACCGAACCCCTAAGACTGACTCACCGAACCCCTGGGGTTCAATCGAACCCAGGTTAAGAACCACTGATATAGACAATGGCTCCCAAGAAGAGTAAGAAAGAAGGTACGGAAATCTCCCTCTAAGCAGTAAAACCCTCCTCTCGTCTCCGTCTGCCAGCAGCAACGCTACTTAAAGGTAAAGCGCACGTTGCAGTAAATTGTCAAGTATTTTTTTTGTTTAATTGTCTATTATTAATTAGTATTTATATGACATCTTTAATCTTTATATTGACATCTTATAATTTTAACTAATTAATAGGGTAAAAAAAATAAATTAAAATGGACATTTATGGTAATGTTGAACACATCAAGTGATTTGTATTGCATTCTTAGGGGGAAAATTGGTTTAGTGTAAGAGAATTTTGATTATGAGCTAGCTCTTAAAACAAATGAAACGTATAAACCGAGGTATTACTGTATATATATATATATATATATATATATATATATATATATATATATATATATATATATATATATATATATATATATATATATATATATATACAAATATAGATAGATATAGTAAATTAGATAGATAGATAGATAGATAGATAGATAGATAGATAGATATAGTAAATAAGTTAACAACATGCCTCTTTTAACACCCTCTGGTGTTCCTCATTTAGGGATCACAACAATTCACTTTCTAGACAAAAGTTGTCCAAAAAAAGTTCAAAGGGGCCAACAAGTTTTTTAATCTGATTGGGGACCTAGAAAAATTACTTAACCTTAAAAATGTATTCTTCGTGAATGTCTTCTTCAGCATTTATCGCCTTCACTATTCCTATTTAGTCCTTACATATTACTTAATTTGTTTTAAATGTGGACTTTGGACATCACTGTACATATAAGCAAGATTGATATTTCCGGACATCCTTTATCATTACACACAACACCATCAGCAGAAATCTCAAATCTCTTTCTCCCACTCGCTTATTCATGGAAGCATATGGTTGTGTCCATCAGCACAGTGAAGCTGCAATGATGGAGTGTACTTGTTGAATTATGCATACGCAATAGAGTCACAGATCACTGCAGTGCCTGCTTCTGACAGATATGAATACCTGTGAGGAGGATAGAAACTATATGAGCTACATATCTACCTGTCTCTTTCCTGCTCTCTCTCTCTGTCACAGCAAAAGATACGCATCCTGAACCAAGTATAATAGCAACAAAGAAAGTGTTTCTACAACCCTTGTGATCACTAAAAGCTAATGTTGGTCTTTGATTTATCAACTGGATGCACTCACAGCTCTATACTACTGCAGTTGTCGAGATGTGTTTTCTTCTGCCTTTGTGTCTCTGCTAACTGACGGGGGCCTCTGACTCATTGCTTGTGCTCTTCTCTGCGCCAAGAACATGTCAGATGAAACCTGTCTAGGTTTTTAATTCAACGTTTTTAAATCAAACAATTAATGCATCAGCAAGACACAGTAAGTTGGTGTAAGACTGTGACCCCAAATCTGTGATTAAGCATAGCTATGGATGAAAAACAGAAAGAGGTTGGTGGGGCTCATATGAGCGATTTGATTGTTGAAATGTTTAAAAAAAGAAAGAAAAAAAATTAATAGTAAGTGACTGTCTTGATTTTTCATGTGTTTTGAGTGTTGTGTGATCTAAGACACTTTAGGTCTGTGTGTACTTTCCATTCTTCTCATGAAGAGTCCGAAATCACACACTATATGAAAAAGAGTATATTCTATTTATTAAGAAAGTGTTTAACATGAATGAAATTCTGACTGTGGCGAGCAGGGCGGGTTCGAGGGACCATGAGAGCGTCACGATAGCCGGTGGCGTGATTGATAATGAGCGACACCTGCGAGCCATCGGTCTCTCGTGTCTCACGGAGGAACGGGGGCATAAAAGGAGGAGCGATGACAGTGAAAGCGAGAGAGGATCAGGCCTGGATTTTATGTTGTGTTTGTGTGGGCGGCAGTTGTCCATGAGGAACTGCCGCTATTATGTTTATTTTGTATTTATGTTTATTTTGAGTCATTAAAGTGTGTTAAATGTTTGCCGGTTCCCGCCTCCTTCCTCCCTGAACATTGAACTTTGTTACACTGGTGCCGAAACCCCGGAGGTCGGAGGGACACACTGTCAAAGAGCCCTCGCTGCAGGGAGGGCTCGCGATGCTGCAGAGGTCGGGCAGCACAGAAGACGACGAGAGGTTCGTCAAGGGCTGTCCGCGGCGGTGGCGCTGGAGCGAGAGAGGTTTGCGTGGGACGGGGAGCCCTGCCGTGCTCCTGGGATGAGGTGGGAGGTTGCCGTCCGTGAGGGAGCGGAGGAGTCGCCCATTCGCCAGTGCGCTGGAGCCTGCTGCCGTCCGCCGTGAACGGGGACTCGCGGGGAACGGGGACTCGCCAGGAGTCGTCGTCGCCGGCCGCCAGGAGGCGGAGGAGCGCCAGCCCGTCCACAGAATAGTCTCCAGTGCCATCGCATGGCACCGCGAGGAAGAACCTCTCGGGCGGTCGAGGACCGAGAGTCAGCGTGTCGGGGAACCGGACCAAGATAATTTTTTTTCTTTCTTTTTCCTCTCTCGTCGCTGTCGCTCCTCTTGTCTCCGTTTCCTTTTCCCTCGCCTCGTCTGTCCTTACCACCAGGTACCGCGGCTGGCGTGATCGGGCCACCCCGGAGGTGGGGGGGGGGGGGGGGAGTACCCCCCAGCCTGCGAAGGGCGTTGGGGGTATGTGGCGAAAAGGGCGGGGTCGAGGGACCGTGAGAGCGTCACGGTGTTCTAGTACTTGACATGACTGGGCTAGCTACACAAAACTAGAATAATGGGGAAAAGAAAACTTACTACAACATTATTGGTCAATGTGGCATTCCCACAGCTTGTGTCTCCCATTCCTTCTTTCTCTACCTTTCACCTTCTTCCTCTTTGACAGGAAATTTGCTCACTAGATAAACGGAATAGGGTCAAACACTCACCTGAGCCTCACCAATTAAGTCTCAACAAGATACTCTTATCAAACTGGCTTTTACGGCCAAACTCTACAGACATGGGAATGCTGGAGGAGAAAGAGCAGTCACAGACATTTAAGAAATGTGCCACTTTCAGATAAAGCTTCCTTTATACACGCACGCACTCCTGATGAATACAGAAGCCTAATTAGACTAAACGGCGTTCACAAAGACCATACCAGAATACAAAACGTGATGTGTGTGTATGTGCAAGCAAAAGCACACATGCATTTAGGAATGAAATTACATTTTCAGTTGTCGAACAAATTAGGCACATTGAAATGTTTAGAAGGATTCTGTAAACACCCTCAAAAATTCAAAGGCACTTTTAATGAACAGGTTACACACACACACATATATATATAAAATTGCAAGAACCATTAAATATAAATACATGGTCATGTATGTCCCTGATAAACAAAATGCTGCAGAGAAAATGAATAACAAATCAAAAACATGCTTCAGTTAAGCCATGAAATCTGGAAAGAGAAGGAAAATAAATTAATAATGACACTTTCTGTACCACATCTCATTCAGAAACGGTGGACCCTGAATGGGAATAATTTAATGACCTTCACACTGTAGCTGAAGGGACATTGTGAGAGTTATCATTTTACTGTAAAATAGGAGACACTCTGGGGAATAAAAGAAGCACCTTGAAATCCCAACTGAAGTTAAAACTCTCAAAAGATTTCATTCAATTCAAGTTTGATAAATAAGACCAAAAATGAAAGGTGGATAAAGCAGGGCACTCTAAGATTAAATTCTCTCTCAATTTCTTTCCATTTCTGTTTCTCTTTCACATGTAAGAATTGACGGTTGCACGTTTTGAGGGTGACTCACTCATCATATGATTCAGAAAGGGAAAACTGTGAACCTGAGGTGATGGAAGGGGTGCTGTAAACTTAGTAACTCAGTATTATGACCAACATCCTTGTTGGATGGGGATTTAGAGTAAATCAACAAGACAATTCAGGCCAAATCTTGTACATCTGCTCTGTAGCCACTAGAGCATAGAAACATCTTTGGTTCATTTATAGGACAGGACATTTTTTGACTTACATGACAGTCCTCAGACCAGTGTTCATTTTTGTGTAGAATGTTCTAGAACAATTCCTTTATAAAACTTTATAACTTTGAAGCAAATTAAATGGTACGAATAAGGGTGAATCTCATACATTTTTGCAAGAACATGTGTGGGTCATATTTCACAGCCAAAATTGAAAGAAAAAAAGTGAGAAATTATTTTTTGCGTAAATTGATACTATTTAGGTCCATAACATAAAAAAAGCACTGTGACAATATTTAGATGACAGTTAAGAATAAATTGCTATATTGTGAACAGACACACATACACACTCACATATTCACACACAACCTTATCCAAAAAAATAAATAGATATATCCTGGAAAACCATCTGGTTTTGAAGTCTAGATGTCTATTTAAGAGTAATGTCGCTACTCAAGCCTCCCTTACTTCCAGCTGAAAGTTCCCCAAGGGGAGGACGTGTCTGAGGACCATCATCCACTTAAGGAAAGAGGTACTGACACCAAAAGTGTCCATCACCTGATATGCTTCTGGCCACAGTTGTGTCCAGAAAGTTCTAGTCTCAGTGACTGCCTGGAAACATTGCGCCAATAGGAGACTCGCCTACTCCAAGGAAGATATCAGAGGAGTCAGTTTGGTTATTCCCTGCCAATCATCTGCTCAAGGGCACAGAATTGGCTAGCCGAGTTGTGCCAGAGACAAGCCTAGAGAGGCTGGTTCCCCCAGTAGATGTTTTGCCAGTGCAGGAACTTCTGCTAAACATATCTCAATAGAAGCAGAATCTTTCATTAACAGCCAAGCCCTCCCAAAAAGACTGGGGTTTGGGAAGCACTCTCAGTTGAAATATTCTCGGCATAACCTGTATCTGAGGATCATCATCTTCTAGAAGGCTTTGGGGAAGAGATTATGACATCAGTGGCAACAGTCCTCTGAAGGCAGACCCCTCTGTGGGGATGTGGTCAACCATTCACTATAATGTCAATTTCCCGTCGATCTGCCAATCCTGCCACCTCGTTTACTTTCGGGAACACCTTTATCACATTAGCACACATTATCTGCGTCTGTGGGTTATATGCTGGAAAATACAGTATCTTAGCCATGAATGAGCTAAAGCCAGGCCAGTCACTCACTGTTACACACTTTCAAAGACTGCTGGGTCTCTTGGTGGCTATGTGATACCTCTTGGCCTCCTGTACTTAAGAGCTCTGCAAAGGTGACTCAAAATCAAGGGGTTCTCGCAGAGGGGAAACCACATTCTGTATGATCTAGCCACGCAGGTGCTTTCCTGTTTTGGTTATGTGTAAGGAACCTTAGTTAAATTCACAAGGGCCTGTGACTTTCACAAGTAGTTACTTTGCTCAAGGTCTTTGGAAGGGCTATCATCTCCCGTGGCACATAAACTGCCTGAAAATGATGGCCATGTTTCTAGCACTCAAACATTTCCTTCCATACCTTATAGGCCATCATCTGACTCATTGGTGGTCTCTTAAATAAATCATCCGGGGGGGTCTGTGGTCACGTACGTTATGTAAACTAGCTCTCCTACTGTGGGCCCAAAGAAAGCTGCACGCATTGAAGTCAGTTTATATCTCTGGGCAACAAAATTAGGGAGCAGACATCCTGTTGAGGCAGGGGCAGAGGCCTGGGGTATAAAGACTCCATTGTGAGGTGGTGGAGCTCCAATGGAAGACTTTTGGTCAAGTTGAAGTAGATCTGTTCGCATCTCTAGAGAAAACACAATCTCCTCTATGCTTCTCCCTTACACACCCAGCTCCTTTTTGGCTGGATGTCATGGTGCAGACGTGGCCAAGGTTATGACTGTATGCTCTGACCAGGATTGCTCTGCTCACAGGGGTTCTGGAGAGAGTCCGCCAAGACAAAGCCTGTCTTCTGCTAGTAGCCCCGATCCGGCCAGCCTGAATCTGGTGCTCCGATATTGTGTCACTCCTCAATGACTTGGAAGATTCAAGTTAGAAGGGACATTCTGGGGGACAATCCTTTACTCACTTCCAGAGCTGTGGAAACTGTGGGCTTCATCTCTGAGGGGCCCCAGTTTGCACGAGAGTGCTGTATTTGGCCATACTGTTGGATGGCCTTTCTATGCCTCTATGACAGAAATTTTTCTCTCTCTCAAAACGGTTCCTCCTTGTCATGTCATCGCTCTAAAAAACATTGAAGATCGATGCTATCTCACTTGCATATGAGTCGGCTGGCCAGCCTTCACCTATGACTGTCCAGGAATATGGCTACTTCAATATATTTGCATTCAGGAATTTCCCTGATGCGGCAGGCTGGTCCTCCAAGCACACATTTGTGAGGTTTTGTAACCTAGATTTGTGCTCCACTCTGGGGTCCCAGGTGCTCTCATCCTAGTGTGAGCATCACAATTTCACTCAGACAGGCAGTTGTTAATGTGGTGGCGTGGGTAGAAATGTTTACACAATCTTTGACACAACACAAGTTCACTTGAAAGAGAACATCTCAGGTTATGACTCTATTGTGCACATCATTTTTTGACAGACATCAATGTTGTGATATTCAAATGATGTGGATTTGTTTTTACCAGGAAATTATTGATTTTGAGGTACAAAGTTGTTTTGATTGCCTCTTATACATTTTTTGTTTTTATTTAAACCTATGAAAATGCAGATCCTGCTGTAAAGAACAATAAACAAAAAACAAAAACAAATAATTTCTAACCCCTTATATATTTTAAGTTAGAAAATTATTATTTACCGTTCCAGTGCAAGATATTACATTTCATGGATGGTACAGAGTATCACTGATTGGATATACATGTCTTCACCTCTGCAGTAATGATGTAGTTTGCACTACATACCCACAGGTACAAAAAAAGCCAGTAGACTGAAACTAGTGGCTCATTTTTCTCTGACACTCGTGGGCGGAGCACTATGCCCTTCTCATTAATAAGCTGCGATTAGTCTTAATAAAAGGAAGAGGACCTGTTATTCAGTAGTAATTGTGTTAAGGACTTGCTACGGGAAGGCAAGTGCTGAAGCTCGGAGATGCTGGCTGACGGGGACGATGTCCTGTCAGGGACAATCTTCTGCTCACTAAATAGTGCTCAGACAGGCCAGGGTGTGAAACAACCCCACATTTATCATCTTCACAAATCCAGAGCCATGGGGCTGTCATATGCTCATGTGAACACACACACACACACACACACACACACACACAAACTTATCCATAAAAATAGCATGTTTTAAAAGATGCAAAAGGGAATCACTCTCGCATTCAGACACGCACATACAAATACATACGTTCACATAAGGCTATGAGCTCCTAAACATGCCAACGCAGTAGAGGAGGGAATGGGCATGATGCCAGTGTTGGACAAGACATAGCGGCACATGGCATCACACAATGCCCAGTGCCACCTTCTGCTGAGTAAAGAGAGAATGTGCATACATGAGAGAGAGAGAGATTTCTGTATGCATGTTTCTATTTAAAAAAAAAAAAATTGCAGCAATTCTTTGGTTATTTGATATGTACCACTGGAAAAAATTCAAGTCAAACACAAGTCAAAATCAGAAGAAAAACAAAAAGCAGTTTCTCCCGCTGCGCTGTGCACGTCCCTTTAAGAAGCGTGTCGGTTGAGATGAGAAGAGCCCGCCCTCATGGCAGCACAGCCAATCACGTCTTCTTGCATGATTGACGGGTCAGACAGCCTATCAGCACCAGATGTCAGAGTGATAGTGCAAGCACCAAAGATAACAACCCTTGCAAGAAAGAAAAATGAAAATTTATTGATGTACATGATGTGAGTTATTAAATGAGAATGTACATGCTCGTGTTTTTGGTGTCTTTTTACACAACAGTGTTGCCGCAATTTGTTTGATGAAGCGATCGACATTCATCTAAAAAAAATGTATACACACTGTACTGTGTATATGTTTGCTAACAACAAAAGCCATATGTAAAACCACCACAATAAAAACCTTCGATTCTTGATACAAACCTTTAATTATATTCTCCAACAATGCAAACACAAAGATTGCTCACAAAATCACAAAAAATGTGCGGGATGCTACAGCGTGTTATCCCTCAGACGTGAGCGGACCGCCATCCATGTGCAAGGCAAACTGAGTGCATGCGCAGTGAACAAGGTACACTAATTAGTCACGAAATAACAATGTCAAGTGGCGATTTTTCACTCTTTTGTGCTCGAGATATGAGTTTTCGGCGACATTAACGAATTGACATAACCTACAAGAAAATGCTAAGACAAATAGGGAGTTTGGCGGTTCCACTTCAAAAACGTCGACATAATAGGATTGCTGAGTTAACCATAAGTCGAGATAAGTGAACTCCACTGTACTTCGAAGAATACTGTTACATGACCAAAATAATGCCATACTTTGGTACTTTTTTGTTGTACCCTGGGTGTAAAATTGTATTATTTGAAGTTTCATGGATGTAAATTCCAATGTACATCACTTACTGTCACGGTTCTGTCAGGTTCAGTTCCGTTTCCAGTGTTTCTAGTGACAGAACCGTGGCACTGCTTCTCCTCCCGTGTCTGTGTCTCGTTAGCGTCTGCCCCGCCTTCTTGTTTCCCATAATCATTCCCAGGTGTCTCTGATCACTCCTCCCCTCATCTGTCCTATATAGTTCCCTCAGGGTTTGCTGTCTGGTGTAGCTTCATTGTCATTCATGTCTTTGCTTCGTGGTCCTGCTAGTTTGTTGCCTGATGTCTGATCGCCCGTTCCACCCTGTTGATCCTTTGTGTTCAGTTTATCAGGTTATGTTATGTTTTCTCCATCGTGGGTTTTTCTTTGTATTTTGTCTTTTTGTTATTTAAATAAATATAATTCTCCCCTGCATTTGAGTCCTCCCTGAACGCTCCGTGACACTTGCATCACTTAAGTAACATGTAAGTACTATGTATTAAAAGCACTAAGTACTTGTGCTAAGTACCCTGTTATTCTTGGAAATATTGTATAAATACCCTAAGACTTCAGTACCATAGCATCACTGCATCATGTAACTGTCACAGTAATTGTTTTGTACAATAGGTGTTATACCTTTTAAAAAACATATAAATACAATGGAACAGGTAATAATTTGTTAATAAATATGGACAATGGTATTAACTACAGATATCATCACTTTACAAGGCCATGTAGGAGATGTAGGCCCCTTTAAAAACATAACTATGCCTTTAATTACTGCCTTGGAATATGGAGATAAAATCACTGAATCGTCCATAATTAATGGCATGCCTCTGTGACAGCCACGTTTTCCTGTCAGATTTCATGGATGTAAGCTGTTGTAAACAGCCATCAGCTGAATGTGACACAAGTATAAGGCATGTTACTTAAAGGGGTTAGGTCACATGGGGTTAGCCGGTGTCTCCAGAGTGAAAGCTTTGTGCTGTGTTTGAGAGCGTATCATCCTGGCTTTAAAGAGGTGAAGTGCATCCACATGTAATGGACCATGTCTGGAAATCGATTCCAATTGCAATGCTAAACTTGTACCTTCCTCCTTTCAAAAGCACCAAACAAAGCCCTCATGATACCATCCAGTCATTTAGCCTGAGGGCCTGTGGGATTTAGCCGTGACACTTCATGTTGAAAAGAAATGTTATCGTAAAGTTATTAAGCTAACGGCCTCTGTCAGGTGAAAGTTAACTCAGAATTACATTTTGTCAAAGGCTGGTACAGTATATAATATCACAAGATGCAGTAACAAAGTTAGTAGTCTTTTGATTTAGGATTCATGAGTGCTATACACATTTAATAAGGTAGACTTACAAAATGAAGCAGCGAAAATTGTTGTTTCAATGCTGTATGGTATAAAGCACATGGGACAAATTAACAACTTAATAAACTAAAAACTAAAAATAAATAAACGTCTCAGTTTACTATTGTGACCATAGTTCCCTGAGAACAGGACATTAGTGTCTGAATAATTAATCCAACCATGACAATGAACTTGACATTGGCCGGCAGCCGCCTATGACATCACCACAGGTGCGACTGCAGGTATAAAAGAGGCACCTGAACAGTACGTCATTCATATGTGAAGGAGACGCCTGCAAGAAGGCCTAAATCATGGCAAAAGGAACTGTTCTCAGTGAAAAATGATTACAACCTGAGACATTCCCTTTCAAAAGGGAACTCTATGCTGCATCCCAAGTGGTCGCTTTGGGGGACAGAATACCCACACCACCATGCTGAAGGGCGTTATTGCACTGCGGGCGAAAACCAGCAGTCAAAGACCCCCAGAGGAACTCTCCCGTGACCTACAATGACCTGGGCCGGGACTACTAGAGAACGGATGCCTCAAGGCACTGGGTGCCAAGGCCTAACCACAATCAATCTAGAGTCCGAAGGAGTACAGGAGCTTCTAGCTCAGGACTGAGCCTGCGAAGCAGAGACCTAGAGCCGCAACTTCCTTGTGAAAGTAATTCACAAAGCTCGTACACAATGCTTAGGCGCTACTGAGCTCTAAGAGTGGCTGGGCTCACGGCCAGCACTTAGCAGCTGTCTCTCTTGACCATTGAAGATCTAGAGGAACAGCACTAAACGCTTGTGGCACAGCAAGGGGGTTCGGAGTAACCACTTTCTTACAAGCGGAGCTCACCGCAGGGGAGGTCATATTTGTCAGCCTGATGATGCTCGTACGGCCAAGTCTAGTTTGCCTCTGGTGGGGGCACATTCCTTACGGTCGACTCACTAATCCTCGGATTGGGGGTGGCCTGCCCCCTGTGTGGCCTGAGATCTGGGCCAGGGGCGTAATAACTGAAAGATGCTGAGCGCGCCCTCGCCTCCTGGAACCTTGAGACCACTGCCTCAACAGAAGTCCAAAAGTCTAACTCTCTCACTGCCCTCCCGATGCTCAATTACCACATTGGCTGCCGAACAGGGGGCCAAAAGAAAAGTGGTCAGCTTGGTGGCACAGAAAGCCAGGTCTGTGTTTGTAGTTTTTGTGGTGGGGGGTCCCTGGCCCAGGTCTTTCGGAAGGTCCACCTGGTACACCTGCAGCACTGCCATGTGCAAGGCTGCACCGGCTTGTCCTGCTGCCACGTAAGCTCAGCCATTCCGGTGCGTTTCTGACGCAGCATCGGACATGACATGGGCAGCACCTTCCACACGAAAGGCAGCACCCAGCGAAAGATAGCTAGCCAGCATTTCTTCCATTGGAGGCATCTTCGGGTAGCCATGGGCTTGCACGCCCCACACATAAGCTTAATACGCTGGAGAAAGTGTGCAGAGGATGGCTTTTCCACTGGTCTCCGTACCTCGGTGTGGAGCTTGGGGAGAGAGGGAAGGGCTGCATGAGGCTGACATAGAATGACTCACGGGGTGCTCATTCAGAAAGCATGGCCAGTCTAATCCCTTGTGATTCCACGGCCGCTTCTCTCACGAGAATGAAGTGCGAGCCATAACTGCCGGCAGCTCGTCATACAGGCAGACTGTGAGTGATCAACACAAACAGCCCCCTGCATGCCTAGGTTTGCGGGGAGCATGCTAACCTGTGATGAGGAGAGAGAGAACACACTCCAACAGCTGAAAGATCGCAGAGGGATGCACCAATTCACTGGTGAAAAGAGGACAAACGCGAGCGCAGTCTCAGAGAGAGAAGCGCGGTTAATGTAGAAACGCGAGCACCTCCTCCTCAGAGAGAAGATCTCTCTACGCACACAATGAACCCGAGGGTTGGCGTGCATTCTACTCACCTAAGCATTTTAATTTTATCAGAACTTACATCTAGTGTGTATCGTCAGGTGTCTGAAAAGATGAAATGGATGAATACAACGAACATTGTTTTCCTTGCTGGCCATTGTGGCAGAAAACGCTTAGGCAAAGCTGTCACCTGAAGATATGAAGAGGATGAGGTACTGTTCAGGTATCTCTTTTATACGTGCAGTCACACCTGTGGTGACGTCATAGGCGGCTGCCGGGCCAATGTCAAGTTCATTGTCGTGGTTGGATTAATTCTTCAGACATCATGTCATATCAGAGGCATGCCCCAAAGCAACACCTAGGGCAGTGGTCCCAACCTTTTTTGTGCCGCGGACAAGTAAACGTGTGATAATTTTGCCGCGTACCAGTGCCCGCTCGACATTGTTGACGGGGGCGGGTGGGGGTGCAAGCGAGATGGATGATGGTCCGCGCGAGATTGTTGACGGGGGGTGGGGGGGGGGGGGGGGGTGGCGAGCGCAAGCGAGACTGTTCTAACGTCTCCATAGGCACAGCGCCGCAGCCGCTTGCAGCCATTTGCAGCAGCTCACGGACCGGTCCACGAATGCGCTCCGCGGCCGGTGCCACTTCGACCGGGGGTTGGGGACCACTGACCTAGGGGACGCAGTGTACAGTTCTCTTTCGAAAGGGAAATAAAGATTTTCAGCTTTTTTAAAGAACTGTTCATTTAAAAAAAATCAAGTTTTACCTAATGTCTGGTTTCACATTCAGGATTAGGCCTTAGTTCAATTAAGACATGCAAGTAGCTTTGATATACGTGTATAGTGACAATTCAGTAAACAGTGTTGAATATATATATTTGAAACCACCGTGTAGTCTCAATCCATTTGTTCACTGAAGCAAATACCAGATTTGCCAATTATTTTAAACAATACTTTTGTATCTAATGGTGTTGGTAAATATTTATATTTTTTGTGAGATTAATGTTAAAAAGACTAATAAAAAATAATACATTTATATTCCTCTCCTAAAGGATCAGTCGACTGTAAAATCTGGATACGTAAAAAAGGGAAAACTGCTTTAAAGTCGCTGATGAAATCAAAGAACTCGTATGTACCGATAACGCATTTCATGGGGTCAATAGGTAAAAAATATTGATATTTGGCACTGTTGTTGAGATTGACTGAGGTTGGCTGAATCTCAATAACAAGATATATTTCCTTGCTCTGCTCTCCTGTATGAATCTTAAAAGCTCAACACATTAAGCTTGTATGTGGAATGAGTCAGTAGAGAGCCAATACAATCTTCTGTAATCCTGTAATCCAAGTAAAAGAGGCAAATATATTAAAAGGATCATTAAAAGGTTTGTATTGAATATATTCATAAAACAGCCTAGCTGAAACATTTGATTACCTCTCCAAAGCTGATATTTGTACTTTGTTGCCATTTTCATCTGTGAGGCAATAGATCAATTCCTATTTGTCTGCTGTATTTTCAAAACTCAATCGCGGCCCTTCCAGAAGCTGCCCAGAGTATCTGAGAACACTTAATAAACGGTTTGCCTTTATTGACTTCAATTTAGAGAAAGCCGCTGAATGCTTTTCTTCCACAGAGGCCTGGAGCACCTCGGGGAAATCCAGAATTGCATTGCCATAGGAAACATATTACCACAGGTCAGAACCTCCAGTTTACAGGATTTATCGCTGAGCCCTCAATCATATTTTCACCTGTCTCAACTCTCATTGCCCCTCAGTAGCTTCTGTATAGCTGGAGTGAGTCAGGCTGGCTTTCATCCATACAAACACACTCAGCTCTTTGAAAGCGCTTGTTTTTGAAAGAGAAACACCATTAAAGTATCACAATTTGGAGAACTATGTGACATGTTGACAGAATGTGACTTCTAGTTAAATTTGTACTATTTATTTAAAATACTTCAACAGGACACATTTATATAAGGAGAGGATCCAATCATTTTTCATAGCAATAAAAAGAGACTCATATTAATCCTTTGCTAATGCCACAAATTAACTTCCATAGTAATTTTCATAATTTATTGTTATTATTATTACTTTGTATACAATTAAAAAGTCTGGGGTGAGTTATGTATATTGCTTTTATCCAGTTTTAAATGTATTAAAAGTAACAGTAAAGACTTTTACATTGTTACAAAACACTTATGTTTAACAAATGTTTCTATTCTATAAACGGAAATTCGTAAAACAAAAACTGTAGTATGGTTTCTACATAAATATATGAAAATAAAAAATTATGAATAACTAAATTCACAAATTTTGCGGAAGCTTTCATCCAAAGTGACTTACAGTGCTGTCAAGCTATACATTTTACTACTACATGTGTTATCTGGGAACTATTGTAACCCTTGTGTAACCCTTGCCATTGCTAACGTCATCCTCTGCTGAGCTAAAGGAACACGAAAAGATGTCTGATGGAGACTATACTGTACATATTCTCTTCCTTTCCCAGAAGTCTTCAGCTTACCCCATTCAAAATGATTGGTTTACTGCTTTCAAACCAACTTCTAGATGAATCACAATTTATGGATGACATGAAATCTTTTATTTCACCCTTACTGCCATATATTAAAGCTTTATCAGGATAACAAGAACTACACGATATATATTTGTATAAACAGTATATATTATATCAGTTAATATAATATCAGAGAGACTAATCATTGCAAAGGTGTTGTTTGAGACAGAAACTATACATGCAGCCATATGCAGCAGAGCCAGGCTCATGTATCAACAGAACCTCTGGTCTCCTTCTGTCAATGTTTAATTAATTAACTTGACTATTCATTTATGGCCTCCCACTGAAGTAAAGCTGAAAATGCTGATTGTGTCTTGCTACTTTAAAGGATCGCCGAATAACAAGCAAAAGTCTGCTGTCTGAAATCATTCACAGTAGCCTTTTGTGCTCCGGTTGAAAGTCAGAGAGAATCAGGGTCTCGTGCAACTATAATTAACATCTCTTTACCAAACATCAAACATTGACAAAGTCCCTTTTTACTGCAAACTGCTGGCAGAGCAACACCAGGATAATGAATTCAGACATTACCAGAATGTTAATTGCAAGCAGCCAATCTCAGTTCTGAATGCAAATGTAGCATTTGCATATGACTAGAGAGGAAATATAAAAAGGATCCTTGAAACTATGAGGCTGATTGTTTCAAGGGAGATTCCCTCATTTCCGATGGCACATAGACATTGGAGAATATATGTTGGGCGTATATACAGGAATAGACTCATGCTGTTGGAATGAAAATGAGCCACAGGCTTACACACTTTTTCTAAATTTCGATTTTGCACAGTTATTGACAGCAATGGCTTATTTCATTCTTAGCTACCGCTTAAAGTTATATGGTCTACTACAAAGTATAATTCTCTATCGTTAATGCTAACCTTCAATAATGATACTTTCATGTACATAAAAAAAAAATGTATTATATTTAATAAGTTGACAAATGTCTAAATATCACCAATGACACTGGAACTTATTATTGAATTCAACCAAATGTCATGAGAAAATATAAGTACTGGTGGCGAGTTCTAAAGAAAGAAAGAAAGAAAGAAATTTCCTCCTGAAATTTTGAAAGAGTTTCAAAATTAGCCACCCAGGGACTAAGTTTCCTGTAAGGGTGACGAACTACTCCACAGATAAAGCAGGAGGGCAGCAGTCAATGGACAATGTTTTGAGCAGGGTAGCTCCATGGCCCCAAAACAGAGTGAAAATGAAATACCAGACAAGTTCTTCATTAAGCTCCCAGAGACTGTGGTTGGCAAAGTTGTTTGTATTCGTGACTTAGTGAAGGCCCATCTACAGGGCTTCACTGATGGTGCCAAGAATCATTCAGTGAGTGTAGGAACACACACTCCACCGGCCTTGAGAGAAAGTCGATGCTGCACAAGCCCAAACTAAAGGAATCAGTTACTGAGGACTCTCAGCTTTACTTCTTATGGTTCTTATGAAAACTGCATACTGACACACTGACTGTAACTTCAAGTGAGACTTCAGTGCATGAACAATGTTTTTTGTATGTGTGTGTTTGTTTTCTTACTGTCACAGCCTCACCCTGAACTGGGTTCCAACATTTGCCTGCTTGCGATGCTTGTTATGAGAGTGAGTGGAGTGTACATACACAAATAATGAAGATCAGTTTTGGACTGAATTCAAAAACTTAGGCAGCAAACTTCTTCTGAGAAAGCATGCCAGATGAAATTTACAGAAAATAGAGTGAGCTTTGGTGAGAACTAAATATTTAATAACTACAGTAGAATGCTATCATTTTCCAGTTAAAATGCTGGGCAGAGCGCTGGGAAAGAAAAACAATGCAGACGGATGTTATGGCTGACATTCTCTCCTTATCTATCCCCTCTCCCACTCCATAGAAAAAAATCCCAGCATGTGACCACATGTACTGTGTTTATGTATTTCTGTTTGCTATGTAAACTCATGTTGTGTTGTATATGTGCACTGGAGGCTTCAGCACCAAGACAAATTCCTTGTGTGTGCAAGCACACTTGGCAATAAAGCTCCTTCTGATTCTGATTCTAATAAACTACTCCTCACTAGTATCATGAATCTTACACAGAGTCTCACAAAATATACATATATTTTTGTTTTCAAAATCTGACTGCAGACAGCTCTTTAGCTACTTAGAAATATTTTGAGAGTGTCTCATTCCAATGCAAACACAATAGTTAATAAATAGTGCCTCTTAGAGTGCCTTTATTTAGGAGGACACAAATTATAATTTTGTAATAAAAAGGCTGAAGTCCAGGGGCGATTGTGCGTTTTCATCTATCGCCCCAAGACTTTGGAACGAGTTGCCCTCCTCTATTCGACTAGCTCCCTCTGTGATCACTTTTAAGTCAAGATTAAAAACCTGTTTGACAAAGCTTTTATTTCTGGTTGAAGCACTGTGTTTTAACCATGATTTTATTTCTAGTTTTTATTTCTTTTACATTTATTTTAAAAGGTTGTTGTACTTTTATTTTTAAATTGTATGAGTACTTATCTTTACTGTGCTAGTGTTGTGTCATTGGTCAACCATGTGTTGGTGGAAATGGTGCTATATAAATAAAATTGACATTGACAAAAAAATGATGTAAACAAAGGAAAATCAATTCATTTTTCTCTATTGAAGGATTTGGTTTACTGGACCCATAAAAACACACCAAAGTTCGCTTGGTTGATCTTATTAACTTAATAAAAGTTCCCTAAACT
>JAWRVZ010000003.1:4720000-4920000 GCA_037043235.1 Rhodeus uyekii
AGTAGTGTCGACCCTCACCTTTCAGCAACACCCACATCTCTACATGACACCATGAGCAGGGTCGATGAGGGTGGGCAAATTCAGACAGCTAATAAATCACGCCAACCTCCCCCTTCCAAAAAAATGGAGGGTGAGGAGAGTAGAAAGGGATTTCATCATTACAGCCCAGATCGATCCTACTGAACCCAAAGTCCTGAGAGCAGCACTTTGCTAACATGCCATGCTAAGCATAGAGGATCCACATCCTCGTAGCCAAGAGCCAATTCATTCACTCAATGATTTCGCTGATCGCCCAATCAGAACCCCTTCCCCTCCCAACCGTAACGAACAACATGTCTTATGATCAGCACTCTGCAGTAATTACCGTAATGATGTGTGTATACAATGAGTACTATTAAATGTTATGGAGGTAGAGTTTGACCGATATTCAGGCTGAATGCGCTGTGGTGTCATCACAATTCACTCCCCTCAGCCGCTGTGGGTCACTAACACCCTTCACAGTGACCGCCAAATATGACTGCCACAGAAACTGGGACGCAGCATGCCACATATTCAATCTGCATAGTAGAGAGAGTTCTGTGGATGTGGAACAGAGGGAATGATATCGACATGGGCTCATTTTAGCCGCTATCCGCCGTTTGTCTACCTCTCCAACACCCTTCCAGAAAATACTTGTTACAAGCTACCCACAACCAGGTCACCAAACAAAACCACTCTTATGTTCTCAAACAAACAAATATGGTCTCTAGCTGATCTATAATGCAAAATCAAAATAATTTTAGCACTAGCATACTAATACCCTTAGGATATTGAACATGCAGCCCTGGTAGGGAATAACTGATATAAAACGGTTTTGTTTCAGTTCAATGTTAAAAACACATCACGATTAGTCACATATCAAACATCTAAAAAAAAAGAAAACAAATATATTGTGGAATTAACATTCAAATCAAGGAGTGTAATGAAATCTATTCAGTTTTTAAAACGTTATTTCTCAACTGATTAAATTGACATCCCAAATTAATATACAGAACACCACTATTTATAAAAAAAACAACAACAAGACTCTGTTTTGTATTTATGCAAAGCCTAGATTTGTATTAGGGTAAGTTAGTTTGTCATGTATGATGACTGTGTTCTGCAATATATATATATATATATATATATATATATATATATATATATATATATATATATATATATATATATATATATATATATATATACACACACTTTATATACCAATTATAATAATAAAAACACTGTGACTTGAAGGCTTTCATATGTGGCGAACATCGGTGATGGTATCTCTGTGAAAGGGGAAGTATAAGTTACAGAAAGAGCATCACTGTTTTACAATTTCATATAACACTGAAACATTAACTGCATTGAGTAAATGCTTATTGTGAAATGAGAAAAGGTTGACTGAAATTAACAGTGCCTAAGGGAGACAATTTCATATAGCTAAAGGTAACATATAAAGCTAAAAGTTCAGTACGTTTTACATTGGTTTTGTGTTGTGTAGGAAGTAAATTTTCAATTTTCCTCCTATGTTCATTAGTAATCAATCATTAGCACTCTCTTCAGCAAGTGTAGCTTTTCCTACTTGTTGCTTTACTGTATGGTTGCTGTTTGGCAACTCCAATAAATTCAGCTACTTGCTGTGAAGCAGATCAAATCGTAGAAAAACTTGCATGCGCCATCTTGACCTTTGCATGCATACAACCTCTATAATGATATTAGCACTGGGATCTGCACCATGGACATCAATTACCTCCACTGGTGAGTTGTTAAATAGAGGGGTCAAAGCATTGGCCGTACACCCAGACTAGGATAATTCACACAGCTCCCTGGTGTGCAAAAGCTCCATGGTGCTTCAGCCAATGGTGCTATGACTCTTCATTTAACTTTGTTACAGATGATAAGAGACTGTCCAAAAGTACCATTCTGTGCTTTTGGCAGCTCTACTTTGCAACCATAACAAATGAAAGCAAGAACGCTTATCGTCACTGGTTCTGGAATAAAAGGTGCAGTTTTGGTCTGGTGCAAAGGATTTAAAAATGTCACTTCCTCTTGTGGCTAGGATGGAGACTGGAAATGATGGGCAATGTTATGAAAATTGATTTGGTTGGACGGTTGAATGAAGTCAGCATTGAAGTGCACATTTGCTGCGGATGAGCATGTAGTAGAAATGTAATGTCTGGCTAACATGGGTGTGCTGATGTGAGCAGCAGTGGTCCTGACTGAACTCAGCTGGGCTTCTGAGGTGTTAAGGCCCCTGAGAGAGCTGTCTCTTGTGTGATGTCACCTAGCACTGCTTCTCATTCTCCAGATGACAGAAAAACAGAAGGCTAGTTCAGTGGTCTAAAACCTCTAGAGCCACTGGAACCATGAGAAAAACGAATGGCAGTGGGAGTTCACTTGAGAAAATTTGTAAAAAAATGTCTTCAAGTGAGAATTATTTGTTTAGTGAAAGCCTAACAGATTAGCACTTTAAATTGCAATAAGCAGAAATTTGCAAATGGTTGTCAAAAAAAATAAAATAAAAAAAACCTTTTCCACAAAGAAAATGTACTGTTGAAATGAAATGAAAATGTAAATGTTCAAAATAATGTACACCTCACACAATCTGAAAAATGTGTCATCAGTAGCCTAGCCTAAGCTGATTCATGATTTAAATGTGTTGAAATAACATGACAAACCCAATACTTCTTCAAATTAGAATACAGTAATAGGGGAGCGCGGGGACAAATGTAACACTTTTTGGTTTTAGCCAAATAATGAACAAAGTAATTTGGTTAGACAAACTATATTTTTATACAAACAACACACAAGCCTCTCCTACAAATGAGCACTGGTTTGATGTTCGTCGGACCTACAGTTTCTGTGCAGTATCACCAAAAGCGCAAGGAGTGCAATGTGACAACTTACCCCGTGAGCGGGGCTCGTTGTAACAGACAGCGGGTTAGTTGTAACACCATGTTATCCAATGGGTGTTCATTGACGTATTTTTATTTCTTAATAAAAGTTGAGTCTTAATGATTATAAGCATAACTTATGAATGGAATTTATGTTTTTCTTTTAATTATTACATTGTTATGCTTTGAACAATGTAATGACATGAAAAACGTTTTAATAGGTTAATACAATGCAAAATATATGATTATTGATGCAGCCTATTCAATGCGGCTTAGTTGTAACACCGTGTTTCAACTAACCCTGCGGTGTCGTGTTTACTTCAGGACCGGCTAGCAGTCACTGTGTTTTTCACATCTTTCAAAATGGTACCATCTTTTAGCCAATAAGATGGTAATCATAACAATATAAGATTGGACTAACATACTTTCACATATTCTTTGAAAATCGAAAAACAACTACTATAACAAAAAATATTTTCATTCTTTCAAAAGAGTTTTTCCTGTGGTTCTCATCCAAATTTCGCTGAAATTTCTCGAAAGATGGCCATTAGACGTGTGCAAACAGTGTGGTGAAAAGCCCGTTAGCACGTCACATTTAAGACCGTGCAACTATCTAAAAAGTCTGTGTTACTATTTACCCCGCGTTACTTTATGCCCCGTGCTCCCCTATTACAAATTTTTCAGTTAACCACCTTTTTAAAAAATGCAAATAGCACATTTTGAAATGGCATCAGTTACTGAAAACTGACTGTTTCCAGCACACACCTAACCCTTATACATTATCTTGCCCACTCAAGTTGCTTTATTGTCTCATCCAACCACACTCTTCTCTTTTTTGCCTTTTCTCACTAGTCTGTTGTTTTGTGCTGTCCCTTAAGACTGACCAATGCAAGCACAGTCAGCAAACAGACAAATATGGAGTCACACCAGTGTTCCTTGGAAGCTTTCTACAGTCTTCTGTTTATCTTCATTTGCTTGTCCATTTTCATCTGGAAATGAAAGTGTAACGATACATTCTTAATGGCAATACACTTTACATAATATTTCCAAGAAGAATCTCAATATTTCTTACGTTTAAAATACGATTTTAAATGATTCCATTGAAACAACCATGTATACTACAGAAACGTTTTCAAAGAAAAAGAAGACAGTCAAACTAAGAGAAATGGAGCAGAAAAAAAGAGGGAAACAGATTAACAATGAAAAAGTAAGGAAAGAGTGTGTACAGTGGAAAGTCTTGGAAGTGTATGTGCGCAAGACAGCATGAGAGAGAAGTTTGGACAGAGATGAGGAAGAAACAAAATAATGAGAAGAGAAAGAAAGCAGTTAAGTGGAGACAAAAATAATCTAAGAATGAAAAGGAAAAGCTGTGAAAAGTGAATCAGGAAGACTTGGAGAGGGCATTGGTGTGTGTCTGAGAGAGAGAAAGAGAGGCTTTACACTCAGCGAGGAGGGGGAGAATGTGTTAATACACAAGAACACTGCATCAAACCAATGCACTGCTCTGAGCGGGATGCGTCAGCAGTACATTCACGTTTCCACTGAAGGACAAAAGGAGGAGAAAGACTCTGCCGCCTGCAACCCAGTCACACAGAGAGAAATACAGAAAGGAGGGTGAGCACTGGAGGTGAAGACCACTGCTCTCGCCACTGTCGCCGTTGACTGTCTTCTCTGCCGCGCGTGTGCGCGAGCGTTTGCTCTCTCTCACTCGCATGCTTTTCTGCTGCCCACCTCCCACTGCAGAGCCTCTGCCAACCCGCAGCCTCACAGCCAGAGCAGGCGAACTGCCACAACTTACTACCTCAAGACAAGGGAAAATAAAGGAATACCGCAGGATCCACAATGGGGGGAGGGAGGGCAAACTACGGAATCCTCTGCAAGGTATCTCTCTGAAATTAGCCACACGTCACACGGCGGCATCAATCCTTTTTTTCCCTGAAACTGAAAAGAGAGAGAAAGGAAGAAGGAGAGAGAGGAAGACAGACAGAGAAAGAGTGAGAGAGAGCACGAAGAGCAAACGATCGGCAGATAGGGAGAGAGCTTCACCGCTACTGCGCTGCTGTTGCTGCTGCTCCCCCGTCCTCCTTCCCCCCTCCCCCCTTCTGCTCCCGCAACACCACCCCCAAACCACCCTCCGGAGAAATTGATGGATTATTGCTAACTGTGCACGCGGCAGTCCGCATCTGCTACAGCGACAGACAGGAGAGTGGAGTGAGTTAAAAAAGCAAGACGGAATGACCGCAGTGTGCGTCTGTTAGCCTTTTTGGATTCATCAGCGCAAGGCTAATCAGCTAAACAAGTGTTGTGAGGGGTGGACGATGGCAAACTAAAAAAAAGCGAGGGGAAAGACAAATCTGAGAAGACTTTGGGATTTTTCCCTTTTATCTTATCTTTACCTTTTTTCTTTTTTAGATTTTCCTTGCTTTAATATACATGCACTTTGGCAATGGAGTCTTGTGAAAATTATTCAGTGGTATTCAGCGTCGCCTTCCAAGGACAATCAATGGGGGAGCAGAGAGGAGATCTTTTCCAAGCTGACTGGATGCATGCACCTGCTTAACTGACTGGGCCTTACCCCTTGAACCAGTTTCACTAAATGCCACTTCTCTTTGGAATTAATAGGGGCCATTTTGTCAAATCAGTTCATGCTCTACTTTTTACTTTTATGAGAGAAATAGCTGAAAATGTTGTGCAGTGATCTTAGTGGGAAACATGAGTGAACGGTGTTGAGGTTTTGCTTCAAAGTAAAGGATTATACTGAGAACAACTCCAAGCTAATGAGGTAGGTGCTTTCGATTCCAACATATTTATTCTGGAGGTCAGCTTTTTTCCCTTCTCCTCTCATCTTTGTCTTCCTCCATCTCTCCCTCTCTTTCCCTCTCTGTGTTTAATGCAGCACCGTCCTGCACTGTCGATGGCAAACAGATGCAGAGTCTTGCTCAAACCAGGGTAGGGCCACTGTTCTCCGTTCCCCAGCCGAATCCCCACGAGATGTTGAATTATGAACGCGCCACATCATGAGTCTCTTGTGGCAGGTAACTGTGCACCGTGCCTGGAACGCAGCCCTGATCTGTGCAGTCTACCTCGTGGTGCGATCGTGGAGTGTGTGCGCCACCCCCTCTGGACCACTGACCTGCCCTGCTGTTTGCTCTTGTGGTAACCAGTTCGTGAAGGTGGTGTGCACCAGGCGCGGCCTGGTTCGAGTGCCCCCTGGCATCCCCGCCACGACACGCCATTTAAACCTGATGGAGAATAGCATAGAGACAATTGAAGCTGGCACCTTTCAACACCTCCGTCACCTAGAGGTATTGCAACTGGGTAGGAACTCTATTCGGCAGATTGAGGTGGGGGCCTTCAGCGGCCTCAACAGCCTCAACACACTGGAGCTGTTTGACAACCGATTGACAGTGATCCCAAGTGGCGCTTTTGAGTATTTGTCTAAACTGCGGGAATTATGGCTCAGGAACAACCCTATCGAAAGCATACCTTCCTACGCATTTAACCGTGTTCCCTCTTTAATGCGGCTGGATCTTGGAGAGCTAAAGAAACTGGAGTATATTTCTGAGGGTGCTTTTGAGGGATTATACAACTTGAAATACTTAAACCTTGGAATGTGTAACCTACGAGAGATGCCAGTCCTGACCCCTTTAGTGGGGCTGGAGGAGCTAGAAATGTCTGAGAACTACTTTCCAGAGATAAAACCTGGATCCTTCAGGGGTTTGAAATCCCTGAAAAAACTGTGGATTATGAACTCTCGAATCACCACTATAGAAAGAAATGCATTTGATGATGTCACAGCCTTGGTTGAGCTCAACCTGGCACATAATAACCTTAGCTCTTTGCCCCATGACCTTTTTGCGCCCTTAAGTTACCTAGTGGAGCTCCATTTACACCACAACCCTTGGTGGTGTGACTGTGATGTTGTGTGGTTGGCTTGGTGGCTGAGGGAGTACATTCCCACTAATTCCACCTGCTGTGGCCGCTGCCACACCCCCGCTTACCTACGTGGACGCTACCTGGTGGAGGTGGACCAGAGCACTTTCCAGTGCTCAGCACCTTTCATACTGGATGCCCCAAGGGATCTTAACATCTCTGCTGAACGTGTAGCTGAGCTAAAATGTCGCACAGCCCCAATGTCATCAGTTAGATGGCTTCTTCCTAATGGAACAGTTTTAACCCATGGCTCTAATCATCCAAGGATATCAGTGCTAAATGACGGTACACTAAACTTCTCCAATGTACTGTCAACAGATACAGGTGTGTACACCTGCATGGTCACCAACATGGCTGGCAACTCCAATGCTTCTGCCTACCTGAATGTGACTGCGGCTGAGCTCAACACTTCTAACCTGAGTTACTTCACTACAGTGACAGTGGAGGAAGTAGAGCCCACCTCACAGGAAGTGATCAAGCCAAAAACGGTAACCGCCTCCCCTTCCGTCTTTCAGCCAGTTTTTATCTCAACTCCGACCGTTTTGCTTCAAACACCTCGACAGGTCTCTGTGCCGACTGTACGTGGAACGACACGACCACCTACCAGTCTTGACGAGGTCATGAAGACAACGAAGATCATCATAGGCTGCTTTGTGGCAGTCACCTTGCTCGCTGCCGTTATGCTGATTGCTTTCTACAAGCTGCGTAAACGGCACCAGCAAAGGAGCACGGTGGCAGCTGCTAGGACTATAGAGGTCATTCAGATGGAGGAGAATGTTCCTACCCCCCATGCAGGGACAAGTATACCAGGTGAAAGTGGGATGATGTTACCTAGCCTGAGAGATCACAACAGCACCTACAAATCCAGCTACAGCTCCTACAGACCAGCACATTCTGCTCCGTGGGCAGAGAACAATATCGGGAACTCCCTGCACCGTCCCCGCCCCACGACCATCAGCACCATATCTGAACCCTACCTGATCAAAACTCACACAAAGGAGAAGGTACAGGAAACACAGATATAACATTCCTACAGCCTTCTCCTGCTCTGTCTTTTATTCTGTTCATCATGAAAACATGCAATAGAATGCACAACAGAAAAGACAGCATATACTTTTGTACCCAGTGCAAAAATGAGACTGTTTTTCTTGTACATGCTTATACATAAATATATTAATATAAATATATAAGTTAATCCACTATGGGATGATACAAGAAACAGATTATATAAAAGTGAAAATGAATTAAACTATTTTCTAACTTGTTACTCTTATTTAAGACGGGGAAAATGTCATGATGCTGATACGACGTTGCAAATGGAGACAGATTTGTTTGAAAAGGGGCAACCTGTGATTTTTAGACCATGCTGTATATGATGCAGTAAAGTCCCGTTTATACAGAGAACTTTCTAAATAACTGTCCACTGATTGATCTTTAAAGGCTTATCTTCTAAAAGCACCAAGAATTTGTATTGTGCCAAATGTTATACTTGCAATAAATGAGACTGGCTTAAGAGATAGGAAACAAAACATTGCAAAATACAGGATGGACACCAAGAGAGAAAAGAGCAGCTGGATTTACAGAGTATGCTGTTCTGCTGCTCCCAGCCAAATGGTTTTTTTTGGGGGGGTGGGGAGGGGTGTTTTGGGCTGCGCCATAGTTTTGCAGCAAGAATTTAACTCCATTTTCAGAACCAACATCGTGCTTGCTTTTTGAGTTTAACCTTCTGACTATTACTCTGATGTTCATCTTGGTTTTTGACAAATCGGATTGACTATCCTACGGTTTTTCCATCCAGTTTCATGAGTTGGATTTTGATTGCTTTTCCCGTTTCTTTCAGACCCTGTACTGCATTAGTTTTGATTTGAGTGGCTTTTAGGGCTAATTTAGTAAATGCATTACAACAGTTGCCTCAGATTAGTAGCGCAAGGGCTCAACTGGATGTTAGTTTTCGAGACTTACAAGACGGTTGCAGTGACTGGATGGTTTGCTGCAGGTATACACTAACATGGTTTCAGATTTTTCTTTTTTTGAGAAAAGGGATTCAAATGAATGTGTGAATTATGGACTTTCCTTTATGGAGATCGTTCCAAAAGCAATTTTCTTTTGTCCTTATTTTGAGCAACACTATTTTTATGAGGAGTCTACAGAGGTTACAACAATAAAAAAGAAAACATTTGGTTTGTATTTCTCTAAACTAAACTCCTTCCTCTTGTCTTTTTTTAAACCGTAGGACATTTATGTAATTATGCAATCCTAATGACCATATAAGAGATGATTTCACTGATACAAAAAAAATGATTTACACCATAATGACCTGTCATATGGTCAAATTTCTGGTTGCAGGAATGTGGTAATATCTTAATCCTGAATAGATATGTTGGGTATCCTGATAACGTGATGGATTTGTGCATATAGACACACACCAATGCACAAACTCATCAGCCTATTTTCCTGTGATGCAGTGCTTAATGATTGAATGTTATATGAAACATGATCTCTACTCATTTATAATGAAGTTATGGCTTGCCTCGTTCAAAGCTCAGGAAACAGTGTGCTCCAGCTGAAGCATATGTTAAGAGGGTTGAGTGCAGCATTTAATACAATCCTTTATTGATCTGCTTAACCTGCGACAACTACCAAATTAGAGGCTGAGAGAGAGAGAGAGAGAGAGAGAGAGAGAGAGTGAGAGTTGGAAGAGACATGTAAGGGTTATGATTTTGGGTGCTTACTGATGGAACATTCAACATAACTAAGGACTGCTATAAATCGAAATTAAATACAATATCTAAATATCTAATCTCTCATTTGACTTTCATTCGGCAGAATTATTCTGGAGAGAATTTGCATTAAAATGTTAAAGAGATTATATTTTACCACAACATTCATCAATCTCAGCATGTGTTGAAAATATTGCACAAAAGATTAAGCTATTTTCTCTTAGTGTCATGCAAAGTAGGAGCATTTTTAGGCTCCAATGGACACTAATGTGCCATTATGCTGTACGTTTTTAGCATGGGGGACAGAATAGGGACAGGCTTTAATCAAGGGCAGGGGCACCCGCAGATCTGTGGCTGCAGAAACCGTGCCTTTACCTCCCTCACACACAGCAATTTACTGCCCTCGGAGAAAAGAGCCAGGCCAGAGCACACCCACCACCAAAGCGCTGCAATGATACGCACACAAAAACACCCTTAGACCATTACATGTCCTTATGTTTTTACATTATTCAGAAGAGAGAGGCTTTATAGCACACTGCGGTGTTGTATCTGTGGATGATGAGGCTTGTAAATTTAATCTTTAATGCCTGTAGGACTCGTTCTGAGTAGGTTGATGTGACATGGCTTTTATGACTTGGTTATATGGCCTTTTCATGGTAATACCAGGACCAAGTTAAGCTGAATTCCATTTCAATAGGCAAATTAGCCGTACAAAGCTGACGTTCTTTTTATTTTTATCATCTTCTGGACAGTGTCTATCGTTATTTTTGTTCTCATGTTTTCTAAGTTGATGCTTTATAGGAGTTTGCTGTAATTAAAGCAAAACCACAATTTCTGAATTCATGTCTGACTTTGGTAGAGTACAGCCTCCATAACAATACAACATCTGATTTTTAATGGGAATAGCATGTGCATATGAGAAACACCAGCCTTTCGCCATTAGGCTGATCTCTTTCATATTCCCCGTCTTTTTTATTACGCTAATTGACATTATTGACTTCTTGCGTCAACACTAGCACAGTGTGAGACCCACTATGGAGGAAGGCTCATTTTTGATGGATTCTCCATGGGAGACTTATCAGTCGCACAATTATCCTGACAGATTTGAGGATCGCATTTTCCCCTCACCCGCCTCCTTCTGCTGACTGATACGTTAGCTTTCTGTAGACTGATAGATAGAGATGAGGAGGGAGACAGACCTTAGAGAAGAGAGCTCACCAGATGCTTATCAGTTAATGAAGTGTCTGTGCTGGGCCGTTCTTTTCTTTCAGTGGTTCTGGGCTCTGACGGTCATCTTGGCCATGGGCTAGTGGCATGCTGGTTTGCATTATTATAGTGGTGAGACCTCTACCAGGTTATAAAGAGTTGCTCTCATGATTTGGCAGTAGAAAAAAAAGAGGAATATGCCACAGTTCTTTGCTCCAACTACAGTTCTAATCAATTGCAACGTACCATATTCATTAGACAGGTAGGCAACTATAAAATAAAACATTATTGCAATAGACTTTTGGCTGACAAAGCCAAACTCATATTTGTAATACTTTGAGTGAGTCTCACTTTAAATTCCATTAAACTATTTAATCTGTTTCCACTGCAACAAAGTGGAAAAAAACTAATGATTGATAAATAATATTACATATATGCAACTTTCTATGTAAACCTTTAACCTCCTATTCACTAACAATACTCTATATCATTAAGAACAATCTTACAGTTCTCAAAAAAATGTGACGTCTAATTAGCTTTATAGATTTTAACTATATTTTATTTTGATAGAGCAGATAAAATAATTTATGTTTTATCCTTTCAAAATGTAATTAAGCATAGGATTTGATTTTTCACTTCCACAGTTTATGCAATCAGTCAAGCATGCTCTAATTGGGCTTGTACAACAAGTCATTCTCTCTCTCTCACACTCACACTCACACTCACACACACACACACACACACACACACGCTCCTTTAGCATTCCTAGAAGGTGAGGTTTCATTAAGACATTCCAACAAAACAAAAAGTGCAAAGGATGTAAGCTGGCAGCATTCAGGTAATTTAGGACCAAGCAACTCATTAACTAGATCTAGATAAACAATGTGTTCTTGTAAATTGCTTTGTAGAAAATGGCAACTAAAAATATAGAATTTGTTATTTTTCATCCTTTAGAGATTTTCACATATTTTGCTTGAACTCTGTACAAAAAACAAAAGGCTAACGTACGGAGAATTTTGTACAAGAAATATCACGATCGACCCATCAGATAAAGAAAATGCAGGGCTGTATCTCTGTGCCCCAGGAATATCCAGGCAGCAGACAGATGCCCACCGAGAGTTTAATCATAAATCTGTAACACTGTTTTTTTTTTTCTGTTGAGGGATGTAACAACATTGTTCTGCTTTCATTCTGAAGTGATAACTGGAATGAGCTGCCTTCCTACATTTTTAAAGACAATCTGACAGCTGGAATTTCCTCCTATCGATTTCTGTTTGAGGACAGGCAGAGCCATAATGGATGGATGAGGCAATGCTTCCTGACAGACCGACAAATTAAAAGCCTGTCTAATTCCATTTTGGAGAAAATTATGCATGTTTAATTTAGTGTGATTTGGTTATATCTGGTAGATGCTTTTAAAAGGGTAGTCACTTCACAAGATGGTACATTTTACAGAACCAGCCACACAAGATCAAGGTACTAGATTTGACGCACATAAAAAAAGCCTTGTGGGTGTTGCATTTGCAGTACACTATGAGTCAAACTGGGAAGGTATGAGGAGTGTGTATTTAGGGGTACCAGCCTCTGCAACCTCCTACGTGATAATCTTGCATTTTGCTTGTTTACTTAAAGTCCAATCTTCCTGTTGCTTATAAAGCTTTTGGGACAAAGACAAACATGGTGGCTAAGTGCCACTAAACCCTGACAAAATGCAAACCAACAGAGGATAAACATCCAGAGGGCAGAGGAAAACCACACCAATAAATTCCTGGTATTCTTCACGAGAACATGGCAACATACTATAATTCCATCTGACAAGGGATCATGAAATATGGATGAAAAGAGAGAGATTTTTCAAGGTCCTCTCAAGGTTTTGAGTTGTGATACAGTTGAGCATAAGGAGTTGTGAATGAAGCATTCATGGATGAAGGAGTGCCACCTTCAAGGTTGGCGTCCCCTCTGCTCAAACTCCACATATCAATTTGTACAATTCACACCAGTGTGCTGGATAACAAATTTGCATGTTGGTTTCTATTTATTTCTATTTTTTATTTTTCATTCAAAATATTAGCAATGGCAAAGCATCCCTTAAAAAAGATTGTTACTGTTAATGATAAACTGTTATATGGGCAGAGCTTGAGAAACATTCAGAATGGAGAGTGAAATTCTGCATACATTTCTGCAAAACTTAAAATATATATCCACATGTAGATTTGTCTGTAGTTTTCAGGTAAAGTGAACAGTAGCCTAAAACAAAAAAAGTCCACAACAACGTTTTGACAAGATGAGATCATAAGAAATAAGACAACAAAAAAAAAACATACTTTTTGTTCAGTTCTACAACATACAGGAATTAATTTAGCTAGCTTGACGTCAAAGATTTGTTTCACGAAAGGACACAGTTTTACTAGTTTTACTAGAATTTGGCACAGGTGGGTTGTTATTAACAAACAGCTTATTATTGTCACAAAATACACATTAATTAATTTATTGAACAGTGCTTTATTCTAAAATGTGTCTAAGATGTGCTTTCAAATATTGTCAAAAAGATTAAATTATTTGTAGTCCTTGAACAGATTTATTTCCTCAAATTTAGTTGAAGCTAATACTTGCTTCCAAAAAAAAAGTGTCACACAATAAACACTGTAGAAGTTGATACTGTGATTCCACACTCAAATACTGTGAGTGTTAATGACATGGACAAGACCAGCATTAATTAATGTGAGAACTATTAGAATTGTATCAGTGGCAAAAAATGATTAAATAATGGAACATCTGTGGACTGGTCTGCACTGAACTGCACTGTACTGGTACAAGCAGTGTACATTTCTGTAATATTAATGGGTTTCATCCGAAGGCAAAAGCTGATAGCTAGTAACCTTTTTACCAGACCTGCTTCTGATCAGCTCTCATGCATCAACTTCATCAGGTAACAGCTTCCCATTTTTCTTTATTCCCTCTCTCTGTTAGTCCTCAGAGCATAGGAATAGATGGTGAATGACGTAAACAAACGTAATGCGATTTCATTTTAAAGAAATAAAGCAAAAACACCAATAAAATAGTACATTTGACTCATGCACTATATATAGTTTTCAGAAGGCATATGTCTGTGTGAGAAACGGACTGAAATATAATCTTCTCTACTCCAAGTGTTTGAATCATAATAATAAAATATTTGCGAACTTAGTCAACTGCATTTTTTGAAAAGGCCAGACTCATAAGAACGATTTTTCAGACCTCAAAACATATAGTATAAATTGTACTATATTGTGTCAATATAGCAGACAGACAATGAGATATGGAAGAGATAGAGAGACAATCTAAAGCCTAACATGAAGCATTACTCATAACCCAACGCCTATGATAACACCAAGACCTGGGATTCAGTGTTTGCTCAACATGTCACATTACCGCTTCCAACATCGCAGAGATCCTGAGTAAGATCTCCTGAGGACCTATCTAACTAATTCATGAACACTACACACATCTCATCTCACAAAGCAGTTTAGGATAAATTATACATATCAAAGCAGACAAAAAGCTCCAGCATCATCTTTAAATCCCAGAAAAGTGAAAAAACATTAGAAGTTTTTTTTTTTTTTTTTATCAAAGCATTGCATCATTTTACACTCTCAAAATAATAAAGGTTCGCAAAAAGGTTTTGCAGTGATGCCATAAAAGAAAATGTTATCAGTGAACAGTTCTTAAAAGAACCTTTTTGTTTTTTCTGAGTGTGAAGAATATTTTAATAACCTAGAATCGTTTTCACTAAAAGAACCTGTCCAATGGAAAGGTTACATGAATGTTAAAGGTTCTTCATGCCAATAATTGTTATTGCATATATTGTAATATATTTTAATTATATTTTGCCAGCATGATCACTTAGCAGTTGGTCACTTGCCTCAATCCGTAGTCTATGGACAACTAGCATACTGCTTACTGTATGCAATTCAATCTACTATTTTTTTATGTATTTATTTTTCTAAATTAAACATCAATTGACAATATTATCCTGGAAACAAAATCTGTTTTGGTCCAGTTTGTGTAAGAATGTGTTCTACCTCCTGACATTCTGAATTGAAAAAAAATTATATATATTGAATTTTTTTTGTGAATGTAGCAGCTCCCTGGGTAAAAACCGAGTGGCTGATACTCAAAACAATGCACAAATCAAAAGGTCAATACACATCACTGTTATGTGGCTGACACATGCACTCTATTGATTTACCCTGTGTAAAAATGTGAGAGGGACTTTTTTTCTCTCAAAGTGTTACATTCGCCACACTGTTCAAATCATGCTTTCCTCTCTATATATACAACGTTAAGGTGAGCTGCTTTGTGAATGTCATCAGATCAATAATTTAATCTGAGCAGAAAGAGAGAGGGAAGGAATTTAGTGGAAATATATAAAAAAGAAGAAAAAAAGATTGATTAAAACAGAAAGATGGATATAAAAAAGGGGAATCCATTTTACCCTACAGCTTTTAAAATTCAAACGCGGCTTTCTTCGCCTCATACTAATCTCGCCACTGCAAAGAGGAGAAAAATAAGCCTCATAAACTGCTGGCTGCAAGAAAGCAGGATTGCAGAGCAAAGGATATTAAAATCCCAAAAGTGCCTTTTCTTTTGTTGAGTAGAGGGGATTGGTACAGTGAACCTGACAAACTCATTTAGCTTAATCCTCACATTTGGGGCCCCAGGAGAGTAACACTGCCGCACCCACACAGGGCAAAACAGTGCACACGACACGTTCGAAAACTGACTGAATCAACATGACCTCCTTAGACGGGTGTTTGTTTTTCTCAACTCAGCTGATGTTTTTTTGTTTGTTTTTTTGTGGGAGTGAAGGCATTTTATGTGTGTGAGACAGTCAGTATGGGAGATGAAGAGAGTGGAATGGCTTCTAAACAGATCCAGCAAACTATGTCTATTATTGTTATTTACTCATAATTCTCCAATAAATTATTTATATTGTCTATTATTTAATTTTAAAAGCCAGATTACATTTCTTTACCCACATACACTGTCACACTCCAGTAACTTTGTTAACCGCCTCTCTAAAACAGACCTAATTATCATCTAGTTGAATACCACATATATCAGCGAAATGATTGAAGTCGGCGAATTGCAGCCATCCAATCTCGAAGTGCACGGCAGTTTCCGAGCGACGGCGTTCTCCATAGCTTCATTAATAGGCGTATAGCGCTACTTCCATGTCTCCTCAAGGCAATGTCCCATGCTAAGGTTGTATTTGCAATTAGCCCTGATCCCTTTGGGAACTACAGCAGTGGAGGCCTCAATGACATTCACCACTGCAATGAGCTGTCCTTTATGGCTGGGTTAATTAAGCCCCGGACAGCCTGACTTCCTCATGAACTCTGCCATATTATATATATATGAAGAGTAGAGATGTATATGACATGGTACTGGAGATATACCAGGTTTATTTAACTAAGACCTGTGCAATCATGATGCTGTACAGATAGTTAAACTATGAGAGTCAAAAAAGTGAAAAGTGAACTCCAATTTATTAATATTGTACTTGAAGTAAACTTAAAATATATTGTTTGTATATACCGTATTTTCCCGCATATAACCCGCGGGTTCTACCAGATTTTACAAACCCCACAGGGGGGTGCGGGTTATATAGGGGTGCGGGCTATATCACAAATTTTTTACACACAATAATATTTCAATATATTTTTTACGTCCCTATGGACGTAAGGTTTTTTTTTTTGCGGTATTTTCTTTCTGTTATTCTTCCTTGCGAGGGTTGTTGTCTCTGGCGCTTGTACTATCACTCTGACAGGTGGCACTGATAGGCTGTCTGACCTGTCAATAATGCAAGATGACGTGATTGGCTGTGCTGCCATGAGGGCGTGCTCTTCTCATCTCATTCAATAATCAACACCTGTAATACGCTTCTTAAGGGACGTGTTGCTGCACAGCGGGAGAGACCACTTTTTCTTTTTGTTCTGATTCTGACGTTTTTGTTTTCTTAATATTTGAATTTCGCGCACAAGCACTGTGTACCGAGCCTGAACAGTTATGGATAATTGACGTCATGCGAGCAACATTCGAAATTCGAAATGTGACCTTACACATAATAGTTCATAATTTTATTTATGTGGGTTATGTAACCTCAACGTGGGTTAAAGCGTAGGGTTATGCCAACTCTTTTTACCCCAAAACCCACGGGCTATATGAGGGTGCGGATTATCTGCAGGAAAATACGGTATATATATACACATACACATATATATACACATATATATACACATACACACACACACACACATACATATATATATATATATATATACATAATTTCATATATATACCACACCTTTGTAAATGAGAAGTTGTATATTTCTTGATAGTTTTTAATTTATGCTTTATGGCATTGTAGTCATTTCCCTCACCAAGGTCATTAAGCACAAACTTTTATCTTTATCTTTATATGCTTCAAATCAAAGTCTGATTCATCTCGTAGCTGATTGGCTTGGTTCATGGCTTATGATGCATTAACAAAGACTTTTTAGAAATCCTCATGGGAATAATGAATGGAAAAAAATAAGGAACTGAAAAAGGGGCTGGGCACTGTTGCTCTCTATACGTGACATCCCCATCTGAAATTACAGTGATATTCCCTCTGTATTTAAGCCTTGCTTAAGAGAATCAGAGATGTTAACCACCATGTTAACCATGTAAATCTATACAAATCTAACTAATGTTTAGTACACACCTCATCTCGCGGCTTAACGGAAAGCAGTTTGGATTAATTAAATATATTGAAGCAGATCAAAAAAGCACTAGGAAGCATTATTGTAAAATGGAAAAACTTCACTCCATCACTCTGAGCTAGTTTTCAAGAACTTCTGACTCTGCTTAGCATATAAATTAACACACATGTGCCAATGCATAGCCCATATCATGGATTACAATTGTACAGTGTAGTATACACATTGTGCAGGCTTTTAAAGATTTGTGAATGTATGTGAAACAAAACTAAAAGTAGTGTGCTGCTTTGTTTTTGGATGATATCATTAAAGTGTCTTTTACTTTTGGTCCAGTTTTGGGTAAAAAAAAAAAACAAAAACATGTCTTAACGCCTGGCAGTTAGCTTAAATAAGTCAAAAGAGAAAAAAATCTTATACAAAAACATCACAACTGTTATTGTTATGGTGTATCGTCAGGACAAGGAAGGGCGTAAAGATGCAGGACATTGCACAGGAACAGATGATTATTAAATAAAGCTCAGGTGAGCATTTTGACGAGATGATTGATGATGAGACAAGTAAATGGAATGACACTGGGAGAGCACATTGGGAACCCAGATGGAAACAATGACAAGATAGACATATGACAGATATTACCAATAGATATGACAGATAGCTAATCAGAATAACCATGTTAAAACATCCTAGTGTTAACCAAATAATTGACCAAATAAAACAGAGCAAAGTCTTCTTTGATTAAAATATCCTGGATTAAGTTGTCTGATATTACTGCATGTTCTTATGTTCACTGGATAGGCCAGATACATAAATACAGTAGTACCTCTAGATACAAGCATAAACCGTTCCAGAGCGGAGCTCGTAACTCGAATTACTCGTATCTTGAATCACGTTTTCCCATAAGAAATAATAGAAAACAAATGAATCAGTTCCAGAAACGTAACAATAGAAAAAAATGTTTTTTATTGGTATAGACACAATTACAGTACATATATACAGTGTGAAATCAAAGAAAATGTGGGTTTAATTACGTTTTTACAGTGCACATGTGTGGAGGAGGGAAGGAGTTGGTGCGTATGGTAACCGAATACATACACTACATAACATAAATGAATATAACCAAGTTATTTTTCAAATTTTATTTTTATATTATTGTTTTGATATTTTTCGATTTATTTTCTCTCCTTTTGTACCTTTGTTGTTTCGTAAAAACTGTAATTTTCTTGAATAGCTGGAACTAAGCAGAACTGAACTTTGCTTATGTATTTTTTTATTTTATATTATATATATATATATATAAATAAATTCTCGATTTGTATTCTTTACTTCCGTTCACTTTTCCTACCTTTTTTTTTGCCTGACTACCCTCACTTTCACTTGCCGCAGATCTTTTAACGAAGTACCTATCGATGGAGACTTGTTTCTTTCTCCCTTCAAAATGTTACGAAAATGAGTAAGGCACGTGTCGTCAAAAAGTGCTGAAGCACGACCAGTAGACAATTTATCAGGGTGTGTTTCTTTTCGACGAAATCAGAAACCTTCTGCCACATAGTCATCACTTCCTTAATTTCGCTTGTAGAAATGTTTTCTTCTGGTTCCTCCTCCTCCTCCTCCTCCTCACTACTACTGAGCTCTTGCAGCATCTGCGTATGTTCCATCGCCTTTTTAAACAAATTCTTTGTGTTGAGCTTTTTAAAATTTGAGATGACCTGTTGATCCATGGGCTGGAGGAGTGCAGTGGTATTGGGGGGGGGGACCTTAATAAAAGCAAAATCCTCCATTATGTTCTCTTCAAGACTTGGGGGGTGGCTGGGAGCATTGTCGAGGATGAGGAGACATTTTAACGGCAAGTTATTCTCGAGCAAATATTCTTTCAATGCCGGACCAAATGTCAGATTCACCCATTCAGTGAAATAATGGCGAGTAACCCCTGCCTTTGGATTGGCTCGCCACATCACTTGAAGTTTGTCTTTATAGATTTTGTGCTTCTTGAAAGCACGCGGGGTTTCAGAGTGGTAAACCAACAGTGGTTTCACTTTGCAGTCACCGCTGGCATTCGCACATAAGGCTAGAGTCAGTCGATCTTTCATGGGTTTATAGTCCGACAGCTTATTTTCCTCAGCCGAGATGAATGTCCCCCGTGGCATTTTTTTTCCAAAAAAGTCCCGTCTCGTCGTAGTTGTAGACTTGTTGAGGGACGTAACCTTCGGAAGCAACAAGTGTCGTGAAGCATTCAACGTAGCTACTCCTGAGCTTGCAGCTTCCAAATACCTCACTACCGAGTGGATGCCAGTACACTTCTTAAATTTATCAAACCATCCTCGACTTGCTTTGAATGGCTCCCCTGGCATTGATGTCTCCCCCTCCTCAGCTGCTTGCTTTTGTTTCAAATCATCGTAGATTAAACTGGCCTTCTCACAGATGATCGTCTCGGTAATGGTTTCTCATGACATCTGCTTCTCCTTTATCCATAACAACAGAAGCCTCTCCATCTCATCATTTATATTTGAATGTAACTTTGATATAATCGTCACGCCCTTGGAAGGATTTACGTTCTTAATAGCATCCTTCTGCTTAAGGATGATATATATCGTGGATGTGCTGCGATCGTACATGCGTGCTAGATCACTTACGCGTACACCACGCTCATATTTATCCACAATTGCATGTTTCATTTCCATAGTCATCATGCGTTTCTTCTTTTCACTATTATTCTTACCACTCACTTTCTTTGAATTCATCATTATTACGAAGAATACTGCACAAAAACAGAGAGACAATCAGCTACTCTCAGGCAATGCTTACTGAAGTCATTGAACACGTGAAGTGAACGTGCGTCGGCGTCAGTACGCGTGCTCGTATCTCGAAAATGTACTCTTATCTAGAAGCAAAAATCTGCCGGAAGGCTTGCTCGTATCTTGGAATGCTCGTATGTAGAGATGCTCGTATCTTGAGGTATTACTGTACTCGAAACCATGATAAGCAACTGGCTGTTGTCAAGACAGCAACATAATGACAATATAATTAAAAAAGGAAACAGGCAAAAAAAACACAACAACCTAAAATATCTCATAAAATTAAATGTGTTAATGTTTGTTACATGATTTCCAATTAAAATTTGTAAGTGTCAAAACTTGAATATTGTAATTATCAGTTCATTTTATTTTATATGTGAAGAGCATAAAGTACTTAATGGTCCTAATATATATATATAGTTATAATCCATGTTACCAGTTAAACACTTTATAAGTATGGACCGAATTTAATCTCCACCTTAAAGGCAGAGTATGTAATTTTCACTGTTAATGGTCACATATTCAAAACAACAAAAAATGTTTAGCTTGATGATGCTGTGAAGGAGCTTGGAATGAGTTTTCATCTTCACCTCAACTGCCAATGGAAATCAAACCTGACGGGACTCACAAATCATGTTAATGGATAAGGTAATAATATAAAATGTTATAACCATTAAGTTTGACCACATAATTTAATTTTATTCTAATGAATTATCCACAAGAAATGTAATGTTTGATGTTAAATTACTACTCATACATGTCACAATAGTTGTGAAATAGTGGGGTAATGCAACATGGTTCCCATTCAAGGGAACTCGCTCTGTGTTGAAGCACTGTGGGAACAGAGTTATTACATCCTGAAGCACGTGACATCAGTCCAGTGGTGTAACAGAATGGCATAGGTGAGTGATGTCACTGACCAGGAAACTAAAAAACACACCTGAACAATAACACGCTGGCTTCTGTTACTTCAGCAAGCGCTATATGTGAGTTGTTTTTTAAGAGCTTTCTCTAGGATACCTCACTGTCTCCATCTGGCCTGTTTAGCAATGCAGTTACATCTGTCGTTGACAGATTCAAGGAGGCTTAGAAGCAGGTGGCATTCCATAAATTCCCCCCTTTCTGTTCCCAGAGACTGGCTCCCTTAGTAGATTTTCAAGCAGAATGAAAACAACAGGCAGATTAATCTTGTTGGATCCTGCACAAGGTTGGAAAGGGCTTGACCATTTAGTTCAGGACTCACCCTCCCTCGACTCAATGGGGTCCTGCACACACTGTTAGGACCCGAACAGGCTCTGGTGATAGAACAGGAAGTAAAGGTCCTGCTGGACAAGGGGGCTATGCAACAAGTTCCTCCACCCAGGAAGTCTAGGTTCTACAGCCAGTTCTTTATTGTTCTGAAGGATGGGGGTTGCATCTGATCCTAGATCGGCTGCAACAAAATCGCTCTGTGACGATAGATCTCAAGGACACATATCCACATATCCATCCTTCCTTAACACATAAAGTTCCAAAGGTTTGCTTTTGGGGGCAAAGCATACCAATATTGACTCCTTCCTTTCAAAGGCATGTCTGGCTCTGGCTTGTAACTCCTCGAGCTATGAATGAGTTAAAGCTAGGTCCGTTTCAGAAACTGCTGGGTCCGATGGCAGTTGTGACCAACGTGTTACCTTTTCTCCTGCTGTATATGAGACCTCTAAGTGCAGATGCCTTTGTGCTCAAGTGATGTGGAAAAAAGCTTGGTTTCTTTCCCAGAGACCAGTGCTGGGGGCTCCTTGTCATAGCGACAGACAGATGTATCCCTTACTGGCTGGGGAGCAATGATGAGTGGTCACTCGGCCCAGGGTCTGTGTCTGGGCCATCGTTTCTCGTGGTACATAAATGCCTGGAAAAGTTTACTTTTTTTTTAGGCACTAAAAAACTTCCTTCACCTGTATGCTTGTCCCCTGATCACTCTGCTCCTGGGCGTTCTGAAGAAAGTTTGCCAGGACAGGGTCAGTCTTTTGCTGGTTGCCCCGCTCTAGCCAACTCAAAAATGGTTTTCGAATCTTGTATCTCTCCTCGATGGCTCTACGGTGGAGATTCCACCCAGGAGGCACCTTCTGTCTCAAGCGAAAGGGTCGATCCTTCACCCCCCTTCAGAGCTAGGAAAACTAAAATTATCAACATAGTATGGTTTTGAATAGATTTTTAGTATGGTTTAGATTTTTAGTATGGTTTTGAATCCAGCCCTCACTATGTGAACAACTGAAGTTACAGGGTGATCAAACCTGAATGAATTTCATCACAGCAATATAACTCAGTAGTGTGTATGTCCTCCATGTGCCAGTATGCACTCACAACAACGCGCTTCCCCAGGGAAAGCAAGAACTGGTTAAAATGTTAATGTGTTCTTTGAATGCTATGCTTTGGATAAAAGCGTTTGTCAAATGCATAAATGTAAATGTACAGCAATGTCTGTACGTGCTCCTAATGAGATGGCGGATGGTATCCTGGTGGATCTCCTCCCAGACCTGGATAAGAGCATCTGTAAAAATGATGGTTCTACTTGACGGTTTTGGATGCTCCGATACGTAATGCTCCAGAGGTTCTCAATTGGATTCAGGTCTGTGAATTCAGGAACATGAAGATCAGTTAATGGCATCAATGCCCCTGTCATGCACCAGGATGAATCCAGGGCCAACATAACGTCTCACAATGGCTCTGAGGAATTCATTGCGGTACTTAAACAGCAGGAAGGTGACCATTGGCTAGCATATGGAGGTCTGTGTGACCCTTCAAGGATATTCTTTCCTAGATCATTATTGACACACCACCAAACCGGTCATGCCAGATGATGTTACACACTGAATAACATTCCCCAAGGCATCTCCATATTCTGTGAAAGAAGGTCTGTCACGTGCTAAATTTGAACCTTATCTCAACCATGAAGAAATCAGGAAGCCAAAGGTGGACAAGCCAATTCCGGTGTTCTCTGGCAAATGCCATTCAAGCTGCATGGTGCTAAGCTCTGAGCACAGGTGCCACTAGAGGACAATGGGCCCTCATGTCACCCTGATTAAGTCGGTTTCTGACAGTTTGGTCAGAAACATGCACACCCGTATCCTGCTGGAGGTAATTTTTCAGGGCTCTTGCAGTCCTCCTCCTGTTTCATCTTGCACAAAGGAATAGATACTGGTCCTACTGCGGTGTTGCTGCCCTTCCAAATACCTGTCCAGCTCTCCTCGTGTAACACCCTGTCTCCCGGTATCTCGTCCATGCTCTTAAAACTGTACTGGGAGACACACTAAACCTCTTTGCAATAAGTAGAGAATTCTATGGCTATCGCCTAAAAAAAGTCTTGCTGCCTCTCTAGAACACGTGTTGTCACTTTCATTTGCCCCAAAGCTGATGAAACCGATTAACAATCACTTATGCTTCCTAATTGGACAGATTGATACTCCTGACATTTAACCAACTTGGTGTTTTATTTTTCACCCTTTGATGATTACGTGTTCCTTCATATTTTTTGAGTAGTGTATTTAGGTATAACACGTAGGGTATTACACTGCCATAGTCTTGATCACTAGACTTGTTAAATACTTCACAATACTTACTGGAGTTATCGTTGGTGGCAGAACCTGCTGTAAGGATAGCAAATAATTGTGGTTGGTGACAACTGTACAAAATAACAACAGAGTGGCGTGCTAGTCCACAAGTGAACAAAGTACAGAATATAAAATTTTGCTAGTGGTTTTTGAATATTTTAATGCATTAAATGCATAAATCTTGAATGCTTTGGACTACAGACTTAAGTCTGGTATCTTCTTAAAGTAGGCACTTGGCAGATTATTGCTAAAAATGAAAAGGTATTGTTATGAAAAATGCACAAACATTTTATCTTTAATTTATTTTCATATTAAATTTATATTTTCCAAAACTGGAAGGAAATCAAAGCCATAAATCTAAACAAGTTCCAAATTTCAGATTGACTATTTAATTTGGGTACAGTACTAAACATTTCATCTGGTTAAAATGTGTTTCCCTTTAATTTCTTATGCAGTCCTTTTTGAGCAAAAGTCACAATTGTTTTTCCAAGACCATTTAACATCACGTCCATGATTTGTTGTGTTCACAAAGCAAGTACCAACACTTTATCAAGTTTTGTACCATTCAGATTAATAATAATAAGAAAAAAAACATTACACTTGGATTAGGGTCCTATTCTGATTACCATTGACTGTAACTTTGCATCAGTAAACTCCTAATTACTACTTATTAATAGCCAGTGAGGTAGTTCTTAGGTTTAGGTATTGGAATTGGTTAGGATTAAGAGATGTAGAAGGTTGTTATCCAGAATAAGGCATTAATATATGCTTTTATAAATACCAATAAACATCCAATATCCTAGTAATATTCATGATGAGCAACTAGTTAATAGTGAGAATTGGACCCTAAACGTAAGAGTTACCTCCCAAAAAAGAAATATCTACATACCCAGATCTGTGACTGCAAGGTTACGTTTTATAGTGGAACATTGCACATGAAGTTCAACACTTAAACCCTGTTCACTAAGTTTTAGAGAGAAAATCAGAGAAAAGGACAGAGAATAAACAACGTAGACAAAGAAATCCAAAGACAGATTCACAATTTCCAGGTCGCTATTGTGTTATAGTGCCATGTGTTTGTGATTTCAGTCCACACTGTGACAACATAAAAGCATTTTTGATATGTCCGAATTAAGTGTTTGAAGGCTCTCTATAGGTGACTCTTTGTCTGGCTGCAGGAAAGTTGTGACTAGGCTTTCTAAGTGCTGCCCTCAAGAAATGCCTCCAGCACCAAACAATTCAAACTCCCAGGAAGAGTTTAGAAATGACTTACTAAAAAAATACAGCATGGAGAGTGAAAACCTGAACAGCCAAAAACTTTCTAGACATCTGAACAGAGGACAAAAAGTGTTGCACATCTGTATACCATCTCAGCAAAGAACATGAATCTGTAAAAGTGTTGTTTTTCGTGCCACTAATTCTCCAGACCAGTGAGATGTGCCCTGCTTATTCAAGTCAATTCTCCAGCAGCTATTAACCCCCAGCTGTTCACATGCCATTAGATAACCATCATCTTAATAGATGTAAACAAAATCTGCCAGGCTCCGCATTTCATGAAGGTGCAGTAATTTGCAGGGCTCAGATTCAGTGGCATGCGCGATGACATTTGGAGTGATTCATTTCATCTGGCAAACAATTTACTGCTCCTCTCTTGGCAAAAACCTTGGACATATTCAGTCAAACACAACATTTAATCATGTTTATTATTTTGTTCGGAGTACAAAGTTAAGGATTAAAAGCTCAAATCTTTAAAAGTTTACATGCAGCTTTTTACAAATTTGAGAGCAGCCATTATCCAAGCTGTTAAAAGGTATTTCTCCATTTCAATAAATTAGCATGAGCACCATATCTTGAATCTCAGGGATTTAGGCTCACGCAATCAAACTCAATCAGATTCTATAATTTACAAATGCTCACGTAAACCACCATACTGACAAGCAACCGGAGTCAAACATAAACACTCATCTGTGTGATCTGGTGTGACTTCGAAGAAAGTGAGTTAAATCTCTTCCATGGTGGCGGTTTGTGGAGTCCACAGGGGACAGGAGTGATGAGCAGAAAAGCACTAATCTCGTCCATGTTTCATTTCACATGTTGCTATGAATAATTCAGCAGTGGATTACTCCATCACACTCGTGTCCTATCTGCCTGCATCTCTTCTCTCATTAAAAAGTCCATAACGTCCCTGACTTTAAACCCCTGCAACACGCAGCTGTATTGAGCCACATGCCTCGGTGCACGAATCTGTTGCCCATGGCTACGAATGGAACATAAGGTGTCTAGTTATAGTATGCGACCGTGTCTATCTTTTGGGACAACACGACTGCAAATGAGTGGATTGATACATTTATAGAGCTTGATTGAATTAGTCCCTATGATTTAGAGTACTTTGTTTAGAACAATGTGAGCAGGCCTGAGTAAAGAGTCCTGTAAAGCATTAATAATTTTAGACTCGTTCCATTTGTCCACCTGGTTTCTTTGCATCTATGATAGAATGTGCTACGCATTCGAGATGGCCCCTCCCATTAAGTGTATCAAGTATTCGTAACATGCATATGGAGTGCAAAATATGTGCAAGGTTGTCTCCACTATCGAGCATTTCTGTGAATTGACTACTAATGACCAGAAAGTCTCCTGTGTGGGGATTGAAGGTCATAAATCAGATAAACATTTTTTATGAAAGCATTGTGTCTAACATTCACACAATAAATGTTTTTTAACCCACTGAAAATAAAGATTTTTACCTGTTAAAGAATATCTATTTGATTGAACTTGATTCAACCTTAGACAAGTTGTTCCACATGACCAAAACATTATCTCTGCAGCGTTCCTTTAGCTCAACCAGTAGAGTATTGGTGTTAACAACACCAAGGTCATTGGTTTGATTCACATGGGTTTGGTAACCCCTCAAAACACCAACATAAAGTCTTTTAAATACCAACATAATGGAACAGCCTCTCAATTTTCACAATTTCAACATGTTCTCTCCCCATCCAATCTAGTGCAATGCATTGGAAATGGAAATCCTGCTCCCTTGTTGTATAATGTTACTTAAAATCAGATAAAATCATTAATCTCAACATGACTGGATTAATTAAACTGGATAAACGATTTGTTGAATTAGTTTTTTTCTTTAAGTAAAATTAACAAGCACCATTTTGTTTGTGTGTGTGTGTGAATCGTAGTACTTGCAAGAAATTACTATTTATGTCATTTGTGTGGCACTGCAAAACCCCAGTATATTGTGCTTAATCCACAATCTGAATTGTACGGTAATACACTTGTGGTTGTACTATTGCGATCTAACTGCAGTCATTTATATTATAATGCTAGAGTGTACTCGTGTTTTATCATTTTCATTCAAACTGAAATCTCCCCAAAAGACACTTGTTTAGATTTTATTTAGACTTGCAACACTGACCAAGAATGTCCTCCTCAACTGTCTATTTGGGCTCACATCAAGTGAACGACATGGCGGGTACATGAGAGTCACTCTCAAAGTGATGTGCATTTGACAGAGCAGAGTGTTCCGGGTGAGAGTTTTTTCCAGCAGATTACACTCCACGTGTGTGACCAGTATGACAGGAGTGTCGACTCAGCATCTTCCACAGATGTTCCACAGATGCCTTCCATCAGTAAAGCCCTTCTGCTTGTAAAGCTAACCACCACCCAGTTTATGACAGGTCTGCATGCGGGCCACAGTCGTGATTATGATCTTGTTAAAACCAAATGAGTTGAAAATGCAAAGAGGATGTGTGTGTGTGCGCGTGTGTGTGTGCGGGGGGGGGGGGGGGGGGGGGGGGGGGGGCAGTAAAAAGAATCCCACAAATCCATGTTTTGAAAAGATGTACAGTGATGAAAGTGACTATGGATATGTCTCCGGCCACTCAATGCTAATAGGGTCGTTGGAGAGTGAACCGCTCACAAGGTTATGTTTGAATAGGCTTAGTAATGTCACTAAAGCAGCACAAGGAAAACTATATAGGGGTGGGGTAATGTGAGACATTGGGCAATGTGAGACACCCCTTTATCTAGGCAACGGCACACGGAACATTTGTGGTCATGTGACCATTGAGTTTTCAAGAAAAACTTATATCATATATGTTGTTGAACTACCAACATGTAAAACCATGTGTAGAATGATTTCTTGTAGAATAGTAGTTACACTACTCTGAAGATTATCCTAAATTGCTAAGAGAGACCGATTTTTTCTAAAATGTGGCAGTGGAGTAAAGTGAAACATGAGACATGATTTTATTTTTAATGTCATTAACATAGTAGAAAAGCCATCATACCAAGGCAATACACCAGCAAGACAACCTGGGGCAAAACACTCTTCGAGCAGATGGAGAGTGCAGCGGCTGAGGTCAAGGAAGGAAAGAAGTCTATAAGATCAGCTGTAATACACCTCCTATGTTTATCCTCCCCAGAGTTAAGTTTAAGGACTTCTTCATGATGGGAGCACCTCCAGGAGCCAAAGGTACCTCCACCAGAACGGGATAGATGAATGAAGACACTTGGGCTGAGTTCCTTGACCACATGATACAGCACACTAATTGCACCTAGCTGCTGTATAGTAAAATTCACTTAAATGGTCCCAGATCAATCACTTTGGTTGCTCCCTGCTAGTGTGATGCTCCAGGGCACCATATTGTTGGCTCAAAAAATACCAGTGACCAGCCTCAAATGGAATTTCTGAGAACAGGAAAGCTACTGCCGAATATTTCTTTTGGATCCTGTGCATGATCAAAAAGGACCATACCATTTAGTTCAGGTCTCATCCGCCCATGTTTATGGGGGTCCTGCCCACTATGGTTGGCCAAGTATGTTCCCCTCCCTAGAGAGGGGAGAAGGGTTTTACAGTCAGAACTTTATTGCTCCAAAGAAGGATGGAGCTGAACTTACGTTAGCTGAATCGTTCGGTCATGCAACTCAAGTTATTGTTAATGTTGAGACAAATCTTTTCATAAGACAGGTCTGAGGACTGGTTTGTCACAATAGATGTCAAGGACACACACTTATATATTTCCATCCTTCAACAACCCAGAAATTTCCTGGGAGGTCTGCCCTAGGTGGGAAGCACACCCATACCAGATTCTTTAATTCAGTCTGGCGTGATTCACAAAATACATAGATGCAGCACTGTCACCGCTGCATCTCCAAGGCATACCGAACTACATGTCTGATTTTAGCTCAGTTGCGGGAGTTAGCAGTTTGACATCAAGATGTCATTCTTCCTCACATGAAAGAGCTGTGGTTGAGACTCAATGCAAAGAATGTGATTTCTTCAGTACAGATAACCACATTCCAAGTCGTAGTATGGGACTTAACTATGATGTCTATGTGCCTATCACCTGTGCACATCAAAGCCATCCTATCGGCTGTGAAAAGATTATAGTTTGGCCAGTCACTCACTGTAAAACAGTTCCAGAGACTCTTGGGTCTCATGGCAGCAGCGTCCAATGTCATCCCGTTTGGACAGCTGCAAATGAGGCCATGCAGTGGTGGCTCAAACCCAGGGGCTTTTCCCCAGGGAACCATTTCTTTTTGCATGATCAAAGTCTGTGGTCAATGTGGAAGGAACCCTGGTTCCTATCCCAAGGGAGCTTTTGAGAACACCGGTTTTCTCGGCAAATCAGGAGATAATGGCTGTCCTTCTGGCTCTCAGAGTCTTTCTCCCAGACCTCAGGGGCCTCCACACTTGTCCAGTCAGACAACACATTGGTGGTTGCCTACATAATTCATCAGGGAGGTTCTGCATTCGCATCCACTTTGCAAACTGGTGCACCATATCCTCCTGTTGTCCAGATTCTTCTACTTCTGCCAGGATGCCTTACCCTTTGGCAATCTGAGCCCATTCAACTAGGAGTGTGGCTGCTTCTCAGGCTCTTCTGTCAGGAAAATCCTTGTCAGACGTCTGTCAGGCTTTTCCTCACTGCACATATTCAACAGGTTCAACAAGTTGGACCTTAACCCCACTCCGGGAAACCTGGTGTTTGACAGCCGGCGTTTGACATGCTTTTCCATTTTCCTGTTTCATAACGTTACATACATCTGACCTAAATCACTGGTCAGATTTCACACTGCTATTTTGCAGCAACCTTATAAGCATATCAAGGCTGTTATAAAGAGTTGTGATTAAACAAGTTTCAGACACTCAGATCTAACAATAGCCTTTAGCCATTCACAGTATTGCACCTCTATACCTTACAGACCACTTGAGCATTTGCAAACAGCAATGAAGTGTTTCGTTGGGGGAGCCCACCCAATGGCAGACAATTATAGTTCTGCATTAACAGTCTATAGAAGCCATGGAATAAAAGAGTTAAACATATGTTGAGTTTATATCTTGATTTTTCTCAGAATTGTGATTTAAACTCGCACTTGTGGGTTATGAAGTCAGAATTTGGAGCTATAACTTATAATGGCAATAAAAAAAAGAATCTACACAAAATTCAATAGGTTTAAATATTAATCCATTCTGTAACTGTACGGCTAATATATTATTCCCCCATGGACTTCATATGTGAACATTAAGTAGATCTATTGTTTGCTTGAAATGTATGCTTTAATAGTAGGGTAATTGTCGCAGGTTTCATCAGTCCATCATATAAGTTGAATTGCTTGCAACTATTAAACGTCCATTTAACTTCCATGGGCATCATCAAAGATGTATTCTGTAAATCTGAAGACCATCGAAAGGCACATCCAAATACTTTTTTTTCCTCTTATTCAGTGGATTTTACCCGTTTTCCTCCACTTTTTACCAATGAGCTCACGCAAATGCATTGCTATGACTGATGTCTGCTCCAAAAGGGTATATTGCTTAAATATACAGTAAAATGTGAGTACTGTCCACCTATTCTCTAGATGAAATCCCACTGACCCACAGCTAAACTCTCTTCAGGTTTGGAGAACCTGCCATTCTCTGTTCATTCACAGGCACTTTAGGCTTTCATGAGTGGACTTGTTTGGACATGCTTAGTCTCATGTTGCATGAACTGACCAATTGGCTCAAGGGCAGATGGTTTTAAAAAACGTACAGACTTAAGAGCATACAGAATACAGCAGTTTGACGGCCAAAGTGGGTTAGAGAACCTTAGGACAGAGCCTGTGATATTTTAGAGCACACACACACATATATGCAGACACACCACCAGAGTCAGCCAATTTCACATTGACTGAATTACAGGGGAATAGACACGGCTGCAGTCAGGCTAGAAGCACAAGGTGATTAACTCTGGAAGATAACATGGCTTTCTGCACCATGTCACACACGTACACACACACACATTCTGTCTGCGTTCTTCACACGAACACACACATTTCTAACGACATTTTCTCTTGTACCTGACCCCGGTCTTCCTTCTTTTTTGGCATATTCACACTCAACCATGTTTCTGCTCGCTTGCCTTCTTACAGGCAGCTTAGTGTGAAATTGTGGAAATGTCATAGATGTCTAAGTCACTCGTTCTATAGCCGATGCGTGATTGTTTGTTTGTGTGTGTGTGTATGTGTGTGTGTGTGTTCGCCTTGAACGGAGGGCAAACAGAATGAGTTGCTAACATGCTCTCATCAGCAGCTTAAAGTGTTAAAGTGTTTTGTCGGTCTGCTGGTGAAGTGTTGAAAACACTGAATTGCTACACGGAAAGAAAACAATCAGACTGAGACTTAGAATAGAACTGTAAAAAGTAGAAACATCAGTCATTAAATGGACAGTTCAACCAGAAATAATAAAATCGGTTTTCATTTAATCACTCTCATGCCATTCCAAATTAATTTGAATTAATTTCTTCTAGAGCTGCAATGGCATATCTGTCTAGTAATAATTTTATTTGTATATGACCAATACTCCAAGTGAATTTAGGTATCACAACATTATAATTATATAATTTTTTTTATTACATTACATTATTAATTTTTTATTTTGTAATAATTACAATTATATTTATTTTTTGGGTTTATTGTCAATAACTGAGCTCTGAGCCTCTGAGCTCCCTTACTGCAACCACAGCATTACATTTCTTCAGTGGAACATAAAAGTATAACATTTTGAAGAATGTATAAGGAAGAGTTGCAGAAGTAAATTTCATAAAATATTGTCTTTTTGAATGCTTAAATACAATTCTTGGAAAAGAGTCGCTATGGGATTTTGCAAAATATCTCCTTTTGGGTTGTATGGAAGAAAGCAAATCATACATGTTTAGAACAGCATAAGGTTTAGTAAATTTGGATGAAGCCATTTCTTTAAATACAACTATTCTAGCCAGAATGATGCTGCCTTTAAGCACAGCCCAGTGTTGAGTCAGATTTTCCTAGATATTTTTATCGAGACAGCTCATTGTCTCCGTCCCCATCTCTAGGCAACACCTTGCAGTAAAGGTTCCATCTGTCCATAGATTTCCTTTCTGCCTACAAGTACTATGCTAACAGGGAGAAGGGATTTATCAGACTAAAAATTCAGCATTCGGGTCGTACCCTTTCAAGCAACAGCTTTTTATCACTCATGACTTATTTGAAACCAGCTTCAAGTGTTCCCAAGGCATTCGCCCTGCGTAATAAGATTCAGACTTGTTTTGAACATCAAGAGAATGCCATCAGTGTGGATGCACATCACAATTTAGTGATGGAGGGAGTGAATGTGTTGACGATCAGTTGCTCTTCTCTTTCTCCCCAGAGTCAGTGCTCTAAGCAGACCTCGAATCTCAGTAATAATGGTTGTCTTCCTCACAGCATCTCCCCTCACCTCTGGACTTCACACCATTGTTTTTCGTCCAAATTAGTGTGACAGCTGTACTTTCTCAATGAGGAACACAGATCTACACGGCCCAAGGCACCCACAGCTGGTAATAGCAATGGATAATGAAGGGTTGATCCACTGTACTGATTCTTTATTATGCTATTTTTCCTTTACTGTAAGCTTGTCAAGTGACCACACAAATCTGAGGCCGTCATTAAATACCACAGATGGCCAGTATTAATTAAGCTGATTTGACACACTGTCAAATAAGCAACCATCCTAATAATAATTAAACATTCTGACGAATGGAAACTTTGAGCGATGAGGCTCGGCCAAGAGGCAGGGTGAGCTCCACGACCTTGAGCTAATACTCATGAGGCTCTTGGATTTACATACGACCTGTTTGAGCATAACACACCAGATCAACCAGGTGTGAGAAAAGACAAAAAAGAACAAATGCAAATATAGGATTTAAACTTTAGAAGCCACACAGTTATCAACAAGGCGCCTGGCCATATAGTGGTGGTGTTACGTTTGTATTCCATATAGTTTAATGTGCAAGCGTTCGCACTATACAAAAACAAAATCACAGAATATGACAGAGTTCGTGTTTTAAAATGAAACCCACACTGGAATAAATAATTAACTGAAAATGCAAAATGAGTTTCTATTCTCCCGGCACTCTCTAGTGTAATCAGCCTGGTTTTCAAAACATTAGCACTGTTTTGGACTGATTGTTTGAATGAATTCATTTACTGGATTATTGGTCTGAAAACTTTCCCAGAGTTTAGCATCTTAAAATGATCTGATCCCAAACAGACAAACGAAACTGGTTGCAATTGACATTTTGGTAACATTTTCTATGAAGCCTGTGTTTATAATGCATTATAAGGGTGTTCTTAATGCATTATAATACATACATAATGCCTAAAAAACAACCTTAAAATATGTTGTTTCATCTTATAATCATAACAAAAGTTGCAAAATAATATAAAAACATACCTATTTGTGGTTATAATATTTAAGAATACAATGCATAACACCAGATAAAGCCTGCATTTAAGATGATGCAAAATGATTATAATGTGCATGACTGTAAATCTTTTACTTTTATGACAAAGTGTATGTGCTGCTAACTTTGTTTTTAAATTTATGTCCAGCTTATTGGTTAGTTTTTTCATGTCCTGAAAATGATAAGCAAAGTTACGTTTAAATATACAATAAAAACACATTATATACAGTTTAAGGGGCACGCAAATATATTATTTTACAGTCTGGTTAACCACATTCATACAAGTTGTATTTTCTAATATCATGTATAAGGCAGACAAGAATGTGTGAGAGGTGGTTCCTGGCAAGCTAGTACTTCCATTAAATGATCTTAAGGTGCTGACCATAAGTTTGGTTGTCCTGTTGTCATGATAGCGCCATATATACATTTTGGATGTCTTCCGTGTGAGCTCTAAATGCTAAGTATTATTATGTTGTTATGATTATTAACAAATTAAAAGGTTGGTTATAAAGCATTGTGTGCATTGTAATGCGTTAAGAATTATACTGCAATATAATACAGGTGTCATGGACACAAACATAAGTAACAGACTTATTAATTTGCAAGACACGGATGCAAACAGTAACAGAATGCAGGTGAGTAACACTGGTAGGCTTATCTGAAAGGTTGCAGTCGGCGTAGACCAACACTGACGACACTGTAGACACTAGAGTTGAGCCGGATACTCGGCTGAAACGAGTATCCGGTACGGATAATGCACTTTTGCCGAGTACGAGTATCATACGAGTAAAACGAGTCATTATCTGTGCTCGGATTGAATAAAAATCCTCATTGGGCAGCTGAGTGTCTGCGTGCAAATTTCCTGCGTCCCGCGGCTCCGCCCTGCTCATTCACACAGAACGCTGAGACGAGAACAGGTGTCTTTCTCTCTCGGTCACTCAGGTTCGCGGGTCTTTTCCGTTAACGTTTAGGGCAGGGTGGTAGCGCGAGCGCGAAGCATCATAAGCCATATGCTAGACTTGATTAATACAGGAAGTGTTCGGCGAGGCAGCTGGAGCGCGGGCCATCTCGCGGGCCATTAATAAAATGATCTCGCGGGCCGGACATAATAACACGCCGGGCCGGGAGTTTGACACCTCCCAGCCAACACATCCATGTGGGGCCCAAAGGGGTTGCACCTGGGCTGATTTCTGGGGCCCACCTGGGCTACCCAACTGGGACCCAGCTAATTTTGTCCTCAGTTTCCATGGTGGCCCGACATGGGTTAGCCCAGATGGGTTTATGATGGGCCTTTGATGGGCACCATATAGGGCCCATTTGGGTTATCCCATGTGGGGCCCATAGGAGACTGCTTAATGGGTAAATGATGGGACCCGGCTAGGTTTTATGTAGGTCTCGTGTGGGCCACAACAGCTATATATATGGGCTAACATACTTGTTTGTTTGGGTTACCTTATTTTACAGTAAACCCCTAACTACAAATATTACATTTAACCCAATAAAGTACAGTAAAATGTCCAGAAAAGTCAATGAAGAAAGACCAGTAGCTCATGCTTTCATTTATTTAGAACTTTTTTTAAACTGAAATACAGTACACAAAGTGCAGTAATGCTCCAGCAACATATTTGTTATAACCTCTTGAACTGAAGAGTTCCCAAAACAAAACAAGCCAAAGCAACAGTGCTCCTCAGTCCTCCGTTCTCACTCTCCCAGTGGCCCTTTGAAAAGATAGAACAAAATAATATATTTTGCCAATCGTTATATTAAAATATCTAAAATGTTATATAATACATATAAAATAAATTTTATATTTTTAGTTTAAACATGTCAGATTAGCCTTTAGTATCTCACATCACGTTGTTAATCAGTGGTTCTCAACCACATTCCTGGAGCCCATAGTAATAAATTATTATTATTATTATTTTTGCATCTCTTACTCATCTTGCTCTCCAACATGTGCCCTCGCAGTCCGGTTTCCTCCCCTGTCCCTGGCACCAATGAGCCACTTTGACACTGCCTTTTCTGCTTCTTTTCTGTTTATTTGGTTTGTAAGTGCATTTTTTTTCAAGCTGCCTGTGAAATACATATAAACAAAGAGCATAATAGAGATTAAATTCCATATTTGACCACTTGCATCAAAGAAGCAGTTCTCCAATTTTACTGTTTTCCACAAAACAATGGTATCAAATTAAATAGACATATGTCCTAGTGTTTTTCTTTTTTTTTCCAACCATGGAAAGAGTCTGTAAACACTGTCACAATGCTCATTTACATCAGAAAAGCCACTTAATTACTAAAAACAGCGGTAGCCAAAATGATTTGAGCACTAAACCATTTTTAGCTGCTGAAATTTTAAAATCAGTTATTTCTATCTTTTGCTGTAGTGTGTCGGTAGGAAATATCAGTTAACATTTCCAAACATTAATTTAGCCATTAATTGTAATAATCCAGTGAGATTTGTGTGCTCCACACAGAGATCTGATCTCATCTGATCATCATCAGTCTGTCTGGAATGACATGAAGAAACAGTACAAACTGAGACTAAATCCAGAAGAACTGTGGCAACATCTCCAAAATGCTTCAAGAAACCTACCTGACAAAAATCTCACTGGATTATTACTATTAATGGCTAAATTAATTTTTGGACATGTAAACTGATATTTCCTACCGACACACTACAGCAAAAGATAGAAATAACATACTCAAAACCATTTTTAGCTGCTGAAAATACTAGTGTTCTAGTGTTTGTGTTCTACTACACCTTTACCAATCCCCACCCCCTTTCCTCTCTCTCACTACGCTTCCTGTCATTACTCTGTCCTATCAAAATACAATCTTTAAAAAACAAAACAACAAAAAACTAATTTAAATAGAAATATAATTATATCATTAACTTTTTTTTATTATTATAATGCACATTATGTGTAATTTAAAAATGTTGTATACAAATTTGTAATTAATAGGGGTGTAACGGTACACTTATTCATACCAAACCGTTTCAGTATGGGTCTTTCGGTTCGGTACACATGTGTACCGAACGAATACAGTATTTTTTTTGTACCATTACACCCCTAGTAAAAATTTTTATTATTCCAATTTAATCCTTAGATTGTTGTAAAAATATAAGAAATGCAACCCTCCCCCCCCAAAAAAAACAAAACAAAACTACAATTCTAAATTAACTGCAACAAATCAATGAAATTGTCAGCACACTTACAACTCAGGTTTTCTCTTCCCAAGTATGGACAATTTGTTATTGTTTGCATATAATCAAATAGTAAATAATAAATAATCATTTATTCCAATGATTTATGAAGAACTCAACTCTGCTGAGTAACCTCTGGCAAAGATGAATAATACTGTCGTAATAAACATACCATATATGACCTCAAAGAGTTTGAGTCCCCGGAACTCTCGCTTTCCATGGCGCCCAACGAAATTGTATTCCCTCGACAAGGAGTGATCCAAAAGGAAGGCCATCATTCTCCTTGTAGCTTCATCTACAGTGCTCCCTCCAATATCTGCCACCACGGCAACCTAATGAAAAATAAGATTATCATTACATATGAGTTTGACACCCCTGCTCTAAATAATGATACCAACTTGTGGAAAATGGGCACCTGATGTCCCCTTTAAAAAAGAAAACACAGAAGCCTCTACATACCACTTCTTTGTGGACGGTGGGGTCTGTCAATTTCAGCTCCATTGCTTCAACATCTGAGACCGTCTTCAGGGGGAAAAGAATATCCTGGGGTAGTACAGCAACAGTGTTTCCATCACGCTGTGTAAGAAGTGACTGTATCATCTTTCCATGAACCCTCTGCGTCTCCTTAACTTCCTCCAAGAGGGATAGAAGGCGTACAAAAATGCCATCCCTAAATGTAGAATTATTGGTTCCTTGCTGAAGTCTGCGGTCTGGTGTAACATTTGAAGGTGTTGAAGGTGGAGGGGGCTGGATAAATGGACGGATGTTGAGCAACTGAGGAGCCTCTGTTTGGCGGATCTCTGGAACTGGGGGAAGTAAAGGCACACTAGATGGTGGACGATCATGCCCAGCACCATCTGATTCCTCATCTGAGCTTGACAGAGATACTGGCCTTAAAATGCACAAAATGTGAAGTATAATGATATGGTTGTACAAGGTTCAATTCAGGGCTGTATATGTAAAATGGAAGGTCGGTATTAGAAACACTAAATGCCATGAGTGTTGGAGAGTCTGATGGTTACATTATGCGTCCTGGGTCGGCTCAGCATCTGACGGCATCAATATATAAATTTAGTCTTACCTTCTTTTTCGCTTCCCTTTTCCCATATTTCCTCCAGAATCTGATTCCGTCTGCAAGTCAGAGGTCACTTCAGACTTTAGAAGCTTTGCTGTGGCATGGGCATAGTTTCCTGTAGGTTATAGGCATAAAAAAAAACTTTAAAAAAAACATACCTTATTTGTGTGTAATTTGAAACATAATTATTATTATTATAACTATCACCATTCCACACTCAATAAAAACATTACCTGCTTTTCCCAATATGCGCACTTTAAACTGTGGCCAGTCAGAATTTGGAACTACTTCATCCTTTACTGCCTTGCTGATGTTTACTCGTCCTGGAGGCCAGTAACAAGCATCTTCCTCAGGTCCTGTAAACCACTTGCAGGGTACAACAGCTACACCTCCACCGTCCAAAAAATCCACAATTGCAAATGGCAGCATGCTGGAAAAATGCAAAACAAGCAGGCTAGTGCAGTTGTGGCAATGCCACATAACCAGTCTTATATGGCAAGAGGACCATTTTTCTCCTTAATTCTTCAACCGAGGGAGAGGAAATGGATGTTTTCTTCTGTTTTGCCAAACTCTGCTTCTCATGGATGCGCCTGACAATTTGCTGCACAGGATTTTGGGGTCTCCGTACAATTTTTTTAAGTTTACCTAAAAATGTCTCAAAGGGGAAACAGGAAATGCTATCCAGAGGGCCGAAGTTCCGTGCATCTTGGGCAATGTGTATCAAAGAATGTACGTTATATCCAACAAATTCAAGACCATAAATCAAGCCAAAATCTTTCACAAAGAGTTTTAAAATATCTTCAGCAAAGTCACAATTTTCAGTGCACAAATCTGGGCTTAGAAGAATTCTCATAGATGCAGACAAAAGCATAAAATGTTTATACATTACACTGGATATATTATTTAATAGGGCAACAGGGCCGGTGTAAAGTAAAAACTGCCTCAGTTCAGTAGCTTTCCACATGCTAATTTCTAAGATAGACCTAGGTTTCCTTGCGAAATTACTGGGCAAGTACTGCCTGACTGAAGCCAAATATGCTGAAATTACAGTGAGAATTCGAACAGATTGTCTGCATTTCAATGGTCCTTTTAACCAAAGAAAAATCATCTTGCGCATCACTCCCAAACACACAAGGTGCATATAGTCAAGCACAAAACTTGAAACTAACGCCACACCTCCTAACTCGCAGAGTGGCGAGACACCTACTTGGTGACCTTCATAGCCCATATCTCTAAATTTCTCGTCAGTCCTTTGCTCAGACGTCAACTCAGGGAAACACAATCTTCTGTTAAGATATAAACCTCTTTGAGTGCAGCGTTCACATGCATAATAGCCAGTGTGTCCCTTCACACATTTGAGGAAAGCACGTGCTGGAGCATCACAAATGAATGCATCTGGAGCAGCAACCCTGAAATGTACACCATTGTGCTGAATACCCTCATGTATAACAGCTTTAAAATCCTGAATAAATTCATTCAGATATTCTTGTAGTTGAGATGGTTTGGTCACACCAGAGTACAATCCAATCATGAAGACGTTTGAATTTGGGATCTCCTTTATCCTAGCCAAAATAGGCCACAAACTCAGAGTGGTGCTGCGGAATAAAGGTAGACCATCGATATTAATTCTAAGTGTAAGTGTGTCTGTCAGAACTCTTAGATCAAAATCTAAGGATGCCAATTCTGCCACAACTGAATTCCTGATTCCAAAATGATAGTACGATCCCCCTGCTATATTTTTCACATTACACTTGCGTTCTGTGCACATCAGGGTTCTAGCATCCAGTGGGACATTAAGGCCTTTTTGCTTAAGAATTTTCAGAAGTGCAGACAACGCATTTTGTGTTATGTTGTATTCTGCAGCCCACTCTGCAAGTCCACGTGTATCATCTAATTTCTCAGAAGCAGCATCCTCTGAATCTGAACATTCAAAGTCAAAGTCACTGGCATCAGCAGGCATCCCATTTTCAAAATCATTGAATATTTCATCATCAAAAGCGTCATAAAAAATGTCTGTGGCACATTCATGTTCTACATTTTGTGACACATCCTCGACAGAATCATGATAGATCTCCAAAGGATCATCCTCCAATGGTTCACCATAAGCAGCTTCCAAATTAAAATCCAGTGGTTGGTCAATCTGCTGTGAAACAAGACGGAAATGTTCAGCCACTTTTGCAGCTATTTTCCTTCTTTTTGTTCTTTGAGAATGCTCCATTACTTTCTGTAAGATAACAAAAGGCTTATTACTTTCAAACAGTTAATATTCTAATTGAGGCAAAACATTTGTTTCATCATAATAACTATTTGTATGGTTTCTAATTACACCTAATTTTGATCTAAAGTGAATTCTGGTCAGAAATATATTGTTTAGCTTTTTATGCAATGCTAAATGCTACACATACTAACTGTGTGCACAAACAGGCACAACATTTTTTTTAAATATGATTTTATTAAAATAATAATAATATATATATAAATAACCGTTTTATTAAAAACTGAAATTTTTATTTGTTTTAGAAATAGTGATGCTGACTAGACATTAATACCCCAATATTAGTATAATAGTGTACATTTCAGAGTTACTGCTCCAGATGCATTCATTTGTAATACCGATTAAAGAGCGTCATTGAAGAGCGTCAACACAGAGAGACATCGGCAACACAGAGGCTGCGCCCGCGTCCTCACTCACTCAGCTCTCAAGCAGCCTCGATTCTTTTCATACACGGACAATAAACATTAGGCTAATGCAAACATTCTAAAGATTTTTATACATGATACAATTATACATAGAGACATTCATGAGGACTGAGGAGTTTTAAACAGCAAATTAGTCATTCAGATAACACATTTTATTTTAAACATGAAACTTACTGAGTGACCGAGCTGGCTACGGGCCTGCTCTCTCTCACATGTGTACCAGTCCCGAATGTACAGAACGCGGAGATCGAATAATTCAGTGGAAAATCAATGTGCATTATAGTTCAGTGAATAAATGCCTATTAAACATATGAAAGTGCATTATATCTCAATGAATGTGCACAATTTTTGGACTAAAAGCGTCTGTGTTTTGTGTAACGTATAATTCTGTGCTTAAAAATAAACGGGAGCAGACAAGATTGAACAGGTTACATTCAAAATACCGATAACGTTAATTCTTTTTGGACGTTTGATGTGCGCACTATAAATGCCATTGAGGTATATCGTAAAACAGTAGTCAAATATAAGCCTAAACTCGAAACAATTTAATAACAGTTTGTAAATTATAAATTATAAGAAAATATATTACTCTAATATTGTAACTCATATAGTTTTTGTTATGAGGAGCCAAAAAAAAAACGGCGAACATTTTTCAAAAAGAGGCGCGATTTCTGAGGATCGTTGTCTATGTAATTGTCAACATTCTAACGAGACAATAGTTAAACTAATGCTTTGGTTAACATTATGTTGTGAAAACTAGGTATTTCAAATACATTTTACTTTTCAGTTTTTATGTAGTGTTGTAGTTCTTACCTTAAGTATAGTTGACAGCAAAATCACCAACGGAAAATGGACGAAAGTGGCGCGCAACAGCGGGTGGGGGATGGTAGTGTTGTTTAAGATCTCGCGATATTGTTGACAGGGGGATGGGCATTGCTGCGTGAGTTCCTGCAATAATTTTGACCTCACAAAAATTATTATTATTATTTTTTTTCAAATCGTGGGCTCTTGATCTTTTTAAAATCAGAAAGTGTGGTACAATTGCATGAGTGTTCACATTTTTAAATTTTGATTTAAGTAGGTTGTTAGTCCAAGTGTCAAAGCAACAACTTAAATATTTTGAAGCATATATGTACTGTCTATTTGATTTTGATTTAAATTATGATTAAATTAAGATTGATAAAATTAATTCAAGTGTCACAACAACAACAAAAATAATTTTAAAGGCATATATGCAAATTGTAATCACCTATGGAATTAATTATGTTTGCACTTATGCAATTATGTTTGTATTTGATAAAACAAAAAGGGTCCCATGTGTAGCCCATTTTGAGCCCATGCACAAATTTCCCATTAAATACCCACCTGGGAGCCACATGGGGAGCCCACCTGGGTTCACCCATATGGGTCCTAGCTGGGTCACCCAAGTGGGCCCCAGATAAGATGCCCACCTGGGTGAACCCATGTGGGTCCTAGCTGGGTAACCCAAGTGGGCCCCAGATAAGATGCCCACCTGGGTGAACCCATGTGGGTCCTAGCTGGGTAACCCAAGTGGGCCCCAGATAAGATGCCCATTTTGAGCCCATGCCCACTCTGTACCCCTGTAGCCCATGTAAAACCCATGTGGGCCCCACATTCACGTGTTTGCTGGGCAGTGAATTGCGGCTATACATGAGCAACAACATCAGTGTGTTGACAAAATAGTGTTTAACTTCCTCGCCCTCATTCCTGCATAACTTACTAAACTCGTGGAATAGTGAAATGAAACCGCGTTCACGCGCTGGACGCTGTTCAATGAACCTGTCATGTTTTCATATAGGCGACGCGTGACGCTCGCACGCGCTTTACGTTACCGTGCCGTTTCATTGGACGAGCCTCGCGCTGAATGTGTCGGCGGAAGGAGTGGGACTTACCGGTGATTTGAAGTGTCGTTGCCGAAGAGGAGAGCGCGCATCAGGGAAAGGTCAGCGGCGGCCGCGGGATCCAGTCGGAGCAGCAGCGCATCTCTGAGCTCTCCATCCCCGCGTCAGAGCGCCTGCCCAACACCAGTTAACCTCTGCCTGACCACAACTCAGCCCAGACCTGCAAACTCTTAACATATTATCACTTAAAAATCAAACACTGCTCTCAGAATGTGTTAAAGGCGTATGGATGTCATTGCATTGCTAACAGCACAAACAAATTGTATATGTTCATGCCGATACAAAACTCTGATATCCTCGTATTATGAAGCTCTTGCTTTAGTAGTGAAATCAGATTGCAAAGCAAGACAAACTGTTTGATATGGAAAATACATATTTTGATATTTTACATTTGGCATTCACCCTGGCATTCTATATTCAGTTCTTGCTTTCCCTTGGAATATAATGATATACTTTATCAACTTCTTAAATCTGCTAACATTAAATACAACATTAGTTTTAAAAATACATGCACTTATGCATTTTTTATTTTTATTTTATTTTTTTTTTACTTATTTTTTTGAATTGTTGCATTTACTTTCTTTTGAAATGTTGCTAAATCAGGTCCAAAAAAGACGATAAAATAAAAACAGTTGTAAGTTTTAAAAGAGAGAGATGACTGTTAAAAAATGACAGTAATAATAATATTAACATTGTTACTTAACTTGCTCGAATTCCAAGTGTTGATCCATGATTTCACCTTTGCATCTTTAAAAAAAAGGCACATCCCCGGGTACTTTGTTTAAAGTTTCATGTAAAATTAGCGATCAAATGATCCATCTACAGCCCTCACAAACATTGTCAGTCCTTATTTGTCATAGTACCTAAACAATTTGGATGTTGGAAAGGTTTTCCATAATGTGGTGCTTTCCTATCGCTCAAACAGTAGAGTGTGGCGCTTGCAATGCCAAGGTTATGGGTTCGAATCTAAGGGAAAGCAAGAACTGATTAGAATGTTAATGTGTATCTGGAATAAATCAAGTTGCTTTGGATAAAAGCATCTGCCAAATGCATAAATGTAAAATGTAAATGTGTAACCAAAATACACACAAAATGACTTACTCATAATTAAGCAACAGAATTTAGTAATTTCTTTAGAAATAATTGGATAAGCAGCGGCGTCTTTCGGGAGATTTGGGAGTGTTGCTTGGTGTCTTGAATGATGCAATGGGTTTTTGGACCAGCATTATCATTTTGACGATTAATCAGTTTTCAATGCAAGGTCTAATCCTATTAGAAGATAATGTAATAAATGTGTTGAGAAATCACTCATGTAGGTCATCGTCGCACCGCGTAAATTTGCGTTCTGCTAAGATCATGAAAAGAAACCTGTAAATTCACATCAGTCAAGAGTCCACACACAAAAACACGAGCTCACTCGAATGATCACACACAAAACTTGAACTCATGGAGTCAAAAACATGAAATATGCCACTGAGGAACATTAGAGTCATAAAAAATCTGACCCTGTCTCCTGTTCGCTGTGCTCAGGAGTTATCGCTTGCACTTAGTTATCAGATCAACAAGTGTTGATTTATTTTCATGAAGACAGACCACTTTCATGTTTTGACTTGGACAAATAGTTTCTCTGCATTAGTGGAGATGCAAGTCAGGCCAAGAAAAATAACGCTACAGTACATGTCGTCTATACATGGATCACTTCTGTTATGCAAAACTATCCCTTTTGAACTCTGTAACGTTGTGAAGAAAAAGTATTTCTGATAATACAACACAGAAATATGTTCTGGTCAAGCTCAAACACTAACTTTATCTGTTAGAATTTGTTTATTTACAAATAACATAAATTCACTTATCTCGACTCACGGTTAACTCGCCAACCCTATTATGTCAACGTTTTTGAAGTGGAACAACCAAACTCTATTTGTCTTAAAAGAATTGACAACTGATGAGAAAAACTTTGTCGCCGAAGGCTAATATCTCGAGCACAAAAGAGGGACAAATTCGCCACTTAACATGGGTTATCTCGATCCTGTGACTAAAGATCTTATCTGCGCATGTGCCGAGTTCGCGTTGCATGTGCATGCATGACCATTTTTTACCTTTCCGGTCCTTTATGCCGCTTTGTATTTGTCCAGTCAGATTGTGATTTCACAGCGCTAGGTCGCTTTAGTTTGTGTGGTCATGTCATAAGGGCTGTATGTTGTGTAATTGATGACTTCATGTTATTTAATTGTGACCTCGAGCACTTTTATTGATTTTTTTTTTTTTGATGGGACGAATGCTGGTGTTCAAGAGTGATTACGAAATTACACAACGCAGATTACACTCCTACAGAGGCGCAGGAGTTCCCAAATTACATTTACATCGACAAAGACGTCATTACTGATAGAAGCATTTGTTTTCAAGCAGACTGTTAAAGGCAAAACGCAACAAAGCATTTTAGACTTTGAAGAAACCATAGTAACCGCGTGTACAATACTTTCTAGAACTGTGCATATGTAAATTTTTATAGCATGCTGATCGCTTCGTCAAACAAATCGCCATATTGGCTTTTGGTTATCTCACTAAACGGTTATCTTGACGCCTTTTTGCAACCCCCGAGGCCGTCGAGATAACCGGATTCCACTGCAATAATCATCCAGAGTACATATTGAAAAAAGGAGGAAAATATGGAAATTATTGAATATTAATATTGAAATGAACTCAATATATGAAACAAACATTAGCATCAATATATGAAATTAACACAATATAAATAAAGATATGAACAAACCTCCTAATATGGACCGTAACAGGATGGAAACTTAAAAAAAATTGCAGGATTCCTATCAGAATGGAATGCAAAAGGATTTAATGAATAAATAAAGAAATTAACAAGTTTATTAGCATGATAGAAATAAAGACATTAACATGATTCTTAACAGGAATGGGATTCCAGACAGGATGGTGTCACGATTGTGCCGTTCCTCCCACCGTAATGCCTAAAACTACATTTCCCAGCATCCCTTCTGGTTCTCACCTGCACCTGATGCTAATCACCATCAAGAGCCCTATCGGACCACAAACTTCACATTCAGGATTTGTCTGGTCTACAATAAGGACTACTTACTGAACACTATTCTCCAAAGATATCCTACCTGTTCTTTCAGTCTTAAAGTCACCAACGATCCTCCTCTCTGCCAGTAAACCGCTTCTCTTTCCTGTATACTTTCCTGTTTGTATGATCCTTGGAAGTGTGTGTTTATCACCTGTTATGCATTTCCATATTTCATTCTTCACTGAGAAATCTAGTCTGTTTCCCAACCTGTCCCGTCTCTGTCGCTCTGCAAAACTAAACCAGACAGATGGAATACAGGACGGAAACAAAGAAATTAACAAGATGAATTAGGGAAATAACATGATTCACAACAGAATGTTTTGTATTACAAATTTCATAACAGGATGGATTTGTTTTTTACAGGATTCCTGTGAGAATGGAAAGTAACTGAATGGAAATAAAGAAATTAGGAAGTTTATTCACATGATAGAAATAAAGAAACATAAGTCCTAACATAAAATGTAACAGGATGGAAATATATTTGTAATAGGATTCCTAACAGAATGGGTCATAACAGGATGGAAATAAAGATATTATTACGATTATTAGCATGACATAAATGAATAAATTAGCATAATTCCCAACAAGATGGACTGAAACAGAATGAAAATAAGTTTGTTTTTTACTATGATTCCTAACAGGATGGAAATAAAGAAATTAGTTAGATTAAAATTTCATAAATTAATGGAAATGTAAAAACAAAGACAGGATTCCTGTCAGAATGGAATGTAACTGGATGGAAATTAAGAAACGAACAAGATCATTAACAAGATTGCAATAAAAATGATTCCTAACAGGATGGAAATAAAGAAATGAATAAGATTATTAGCGTGATGCAAATAAGAAAAATGAAAATAATTCCCGACATGATGGAAATAAAGGAAGGAACAAGATTATTAGAAAGATAGAAATAAAGAAATTAATGTGAAAAAAGAACAGAATTCCTAACAGGATGGAACGTACCAGGCTGGAAATAAAAAAATAACACGAGTCTTAGCAGAATGAAATATAACAGGGTTGATTAACAAGAATAAGAACAAGAATGGAAATACATGATTTGGATGGAATTATCTTTGGAAATGTTATTATAATACTACCGTAATTGTGCAATTCAATCAAAGAAGGTGAAAGGTTTTTGAATAAATCAAACTAATTCCACAATACTATGTACCATAAATCTATATTAATGCTGAGAAATGATGTCACATCCTGGAGGATATGACATTACTAAGTAACGGCTTTTGATATTTAAAGAAAAGCGGGAATAACGGTGCAAAGTAAAGTTGAGGACATTGGAGAAAAGATAAGTAATTAAAAGAAACGAGAATTTTTTTCATACAGAGACATGATAAAAATGGCAGCTTTGCGCAAATCGAAGTAAAATGATCTTCCACTGACAATGGTCCTGTATTGTGTTAAAAGAAAGTTTCAGATTTTATCCAATACATAAAGATAAATATGATATGAAAATTACCAAGTAGGAATTATTCCACGTGCAAATCGAAGAGAGTGGCAACCGAATCTGTGTGTTAGCTGATAGTTGACAGTCCCAAGGGTCCCTGACCCTCAGTCTGGTTTCTAAAAAGCCTCCAGACCATACCATTATATTCTGGGGGTACTTCATCCATCTTCTGGGATGGGGGAGAAGCCAACTAGGTCCTATTAGAGAAAAGGGAGTCAGTGTTGGATTTCAATGGGTCTGCGAGGACACCAAAGTCCAAGTTCTGACAAGATCAATAGAGAATGGTAGTGAAGAAGGAGGGAAGCTAAAAGAAACATCAGACACGACCCGAAAAGAGTGGGAGGATGAGAACAATCGGAAAACGGAGGAAAAAGAATAGATTCCTTAAGTGAGACGGATGAATGGCGTACAGAAGACGGGTAATTGGAGACTTTGAGACTAAAAGAAAACAAAAGGAAATAGAGAGATGTTTTTATCAGCGTTAATATGGGCTGCTTTCTGCACACGATCCAAAATCATGAAATACTGTGCGTGGGAAAACTCAACAAAAATGTTTTTTTAATTGACCTCGCCCCTGCTCTAAAGATACAAATAATCTGACGAAAACCCACAATAGTGGGAGAGGGTGAGTTAGCAACTTACAAATGTGTCTCGTACCTTCGCCATGACGACGGACCCGGCGGTGCCTGGACAGAGGCCTTAAAAGTCAAGACTGTTACAATCTGGGATATTCCATCTGGAATGGGGGAGATGTTGGCTGAGTCCCATTAGAGACGAGGAAGTCAGTGTAGGAGTTTTGGGGAGCCTCTAGTGAGAATATATGGTGATCTAACAAACCAAAACATTATCATGACTCTCACTACGGTGTTCTAGTCAACGGAAGAAAAATCACATAAATATAAAGTAAACATAGCAACCAAAGCTTCTAATCACTCCCACTCATTAGCTTGCAATCATTAAATCACAATGCATGTGATGAGTGTTCAGTGGCTAAACATAAAATCAACACAGACACTTAATTTGCAATAATGTTTGTGTGGAATGGCTTTGTTTGGAACGGATTTGATTCGAGTGCTGTGCAATATATGGGATGTTGTCAGGAAACTAAACTTGTGACACCAAAAAACATAATTATTTGAGATTTATCATAGGGGTATAAATACAAAAAACTGCTATTAATTAAACTACTAATCAGATTAACATAATTTAAATGTTTTAAAGAATGTTCAAGTAAATGAGTCAAGTGAGTCAAATGAGTGATTGCTTCTTCATTCATTCATTCCACCGAAACTGCATAGGCAATTCAGGCATTGCATTGTAGGATATTGTGTACTTGTGTGCTTCTCTAGGTCATTTCGGTATTCTGCTTTTCTTACTGCACGCTAAAATATCTGACAGCAGATATCCTGGCTTGGATGTCCATATGTCGTCACAAGGAGGTTTGGTGTGTCTCCCAACACGGTTTCAAGAGCATGGAGGAGACACGAGGATACAGGTCATTACATGAGGAGAGCTGGAGTGGGATGTAAAAGGGTAACAATCCAGCAGCAGGAATGGTATGTGCTCCTTTGTGCGAGGAGGAACAGGAGCAGCACTGAGAGTCCTACAAAATGGCCTCCAGCAGGAACTGGTGTGCATGTTTCTGACCAACCTGTCAGAAAAAGAGTTCATGAGGACGGCATGAGGGCCTGATGACAGCTCAGCACAGTGTAGCTCGATTGGTATTTGCCAGAGAACACCAGAATTGGAAAGTCTAAGTGCAACATCAAGCACGACCAGTTTAGCCTTGGGTCAGGAATTGTCTGGGTGGAATATTCTTGGAGGGTCACACAGATCTTCACGTTCTAGCTAATGGTTCTCTTACTGCTGTTAGATACCAGGATGAAATCCTCAGTCATTGTCAGACTTTATGTTGGAGCAGTGACTCTGGGTTCCTCCTGGTTCTCCTGATAATGTCCGGCCTCATGTGGCTGGAATGTGTAGGTGGTTTGTAGATGATGAAGGCATTGATGCCATTGACTCATCCTCATGTTCCCAGACCTGAATCCAATTGAAAACCTCTGGGTCATCATGTATCGGATTGTCCAAAGCCGCCAAGCAGCAGCACAGACTGACCAGGATCTCACTGATGCCCAGACCCAGGTCTGGGAGGAGATCCTCAATCCTCCAACTCATCAGGAGCCAGACGTTGTTGTGAGCAGTGTTGGGGAAAGTTATTTTGAAAAGCAATGCATTAAAATATTGCATTACTTAGTTACTTTTTAGAAAGGTACTGCATTGCATTACTTTTTCTACTATGTGTGATTGTTTGTTTGGTTTTTTATATAAAAAAAGTTATATTTCTGGGCAAATGTAAAGGCCCTTTCACACAAAAATGTAAATAATACAGCTAGAAGGAATGCAAATTCACACAATTACAGTAGAGGGTGCAGCTCCAACAAACCTTTCATCTACTGCCATTCTGGATCACTGGAGAAGAAAGTTTAACACTTACTTCACCAATAGAGAACATCAAACGGTTGATATACGGTTGAACTGAATCATCAAAGGTCAGCAGCGAGTGCTTTGGTCAATAAACTGAGATTTAATGCATAAAAATATTTGTTTTATTTAACATTTAATTATTGGAGGTTTACGTGTCACTGATTTTATTCATTTTGGAATACTGAATCTTCTTTTTTTTTGCAAGTCAGATCTTCATATTTAGTCTAAAACAATGATAACCATCATGTTCACACACAACGCCTCTGCACCTACTCGCAACTTCATCAACATGCGGACAGAAGAGCTGTCAGTCAATTAATGGGAAAACGATGTATCTTTTAACTCATAACTAGAAATGTGTTGGGGACCACACACACATCAGCTTTTTACATTACAGCTGTTATTTGTTACTTGGGTGTGGAAACAATGGTCATTTATTCATTTTGAACATCCTTCATATATATATATATATGAAAAATGACATTTCATATACTACGTTAACACAGTTCACTGTCATCATATTACTGTGTATTAGTAAACTGCCCTACAAAACTTTCAGTAGTTTTTGCCCCTCCTGTACAATAAAGCTATATGACAAAATATATATGCTAACTATTATGAAAACAAATTTATTATTGATGAATGAAGGGGCGGACCTCAAACATACCCCAGTCTTTCACCAATTCAAACACACACTCACACCAAAAACATCACAAAAGGATAGCAAAACTGAGAAATCTTGGATTACGAACTGAAGCATGTTTTAAAAGCTGCTGATTCTTAATATATATACTGTGAATGTGACGCTCAAATGACACATGGGTAATTTAAGTGAGAGCTTTAAGCCCAGTAACTCGACCACTGGCTTGAATCTTTAGTTAACCATGCTTTTTCCTTGCATATGAGGTACTTTAGACAGATAGACTGAAGAGGAAAAAGCCTTCTAATCTTTTCTGTTTTGTTCAGTGCCAGAGAGATTCGATCCGCCAGCGATGAAGCCATCATTGGTTATATGTTACCAAGCACACTGTGACTGTTTTTGGAGGGAAACATCCATTAAATTCCTAAAGAGCTGACATATTACAACCAATTGCATTCGTTTTACTTGGATTTAGTGAATAATTGTTGACTGACAGCGGTGGTTTCGGTTGAGAATTTGAGTTTGAATGGCCATGTTCCTCGGTTCCGTCCTTGACGCTCTAGCCGCATATCATTGTTTATGAACATGTGAGAAGGTTTTTCAAGTGCCTGGCATCTGAATCTGAACCACCTCTCCGTTCTCGGCTTGTTGAAGCTGAATGGCCTCCTTTACGTCCATCTCCGCCTGCAACGCTGGAGTCAGAGCTTCAGCCTGAGAACGAAAACAGTGAATGAGTTTTAGAAAGTGTGTCATTTTGTGCAACTAGAACTACAAAATACAACTGTAAAAATAATGATTGTTTCCTGAACATTCTATTGGAAAACAGACAGCGCTACCTGTTAGGTTAGATATGTTTTTTAAATAAAATATACCCTTGAGGACCAATTCAGCATTTAAAATGATTTCTGAAGGATCATGTGACGCTGAAGACTGGAGTAATGATGCTGAAAATTCCAAAGTCCAAAAGTCCAAAAGAAAAAAAAGGGCCAAAAGTGATGTCTGGCATAGGTTAGATCTTTTAATTTTTTTAAATTAAGATTTTGCAAGCTTATTATGTTTGTTTTTTTGTGTGTGTGGAAAATTCAACATTGTACAGACAAGCAAAAAAAAGAGAGAAACAACAAAGTATAAATAACTGATTATGTTAAATGTTTTTCCCTGTGAGCTTTTTATTTTTTTATACATCTTTTTTTTTGCATAATAAAAAATTGTTTTTTTATGGCTGTGTGGCTGGAGAGCATTCTGGAGCGGACATTAAAGAATCAAAACACACTGAAACTGTGACTACACACATCTAAATATATGTCTAGCATAATTACAAAAACCTTCATATTAAGTCAACATTTAATTAAGAACTCTCAACAGTAAAACGTTATAAATATGAAGCCAGTAGAGAATTATGACATTTGCGCACAGCTGACAGCCCATCAGCTGAATTCTACATTAATCTGCCATATTAATAGTGTCAACACTGAACCGATGCACCCAACATGTCAAAAAGGAATGCACTGCATTAAAAAACAAATCTACAACAGAAGTATCAGTCTGCAATGCGGTTTGACACATGGAGTGTCTGTTCTATTAAAATACCGTGTGTATACATATCTATCGCCACACTGTATATCCCTCCATTCTTCAAGGCTTAATGTGTCCCCTTTTAACGTATCAATGGAGGCAGTGAAAGCAGAAGCATACAACGCTGACAGGTGTACAGATTGATACAATAAAAACAAAGACCAGGACAACAACGAGAGATGGAAAAAGAGGGAAAAAGTAAAGGGTCAGATGAAGGCTACACTTTATCTCAGTCGTTGAAATAAAAACACTCCCTCGAAAAAAAAAAAAGATGGAGGGAGTGATACAGGGGGAGACAACGCAAGATGAGTCACCTCAGAGTATGTGGAGTGAGTCATTCCTTCCTCAACAAACGCCAGAGGAGCAGACCGCACACCTGCACGGTGCAAAGGCACAAACTGTACTCAAGGGCACGGCCCAGAAGTGCCAAGACTCTTAAAACAGCCAATTTGATGCAAGACACTCGCGGACTGTGCTTTTCATCTGAGGTGTTAAGTGCAAATTCCTCAGGGGCCGATTTCCTGCGGCTCCACAAGAGGGCACTCATTAGGGCCAATGAGGGAGTTCATGACTGTATCATTTAACAGCATCACAGAGCGAGTAAGCCGACACTTCTATCCGACTGTACAGAGAACAGACCCTCCTGGCCGGAAACATCTCTTTATTTTCAACAATTTGTATTGTGGTGATCAAATGTGTGATATGGAACCTATTAAATGATGAAAAAACCTGAAAAAAATGAAGGGGTGGGTACATAAAAAAAAATGTCTGTAAACACTACCACATGTTTTGTGCAGCAGATGAGATAGATTTAAATAATCGTGAAATGCACAGAGAGAAGCACTCTGACCTCAGCAGGGTAGTTGAGTGCCAACAGGGGGATCAGAGGACCATTATGTGAGGATAGCTGTCTGAAATCATTCCAGCGGGAAATTAAATGATTAAATTGACTACAAGTTGGCCAATTTGTAGAGAAGAGAAAAAAGAAATAAATTCAACAATTTTGAATTCTACCTAGTAGAAAAGATATGCATTTGATGTGATTTCCTGGCTTCTTAGCTCTTTTGAAACCCTACAAGAAAGACCGGCCATTAGTATACTCTGGATTAGTATACTCTGGGTTAGTAAACTCTGGGTTAGTAAACTCTGGGTTAGTAAACTCTGGGTTAGTAAACTCTGGGTTAGTAAACTCTGGGTTAGTATACTCTGGGTTAGTATACTCTGGGTTAGTATACAGTATACTCTGGGTTAGTATACAGTATACTCTGGGTTAGTATACAGTATACTCTGGGTTAGTATACAGTATACTCTGGGTTAGTATACTCTGGGTTAGTATACTCTGGGTTAGTATACTCAGGTTTAGTATACTCAGGTTTAGTATACTCAGGGTTAGTAAAGTCTTATTATTATCTGTTACGTACGTAGTGCGAATTGTGTTTTATGTATGTGTGGGTGGTCTGTTTTTGTCTTTCAGCGTTCATGGACCTACGGACGATGACGTTTCAGTTCGTGGAGCCAATCCAGATCCTCACGATCCATAAAGATCCAGTTTGCCTTCATATTAGCAGCGTTGCATGCTCACTTGCTGTTCGTTTAAACGGTGTTAGTGTTTGAATCCATTGTTTTTAAACCTTGTGTATGGTGTGTTTAATAGTTTGTTGGTTGTGTCTTGTATATTGTGGTTTCAAAGTGTATTATTACTTACTATTTTATTTTTCTTCGGTTTATCTCTTTTTATGAAAAGCCGGGAAGTAGGGAACAGGTAAGTATGTCGCGCGATATACATAGTGCACTACGTAGGACATAAATGGGTTTGTAATCGACACATTAGTTAGCGAGAATACCATCTTTTGTATGTTTTGTTATTATTAGTTAGTGTGGTTTAGTTAGGACGTCTGACGCTGAAGATTATTTATTTAGGTATTTGCTGTTGCTAGGTTGTTTAGTTGGTTAAACTTAGTTAGTTGTGTTTTGTTATGATTATTTATTTTATTTGGCATATCTCGGGTTCCCCTTCCCGTTGAGTGACTAACGTAATTTTATTTTATGTATTGTTTGTGTTATTCTGTACATATTGTAAATAGTTTGGGCACTTTAAAAGAAACTGGACACCGGGTAATAAACGCATTAGTTCAAACTGTTGTTTTTGGTTCCTTTCTTATACGTGGCTTATCTTGAGTAATGGAATACATAAATATTATCATCATCATACATAAGACATAACATCAATTATGTAGTAGTGTTTTCGTTTTCCAGAAATAACATCACAAGGGACATTATCATTATTTGGAAAAAGCATTTTCAGGGAAACAGAAAATTCTCTCTGGGTCAAAATGACCCAAACAGAAACTTGTATTTCTTTTAATTTTACTTTAAGTTTTTATTTATTTTTTGTAATCATTATATTTAATTTTGTCCCCCGCAATGTCCACATAAAATCCACTTATAAAGTACATTTAAAATTACTTTAATATTTCCTTGAAATCCACTAATGATCGTAAGTTACTTATTTTTTGTCCAAGTAATTTTAAATGAAGAATAAAAAAGGCTAATCAAATTATATTTGATGTTTAATATTCAGCACCGTGGAACTAGAATTTGGGCTAATGAGATCTAGAAAAGAAAGGGACGAAAGAAAGGGACAAAAGAAAGGGACGAAAAATCAAAATCATATTTACTACTGGTTAGAATTTGTGCTTTTGTTTCCACTCAACCTACAATTTTTATGTAAAACTGAACGCACGTGAAATATATAAGGTAGTGATGGTTTCTCAACTTTTTTAAGAGTTCAGCAAGAAAAAGACATTTTAATATTAAAACTGAAAAACCTAGAGAGCGAGATATGAGATAGCACGCAGAAATGGATAGTTACATTTTGAAGTTGCACCAACATCTCAGAACATTAGGACTGTAGGTACAATGTTACTTGCGGTCAACAAAATGTCTAAAGAGGACCATCAAAATAAAGCGTTACCGAATCTATTTACCGAATCATCTTCCCAAAAACAGCAGGGAGTTTTTCTGTTCGCTAAGTACAGTACAGATCCGCTGCCCAGTGAGCTCATGCCGTAAACTTCCTCTGGCAGCTGTTTATTTGATCCCTGTCACAATAACAGGTGGTTGGTCACAAAACAGGATCAATCTATAATCAATTGGCAAAGATTTACTTGGTTGATTGTGTCAAATGCTGCGTTCTGCTCAAGCATCAAAGTCCATTAACAACTTCCCAACAGCTTTGATGTGTACAGTATAATTACAGAGCCAATTTGGAAGGTTTCCAGACCACCGAGGAAAGCAACAAGTGAGGCTAGAGACCCTCTGATGGGGTCTGGGTACAGAGGCGATCATCAAGCTGTTCCCACAAACTGCTTTCCGGAGTTTGCTACAAGCCTCTTAGATGAAGATGAGACACTACACATTTGAAGGTCGGCCAAAATGCAAGTGTGTAATATCCGTGAGACAGAGAAACAGGAAAAGAAAGATGCAGGTCACTCAGATAACAAGGCACTGAGACCATTTTAAGCTGTACAACAAATTTGGCTCAGTTACAGCACATCCGATGGAAGAATGTACTTCAAAAGAGAGGAAGGGTTTTTGTAAGGGATTTGATTACAGCGCAGTATAGAGAGGGGGAGGGGCGGAAAACGAAAAGGTCTTGGTGATGTCATCAGTGAAGCAAAGTCGTTTCAGAGGCGGAGCAAGTTATTCTATTTTAATTAAAGATATCAAGACACTTTTTTCTTTTGAAATAACGTGCGCCTGATGAATCGTGCACAATGAAATCAGGAAAAATAAAATAAAAAGCAAAGCAAATAGAAAAAAAGTACTGACTTGAACTTTAAAAGTACTGGAAATGCCCTTTAAGAATATTTAAACCATAAGCGCCAAAAGGTCTCCATCTAAAGAGGTTTTAGTTCTACCAGCCTAACCACTTTAAAGGGCAACTGTGGTAAATGCCTCGTCCTCGTCCTTGTTACCAAATAGTTCACATTCTCCCGCTCACAAAAGCCATTCTGGGGGTGCGTGCTAGTGGCGTAAGTGTCTGTGAAGAATTTGAGAACACTTTTTTTATGTAAGAGGGATGGTCCACAACAAAGGGCACTGAAATTCTGCTCTCAGTGTTCATTTTTTAAAATCGTTTTCAGTCATACATTTTGTCCACCAAAGCAGGTTAGCATATTATTCCAATTGTTTTCAAAGAGGTCAGCGCTGTGCGTTTTTTATGTTTTTTTACCTTTTACCGGTCGCCAAGAGTTGAATAATGTTAATATTGTTAATAATGTTAATTTAGTGCTCATCCCAGTCACCTTTTACCCAGCAGTCGAATCACAGTGGAGAAGGGGAGGGTCTTTAAGTTGTTTCCACATTAATTTGGAAATTAATTATTACAATTTAAAACTACATTAAAACTTTAATGTTAGGTGCGATTAATTGAAGAAAATGTTTTTATTCATTGGTTCACAGCACTAATACTTATATTTATAATTAGTGGGGTTTTTTTTATATCATGCACATTTACTTTTTTCACCAACTGTATGCATTAAATCAGAATAATTTTCTTGACAGAGTTTTTTGGTCTTACCAAGCAAAAAGCCAACCAAAATTGTGTCACTAATTTCACTCACAAGATTAAATCCGATTAATCTTTGTTTCATATTTAAAACTAAAACTTCTTTAAAAGCAAGTGTGCAAGTCAAATTACGTCTCTGTTTCTTAACCCTAGCTTGAAGCCTTGAAGACATAAATCAAACACATGAGAGCAGCTGGGGAAATGTGGTGACTTGCAATGACTGTCAAACCTCTAAATGTGCTTGAATATGTGTGCAAGCCATATAGCAGCTCTGAAACACGGTAAAGGCATCATGGGGAAGTTATTAGAGTAAAAACACACATCAAGCAGGGCTTGAGTATGTTGAGAGCTTGATGCAGACCATTAGATGGAAAAGAGGGATAAAAACGAGAAAATGGACAGGGAGAAAAAGGACAACTAAAGGTTATTTATTATTTCGAGGAAAAACAAACTGATCTGGGTTGCTGATTAACCGAAAGTGAGAGCAGAGAACAGTTTAAGATCACTGCCTGCAATTTCTACAAAGAACATATTTTGAGAGAGTGAAATAAAGACTTTAAGATATACAGATGACATATTGGCCACTATGCTACCCTGCATTGTTGATCTAGAATTGTAACCCATCAGAGATGACATTCATCGCAACACCTGTGCAACGTTAGCGGTTGTTTTGTGACAGAAAACATATCTCCCTCCAAGGGATAGTTATACGCTACAGATAATGTCCTTGATGAAACCGTTAAAATGGTACGTTGTGTTTGTGTGTATTTTGGCTTATCTTACTTGTACTGCGCCAGTGTGGTCGGTCACTGTTCCCAGCTGGACGTATTGCACCTGAATATCGTTACCCTGGAGAGGAGATGTGTCAACCCCACCAGACCCGTCGGTCGACGCCACGGCAATAAGCTGCGGTCCTCGTAGCACCTGGAGAAAGAAACAGAGAAACATTAGCATTATGCTGGGAAACTACTAGGTAAAACTGTTAAATGTTTATTAATCAGCTGAAAAACGATCACTGTTAAGTATGTTGTTGTGTCTGGCCCACAGTGCTCTAGACACAACACGCATGGCTAAATAGTTGTAGTAAGAATCATTCCTAAGGAACAATGTGACTAATTTCAATGACTAATCTTGTCTAACATGTGAATAGTGTGGCTGTCAAATTGGAATCAGACACAAAAATCAAAATTTACTGCAGCCTAAATTACCAACACAAAAATTTGTCATGTTAAGAACTGAAAACGACCAGCTGGAAAAAAAAAAAACCCATAGCCAGCAGAATAGCTTTTGAATTTCATGGAGCTGATCATTCTGGGTTTGCAGTTACTTTTGAAATGCTTTTCATTTATCTTAAAAGATGGATTTAACATACAGTTAAATTAAACGTGTCTCAAACATTTATAAACTATATTGTATGTATGGATTATGATGATTTGTAGAAAGTGATGACTTGCAACAACTGGTTATTTTTATTTTTTGTTAAAAATATCTAGTTACATCTAGTTATAATAGCTACACATTACAGATATTTTAGTTTTTTGATTGTGCAGAAAATCCATCTTTTTATGTGTTCTAGAGAAAAAAGTCAGTTAAACAGGGTTGAAATAGAGAGAATGAATTCAGATTTTTAGGTAAACTTTCGACCTAAGTAGCTTTACTTAGTTATTAGTCACTCAAATAGTGACTTGGAAACGGCTGCTTAAATAAGAAAATTCCTCAATTTTATTTTCTTGTAGTTGGAAGATGAGATTCAGATAACTTTATGTTGAAATGATTGTCCAAGTATGCTGCAATCCCTTATGTAAAGGAATCATTGTGCTTTCCTTTCTTAAACTATTACCAATTTGTTCCTTTCAGTCCTTGCGGACTGTTTTTATCTCTAAATTAATTTAGCATGTCCTTCACCTCATTGTTAAAACAAAATTAAAATTCTCACTGATTACATTTTAATCTGCTAATGATTCCATTTATTCAATAGTTTATGCAACTGCCTGTTATAAATCACAATAATGTGCACCTGTTTTTACACTTTTCTTTAGTTAGGCAGTTCAACAGTCAAAACCTTATGCAAACAGCATGTTAAATGAGTAGGAAGTCCAATAATAATGCTATTACTAATTATTACGTACGCTGAGCTACGTACCGGTATGTTTTTGGACACCTGTATTGTACAGTGTTTTGTGTGAACCTTGTTTGTTACAGGTGGGAACGTGATTGGAGGATTCGCTTGTCAGGTTGACGACAGTCTACCCTGACATAGGAGACTTCGCCGCCAATCACCTTCCACCGCGACAGTTTAAAAGCTGCCCCAACTTCAACGGCAGGAGAGAGGAAAGAGCGAGAACGCTTGATGAGGACGGCTCTCTTGTTCGAGAGACCAGTCCGAGAGTTGCCTGTGGTTGTTTTTGTGGTTAAAACTGTATTAGACACACTAGGCTTAGGAGGGGTGCTTATTATGTTTGTTTTGTTTATTAGTTAGTGTAGATTATTTATGGCGTCCAGTACGCTGAAGATGTTTCTTTTCGCATCTTTTGTTGTTAGTTCATTTATTTTATTAAACTTAGTTGATGGTGTTTTGTTTTATTTCGTTTTTGATTTAAGCACTGTTTATTTCTCCCTTCCTTTCCACCGGTATGAATTTGTTCTATTTTCTGTTGATTTTAAACATTGTATTCATTTATTCACTACTTATCTCATTATTGCACGGATGGACATTAAAAATAACGGTAAATGATTTGGTTTTGTGATCAGTTTTCTTTCTCCATTTATAATTTCCACACTGACTAGACACACACGCATCCATATAAAATACTTATTTTTGTTGCGTCTTAATATCCCTAGACAAAATAACATCTATATTAATAAGGGACATAACACTAATACCAATACTATTTACAATACAATAGGTGAACAACAGCCGGCTAGTGTACTACATCTGCCGTGATTCTGAAGTGAGTACCTTCAGAAAACTGTGCTATTTTGAAAGGTTTTAAAGTTAAGGAGGTAATAATTTAATTAAAGTGCTCCTACTATGCTAAGATTCATAATTCAGATTGGGTAATAACCGAAAATAGACGAAAATAGCAATGGCGTTCCAATGCATGAAAAGTGTTTGACGCTGTGGGACTTTATGAATCAGCACCAAATTCCACTGAATCGTTCTTCTTTAGACCGCTGACTTGTCACCATCTGAACAAGGCTGACAGAGCGCATTGCATCTAGTGATTATATATTTTCATATAAAGTTCACCCAAAGCTAAGTTTGAGAACATCGGTTTTAAGTAATTGTCTACTGTTTCATGATTAAAAATGGCAAAACAAATCCGAAGATTCTTAGGATCTGCCATTTAAGTAATTCAAATCAGGGCAGGGACTTACTAGTTTATAAAAGATAAAAACTGCATTGCCCTATGCAAGTGAAATTGATTCTGCCATGTGTGACGCATTCAAGCGCTCATCATAACAGTCTGGTGGAAGGCCCAGTCTCCAGCTGAGCTCTCACAAACACATCTCAATCCTGTGCCAAAGTCCTACTCAAAACAGGCACATGCAAGCAAAAACACTTGCATATCCACAAAGCAAGCTCAAACACATCATTGATTACACATCATCTGACCACTAAAGGCGCTCTGATGTGGTCACCCCGGTTTTGGATCATCAACCTGAACTGTGAGTCAGTAAATTCTCCATTGCAGGAGTTGACCATTTCCACATGCACAACGCTCATTTAAAAACAGCCATCCGGGATAAAATTCAAATGAAACGAGAACTTCAGACTAAACACTAATTGTTAATCATTACAGCTCATTTACGACTCTGCGTGGTGACACCTCTAAGGTTCATCTTGTCGACATCAGCGCTTTGGAGAACCAGTGTGGGCATAAACAATCAAATCTGAGTCGCCCCAAATGGGAACAGAACTGCCATGCACTCCCAATTAGGAGAAAGAAAATGTGCTGCACGGCACAAAATCCCACAATAACCCCAAATTCAGATCCAGTTCGTCTCTGCCCCAACCCCAGTTTCAAGAGCAGACATTGACTTTGAAGTCATGAGTCAGTGGCATGCTTAGAGTTCATAGAAAACCCATGCGGTGCCAACCATGTCTCCAATTTTGCCACAATGACTCCTTTTTCGGTGCTGCCAGTCAAACCATGGGGTAATAATTAAGACTGTACAATGATGGGCTGGTTCAAACAGGATAAAATATAATTCAAAAAGACATAAAAAATGTTATTCATACATAAATTGACTTGAAGATAACTCTTCAATTAGCATACATTTAATTTCTGAACTAAAATGGATTTTGATATTTTTGGGGACAAAGGCAAAAATTTCAGGGTGATACAACGGTCTTATCATAATTAAGAAAAATCCTTAATTAAAAGAATGAGATTCTTGAGAAGAATATATTACAAAGTAGTTTGGGACAAAACTGTATCCCTTCTTATTAACATTTGAAAAAACATAAAAAATAAAAATAAAAATTCACAATCAAAGCGGTGTGGCCAGAATAAAAGCATGCAAAAATAATATTTTATGACAAGACCAGGGTTAGTTCAAGTTGTAAAAGTGGTACAGCTCCCAAAAATCATAACGGTATTTGGGAATTAATGAATTAATTATGCTGTTTTGGAAAATACTTTTTACCTTGAAAATTTTTTTTTTTTTTTAATGTTCAGGGAAATAACGAGGTGTACGCACGTCATTGCTTTTTACTTAATTGTTACACCACATGACATTTTTAAAGTCATTAAATCTTTTATTTTTACAATTGTTTTATTTTTGGGAAAAAATCTATGAAAGCTTTTCAAAACTATATCCAACCTACATGAATTTAGAACAAATTTAGAATAAAGAAAAATTTACTTAAAGTTTACTTAAGCGATTTTCCCTTTTCTTTATTGTGGACACTCTTGTATGTCATTGACCCATATACTCTGGTAAACAAAGAATAGCATGAGAACAACTGAAGGATGGCCCAGCAGGTCTTAAACACAAACACATGCTCAAGTACAGAGATATGCACACAAAAGTTATTGGGAACGAGTAATTCGCAGCTGAGGGACGTCTTTTAACATTTCCATTTCTCATTCCATTACTTATCTGAAACAGAAAACTGCAAAGACACACACAGGAGGCACCAACTTGGATACTTTCTCAAGCAGACAATCATAAAAACAAATCAAAATAATATGCAGCGCTCGCTAAGCATTCATATGCCATTTTGAAACCATCCGTCAGGCCTCATAAAAGGAGGAAATGTACATTTTCCACATTAAAAAATGTGTTTTGGGGATTTATCCATTGAATAATACTTGTCAAAGCAAACACAATTACAACAGCAGGAATTTTAAAACTGCAAGTGAGGATTGTTTGTATGCTCAGCTGTGTGACTTAACACAATGAGAGTTTTATGATGCTGGGAGAACGTCTGCAATCGTGTAGCAACGAAAGCCCGTTCTCATCAGTTGACTTCCGGCCTCACAACTGTTCTCAAGATGACTCTCCACTCCACCACTGATCGGGAGAGCATGAGAATTTGGTTCCAACACAATCAAATAAAGTAAAGCTAATTCAAAACACGCATCACATTGGAGACACACACTTTGGCTTTTGAAGTCATCCAACAGTTACTAGAGGTCTTGCCGAATTGTTTATGAGGCTTATGTGTCACTAATCTTGGCCAGAAAAAGGTAAAATCCAGAGGAAAAAGCAGTCATGATGTCACAACGAGTTGAACTGCTGTGTTCGCATGAGGTCTGCTGACATTGACAGAAATGAAAGGGCTCATTTGAAACGTTAGTTATCTGTCTTCTGTTTGTCATTAGCGAGTAAATCAAACTCTCAGAGGAGACAGAGTAAATAACTGAGCTGGTTCATTAAGCCTTGTTATGTACTTCGGTCATTCATCTGTCCAAGTGAAAAAGTGAAGAAATTATTTTTTACGTGTAAATTTAATTTATTCTGAAGCAATACTCTTCTTATTAGTTACCATTTTCTATCAGCTCTTTCTTGCTTATATCAGCAAATTTGTGATATTTTCCCACTTAAAGTGATTTCCAGAGCATTTTTTTCTTTCATTTTATTAATGTGTCATCTTTCATGTCTTGACACTATAATCAAATTAAAACCATCTATCCACTGCAGAGAAGTTACATCTGAAGTGGCATTTATATGATATACACAGACTGTTTAATAAAGCCCAAAGCTCTTTTAATAAAGGGTGGTATGAATACATTTACACTGAAAAATTACAACTGCATAAATAATGTGATGAGATTAATGTTTAACACAATTCTTAAATAAATATGAAATGTTGGCATGTCATTGAGATTTATTGGAATCATCCAATTCGTAAACGGCTGATTCATTCAAGAGTGTAACAAGTGACTGTTTGTATGAACGGGTCATTGAATCGTTGACTCATCCGATTTGTTCAATCACTTAGTAACTAAACACCCCAGTGTTGCTTGGAAACTGTTGTGGTTTTGTTTGGAATTATTTTTTTGTCTAAATAGAGGAAAAACAGTCAGTTCTGCTAGTCATTTATAGTGTAAGTCAGTATTGCATCCACTTAATATCAATTATGTTGTTTATTGAACTGCTATATAAAATCTATGTCCCATTTGCAATCGTGGTGGTATAAACAACTTGTCTTAGACAAGCTTTAATGTTGAGCCCTGCAGTTGTTTGCCTTTTCGCTTATGACTGGATTAAATACACATTTAATGGTATTTGAAAAGGAAATGGATTGTGCCCTTTTCCCAAGGGTCTTCGTGACCTACCCATATGTACAGCACTGTTTATTTCGAAAACAGCCGAACTTCAAATCTGCTATCTCTATACAGGCGAGCTGCCAAACAAAGGGTTTAAAAATTGGCAGAACAAGTCAGGATCCACTGTCAGCTTGGGTTGACGGGACTAAAAGCAAACAGGAAAAAAGGACCCCGAATAAATCTTTCTCTAATGTAGTAATGCTTTCAGCAGCAGAGTAGGACAGCAAACACATTGAGGAACTGGAGCAAAGACAATGAGGAACAAAACAACAGCAGCTTAATGCAAAAAACATTTAGTTTGGGACCTCTTCGATACATAACCAACTGTGCAAACATGCTGTTCCTCCCAAGCTCAATTTTTCTGGCTTTCCAATGCCGTCTTCAGTGCATACGAATCTCAACAAGCTATAAATAATAAAGACATTCAAAAGCATCGAATTCCACACAAAAAACTATGAAATTGGTTAAGTTCTAACATTAAATTTGGATGCCTCTTGATGACTGGTTATGCAGGTCGCAAATAATTTTGGAAGACGACTTTTTTTGACAGTTCAACTGTGTTGTGAAAGAGGAGGTGAGCTTCCTAGCAACATGTACAGTTCCCCTCATACCCTCAAGAGTTGTTAGTATGACAAGAAAAAAGTCTCTCTGGAAAGGTAAACACTTCCGCCCAATTTCTACATGATTCCAAAAACTTGTGCATCTGGAGCAGGGCAGACCTAAGCCAGGACAGATGTGACGGCCTAACTGTTCTGAGAGAGAGAGAGAAGGAGAGAGAAAGAGAGAGAGAGACCGAGAGAAAGAAAGAAATATGGCCAACAGGACGTTGGACAAACTGAGTGAACTCCTAAAACCATCTGAGAGTCCTACATCAACTGCTGCATCTGCTGCAAAACCTCCCACAAACAGACAGAAGAATTATAGAATAATAAAAAATAAAAATACAGCTGCAGAAATCAAGATAGGTCCAAATTCTGTATATTTCAACCCCCAATAATGAACACTAATGAGGACATCTGCACAACTGAGCTCAACTATTAATTCCTTTTTCATTAGCATATATTTGTTAAATTATGAAAGAGTCTCAAGACAAACAATATAATCTTATAAGATACAGAATTAGGCTTGTATGGATGGTGCCATCGTTAATATCTTCTTAAACCCCAAATTCTCTTTTTATTTCATCCTTTAAAAGTCAAATTTGGAGAGCTGCCATTATCAACTGTACTGTATCCACACAAATTTAACATTGAGGCCAGAAGCCAATATAAAAAAACTAAAATGAATAATCAAACATTACATCACTAATGCTGAAGCAGGGTACAGTTTAGCTCAAGTCATCATCAAATGTTCATAATGATATTCCAACAGCTTTGAAAATCACATGGTTGTTTAGTTGTGGCATTTCTAGACCTCTGCACGTGTTATGATCTTAGTAATGCTGAAGCAATGCAGGGTATAGCAAAATAATAATCAAATGGTGCAGGAAGAAGATTCAAGGGCAGGAACGAAGTTTGGAAGGAAGATTAGGAAGTTTGAAAAGTAAGTAAGAATGTTCAAGGAAACTCAAACAGAACGAAGCTTCATAGGCAAAAAGCGAGATCAGTAAGAAGATTTTTTTAATTGATTCGAATTTAAATGTTGTCACAATTTTATTATTTTTAAATCAATAAATGGTTTTAAATAAGAATTTATTAGCAAATGCTACAATTAGACATGTTGATAAGACAGCAATGATAACAGTTAAGAGAAGAAAATGATACAACTATTATTATTAACCGATCTCGTGTGACCCGCTCTATGAATGTAAAACACATTACTAGTCTTAAGAGGCTGTTCATTCAGAAATACATTATTATGTTGAAAAAACTTAGACCCGGGCAGTGGAATGAGGAAAAAAGCTTTTAGACAAGAGTTTAACTTTTTTTTTTACTTGAAAAAAGTCATTTGTTTTACATTTAGACCATGCTGATCACTTCAGGTGTGTTGCACTTCTTTTAACCAGATGGTTAATGTGGCAGGCAGGACGAGGCCGAGAGTCAGAAGAGGTCGGACTCGTATCTCACGAAGGAACCGTAAAAGGAGGAGTGACGACAGTGACGGACGAGAGAGGACCTAGAACAGGTTGCGCTCATTATCAATCACGCCACTGGCCTTGCGCCGATCTGCGCCCTGCTCGCCACAGGTAATAAAGTGAATGTTACTTGAATCATACTGTGGTTATGTTTTTAAGTTGACTTGTTAGAGATTCAAAAATACTAAATTGAACTTGTGAATCGTTAATATGGAAGACAGTATACAAGCTTAGGAAAAAGCTCAAACAGAGGCATGGAGGAAAGCAAGGAAAGAAGGTATTTGTCGTTTTACAGTTTCGCTCCTGATATTAAACTGGGGGTTCAAAATGAGCCTCAACCCAATACACTGAAGAAGTATGACTTCCATGACAGGATTGGTTGACAACCAACTTAAAGTGCAATTTTAGTTAGCTTAAAATCCTGATACTCACTAAAAACAACCTTAAATATGACCCCTGTGGCAGACTGAAATACTACTCCTGTTGCCAAAGCAATTTTTACAACGTATACAAAGAAAGGGATTAAACAGACCCTGTAAAATTCATATAACAGACACAAATCTATAAGATTGCTGATTCAAAGACCAGACAGAATGACATAAATAACTATTTTACAACAAATTTAACAACATGCAGATAAGCCAAACAGCAACGCTTGTTCTTGGGAACAAAGAAATAACGCTTGCTTTAGTGTTAGTGTCAAAGTGTCAAGTCTCTTTTTTTGTGTCATCTTCATTATGTTTCTAATTATACTGCTGAATTGACAGGCTATAGCGAATCACTCCATGTGTTGTAAACTTGTAAAATATCTGCATGACCTTGGAACAACCTCTGTGAGGAGACGCACAGTCCAGTCCCGCCTCCAAACCGTGTGTTTTTCCTCAACGTTTTCAATGTTTCCAATGGAAAGCATTTCAGAGCAACATAAATTATAATGACTTGATGATTTTACTGCCTCTTGTTCATCATTGCATCCAACTGGCAGTAAAACAGGTGAGACGCTCACAAAGACGGTTCCTTTTGTCACAAGTGTTAATGAGGACAGTCATGCAATTAAACCAGGGTCCACCAACAACAAATTTTGTAACAGGTTCATGAGAAGTTCCTCCCATTAGATTTCCAAGGGATTTTCTTGTAAATATTTGCAAGAAGACCTCTGTATCCCAGCCATGATCACATTAGCTTCCAGAACGCCACTATCACGACCCAATACAGGCAAGCGCATCAATGACGCTTTGAAATAAAATCCCCTCCATGAAGACAGAACGATCACTGGGATCGCAAAAACCCTTGGACCATTTCATTTAAAATATTTTGTTTTATATCTTGGGGGACATCACTGTTCCAATGGAGGTAAAAAGGGTAAATTCATTTAGGAGTTTGAACTGGGACCAAAGCCTCAAGGTTGTGACAACAACTGGACTACAAGTTAAATCCTGGAGAATTTAGATCCTACAGCAGGTACTTAATGGATACGAACTCTGCACACATCTGGTTTCAATACTGAGATAGAGGAAACTTACAGTTCTGGATTGTAAATGGGCATAATTGCATACATACCAATATAAATATACACACATTTACAGAGGGAAAAAGTTACAATTGAACACACAGATGTAGCTTGTGAATGATATTTAAACTCCTGAGCTCATTTTTGTCTTGTCCAAATTCAATAAAACAACAAATCCAAAAAAAGCAGATTAGAAACAGATCACAGTAGTCTTTCCTTACTCTTTTTACATTTGTAAACTTAAGAATAAGTCTTCACTGGGTCTGTTTCTGGTGCAGTCTTAAATTTGCAGTGCACTCTTTCAGATGTGCAAATAGTGCTAAAGCCTATAGATAAATTAATCTGGTTTCTTCCAAAACATTACTCTGTTTGCTTGAGCTGCTCAAAATGTCAACTTCAGAATCAACCAATGGTTTGAGTCGGGGCCTGACTTTCATTTTGTGCTGCTACTGGTTCACTTTTATCAGCTTGGAGCGACACAAAATTTCCTCAAAGTATCAAGATACAAAATCAATCTGGATTTGAATTAGAATCAGATTAATTTGGGTACATTTCTGTTAAAATGTGTATATACAGTACTGTGGAAAAGTTTTAGGCACATTAGCATTTCCCCCCCCCAAAACGGCTTCAAGCCAGTTATTTATATCCTGTGCCAGAAGGAAATATCAGTTGACATTTCCAAACATCCACTTTGCCATTAATTGTAATAATCCAGAGAGATTTTTGTAAGCACAAGAAGTCTGAGAGCTCACATGGAGATCTGATCTCACCATCATCGAGTCTGTCTGTGATTAAATTAATATACAGAAGAAACTGAGACTGAGGCAACATCTCCAAGAGACTGGAAAAACCTACATGCTAAGCTAAAGTAGTGGGAAAAGTTTTACGCACTTGTGTAAAAATGCTGAAAAGGATCCTTTCAAGAAAAATGTCATAAATAGATGTTATCAATTAACTTCCCTTAACTAATTCAAAACAATATTTGGTTTGTCTTTGGTACTCGAGCAGTTTTCCAGGTACTTTTTTTTTTCAAGCGTCTTGGAAATGTTGCCGCAGTTCTTCTAAATATAGTGCGTCTCAGTTTTTCCTGTTTCTATATGTAATCGATAGACTCGATGAGAGTCAAACAGACGGTTCCTCTCTAAATTAATGGTTCTTGGTTTTAAATAGCCTCTGTGAGACTACAGACTCTCAGGCTACTGAGATACAACCACACTGCTACGGTCTACTCTATGCAGTAAGCTCCTGAATAATTCAGCACCGAAGAGGCTTCACAATCTGAACATCAAGTAATGCCCCAACAGGAGCTAAATCTCTTCCTTCCTGCTTCTAAACTGATCAAGGCAGTGTCTTGTAACACCATACAGAACCCAAACTGGGTCCACAGCTGTGCACCATCCCCTTGTGGAAATAGAGGAAAATAAAAAACTCTTATTCACAGAAAACACAAGAACTGAGACGTTTCAGTAACAAACATCTGCAACGTCTGGTCTTAAGAATTTGCAAGCACATTGTGGAATTGACCAATTGTACCAACAAAAAAAAAAAAACCCTCAGACTTCAGTCTTAACCTCATTTCGTTCTCTTCCCTTATCTTTCAATCTGTATCTCTATTAGTTGTGAGGGTAAAATCAAAGGCCAGGAGAGGGGGCATCAGAAGCACCCCAAGAGATTTAACACAGCATTAACTCTCCTTCACTTTCTCAAATGAAAGGCTTTCATGTGTCGACTGTATGCGTGTTTGTTTTAGATGGTGGAAGGGGGCTAAATGATAAGGCATGCCATTATAGACCGACAGCCAGTAAATCATGGGCTCTTCCCCTTTACAAAGAGAACATGGTAGGCAGATGGGGATTTAAAAACTTGAATACAATTCAGATACCCTTCTTAACCAAATGAATCCCTTACTAAGGAACTTCTCACTGATCTTTTAAGAGAAAGTCTCTTTCATGCTCAAAATAGAAAGAAAAACACAATGAACGCAACTTAAAAGAATCTAAATGACTATTTTACAAGTTTCTGGTGTGGCAAACAGTAAATATTCTTTAAAGCTTTAAAATCAAATATAGTGACGTTAGACGTATTGGATCAGACTTAAAATAGGAACAAATGTTGGTGTGCTCGTGGAATTTATGAGAGTAGCAGTAGTTTACAAAATTCAGTCTGAATGGTTCATTCAAGTTAACTTCGAAATAAAGGTTCTATATTGGCATCTATGGATCACTAATAACAATTTTTTTGTGTTCTTGCATCCGTTTCGAAATATTTAGGGTTAGGGTGACTTGAGTACTGCTGGTCTGAAGATCTGCTGACCTGAGGCTGAGTGAGGACAGGCCTCCAGCTTTTTACAGAATGCAGGTGAGTCGAAGATAGATGAACTAGAGCATGTGAAGAGGAAAAGAGAGGAGATGAGAAAGAGGAGGATGGTCCAGAGAGAAGATATCAGAGAGGGATATCTTCTGAACGCTATTTTCTTTCACTTTCTTTTCTCTTCCTATTACAATTTCATGTGAAAGCACAGATAGACATTGTCTTTTCCATATTAGCCAGTTAGAGTTTTCATAGAGGCTTGGGGAACGAATGCAAAGTTTGGCACTATGGACTAAACACCTTAGTATTGATCAGAGCTGCGAAAGCATAAGAGTAATTATTTCTCTACACCAGTGCTTCTCAATTATTTTCTGTCGCGCCCCCCTAGGAAGAGGTAAAACTTTTGCGCGCCCCCCGCCCCCATTTTGGAACTTTCGCCTTATTGTTTCCATGGCAACGCGTCATGCTTGTCACCTGACATACCACAGTCACAAAAAGCGCTGTATAATAGATAATTAAAAATAATCACCAACTTGTTGGCTCAACTTGTTGAAACCTAAAAGAAATTTTATGTGGTTGAAAACACTGAATTGTTTTGATAAATGACAAGCTCTGAGCGCGTCTTTTTTTGGATCAGTGAAAGATGCGCGTGAAAACACGTGTGAATTCAGTGGTTGATCACGTGACGCATATGAACACCGGTGTGATCGTACACGTCAAAGGATGAGGGGACGGTTATCTGAACTTCATATATGCTGCTCTTGTTCAGTGCAAGAAAACCTACTCCCTGGCAAAAAAAAAAAAGCATGTACCCTAGGGTCACGCGCGCCCCCCCTGGCATCGGCCCCACTATTCGAGAACCACTGCTCTAAACTAATTGAAGAGGCCAGTGGCAGCAGTTCCAAAATGTAGAAAATGTAAATAAACCAATTCAAGTAGAAAATAACTTCTGGACCAGAAATCCATGAGATGGCATCACTGCAATGTGTTAAGAAAGCATAAGCTTCTTAGCTTTGACAGTTTATTGACTGTTTTTTTTAACTGTCTGAAGAATCATGTGTCACTATCAGCAGCTCTCTTGTCCCAAAGTATAAGACCTCTTTCGGTCAGTCTGCTTTCTCTGCAAAGGGGCCAAAACTCTGGAATACTTTACCCACTCATTTAAAACTAGAGACCGATGACAATGCTTTTAGCTGAGGAACAAAAACACAAAAATAGTGCTCACATGAATAATTATTATTAATAGTAACAAAATTACACTGGCTATGGTATTCAGAGTGGTTGCTAAGCAGTCGCTAATGTGTCGGTTGTGCTCCTCATGGATTAACGGACGCACTCAATGCAAGGCGGTGTCACATGTTAATAAGGAAGACAACAAACATGGATGAAAAATTTTGACATTGAGTTTGTTTGAGTGAAATGAACTGATTTCACCAAGTCTCTGCTGCTTTTTAGCCCTCTTTGATCTAGAGTCCCTCTTTGATGTGATGGAACAGAGCTGAGAAACAGGAAGTGCACACTGTCCCAAACATCATATTCTGAGAACAAGCAAAAGAACAAGAAAGGACACAAACAGACACCGTCACATGGACACGGACCAATAAATATAAAAGAGTACCTACATTTACCTGGCCATCTTGCCCAACATGCACTTGGTGGATCTGTAGGTTGCCCTGCAAGAGAGAAAAAATATACATATTCAAATTTCAGTAATTGAATAAGGAACAAATCAGTGTCCCATGAGTTTTTTCAAAAGCATTTAGGAACTTCTTTTTGCTTTTTTAGCACATCGTGACACATGTGGCTTTGTAAAAGTATAGTGTATATATATATATATATATATATATATATATATATATATATATGTACCTATGTAAAATGGTAATATTGGCCTATCCATCTCAACTGTAACTACTCCATAGGACATGCCAAATTTTTGACCAAATCAGTAGAATTAACTTGTCACTAAACATTTTTTTAAATTATAAACTAATTTTAAGCATCAAACTAGAATTTAGCTGTGTTCAGTAATCCTGTTACCGTATGATTTACCATCAAAAATGTAAAGGACATTTTTAAAAGATTTTGACACAAAAAGTAACAGCATTTGAAGCCTTTCCATAGTAGGATGATGAAAATAATCCTTTTTAATTTTTACCAGTTTTTCATGCTCAACCATTATATAATGGCACTATGGTTATCCTAAAAAAATGAACAAATTAACATTTTATTCAGTTTATCCGTAACAGTAAACCAATATTTGGCACCAGTTTAGCTAATCCCAACTGTGAGCTAAATGTTTTAATTTAACCTTAAATTAAATTAAACCTTAAGTTATTTTTTTAAGTAATTTTTTTATGTTCATAATTTTTTTTTTTAACTATTTAATTTAATATTTAAAACCTTTTTTCATAAGGAACCAAAGTTTAGTAATAGGATTGAAAACAAAGGGAAACAGCATATGAATATTTCGCTTAAGGCTGATGATGAACATTTCAGGAGCTTTTTACTGACCATTTGGTGAAAAAGGAAAATGAGAAAAAAATAAGCTTTCTTATTAGTGATGTCAAATCTATATATATTTTATTTAAACGGATTAGATTAAAGATTAAATTACTACACTAAAGCAAAGTTTCAATCATAAATCTAATACACACACCCACAAACCTGACAAATATCTGCATAAAGGGAAATGGTCTTACGATGGCTCATTTCCTTCATAAACTTTCTCAGATAAATGGTTTTGATGAAGAAGGCCAAATATATTACAAAGACAGTCTTTGTGAGTGGAGGTTGGATGAAGTGGCATGCTGTTGCTAAGCTCTGGGCTTAAAAACAAACAATATCACTGGGAATTTACCAAAAACATGAGCACTGAACGTCTATGTTCATCATCAACTTTTTGTAAACGAGAACAGGAAGCGTTTTACAAAAAAAAAAGTATTTTCTTCTCCACCCTCATCTCTCTTCCTCTCACGATGATGGATGGATTTGATCAAAATAATGTTTACATATTTGCAGATACCTTTACATAATCCTGTTAAAATCTAGGACACCGAGGAATCAAGAGCCTTAGAAATCAAGCTTATCTCCACTAAAGCTCAAACTAAAACTGACAGGTCAGAAATTATTATGGATACGTGTTGAGGTTTGATGAACCGACCCCCTGACACTTTCATATAGTAAGCACAAATGAAGGATTGAGTCACTTAGAGGAAGATGAATACAATTGTGAAGGAAAAACAAGAAACCTAAAGGAAATGATACGTACCTCACTGTCCTGTGTGATCTGCACCTGTTCCCCTTGTGGCACCTGAGCGATGTGGAGGTGTCCCTGTGGTATCTATGAATGAAAAAAAGACATTGAAACAAATTTAATTTCCATTCAAGTTGTTAATAATGTAATAAAATAATGTAACAATATTATTCAACATTTGTCACTATATACACTATTTGAACAAAGTACTGGGCCTCCTGGCCATTACACCAGCAGGGACTTTACTGGCATTGCATTTTAAATACATAAACATTGATATGGAGTTGGTCCCCCCTTTGCAGCTATAATAGCTTCCCCTCTTCTGGGAAGGCTTTTCACAAGACTTTGGAGTGCTTCTGAAGGAATTTTTGTAGGCCGGCTGTGAGGTCAGGCCCTGATGTTGGATGATAAAGCCTGGTTGTATATCGATACAGATGTCCAGATTAAATTCCAATCCGTAGGATCATTTTCAATGGCCCCACCACAAAAAGTAATACAAAAAAAAATACATACATACATACATATATACACATACACACGCGCGCAATAGTTTCAGTTGTTTTTGACCCATGTATCCTAGTAATAGATAAAGGGCCGTCACACAGCGAAAACGCATGAATCACGCACGAATTACGCACAGATTTTTCGTTTCTACGCGGAGCGTGCGTCATATGTGTAATTCGTTGGTGGGACGAACGTGGACCGTCAGTGATTGTAAGTGGATGTGCGTCGAAGGCGGTTTGTGCGTGATTTTGAGTTTTGAACGGTTCAAAATTTTTCCGACGCACATCTGTGCGTCAGCGTGCGTTATTCATGAGTCGCCGTGTGTAGTTTATGCGTCGCGTATGCGTGACTATGCACGGGACACGCGTCGGCCGTCAGTGCTTATGCGTCGGAACTGGTTCGAAACCGCGCACGTCCACATCCGTCCACTGACGCCCCGCCTTCATATCACTCATGAACCGCGCACGTATCACGTTCATTCCACTGACAATGTGGATTCTAAAAGTGCTTGTTCGTGGAACGTTCGCGAAGCGTGTGTGTTTGGACGCGCTCCGTCAGTGATTCATGCGTCGAAAGTTCGTGGAATACTTTGGTCAATTTCTCGACGCACAAGCACGCACAAACCCAATCTGTGCGTGATTTGTGAGTGATTCATGCGTGATCGGCTGTGTGACTGGCCCTTAAGGTGAAATTGCACAGTTCTCAACTACTCATATACATTTTTAACATTATTAAAGACATGTAAACAGTCATTAACGCACGTAAAACTTTTCTCTTTCACATCTTCTTGTGCTTGAATGTTTAAATTGGCAAGGCTTGAAAACGATAAATTTCTTGATCACGACAGTTCCTTCAACTGTTGAAAACGCTGAAAGACGCACATGCATTCACCCCATTAAGCACTGAATGAAAAACAATAATCCCAGTTGTGACATTGCGCAAGGTAAATAAGAGGACGATAGCTAGTAATAAGATTAATGTCAATCAGATATTATGATCAATGCTTGTTGAAATAAATAGAATTTGAGAACTGATATCAAATCGTGCACATTTAAAAACACAATTCATAGGAAAATGGTAATAGAAAAAGGTGTTCGATGGGTTAGATTTCAGGGCTCTGCGCAGGGCGAACCAAACTCATCATTTCTGGACCTTGCTTTGTGCAGTTATGGTGGAATAGAAAATGGTCTTCCCTAAGCTCACAATGTTGGAAGCATAGCACTAGCCAAAATGTCTTGTTTTGCTGAAGCATTAAGATTCCCCTTTACTGGAAGTAAACCTCTGACTCACAGCCTCATATCATTAACCTTCCTCCATCAAACCTTACAGCTGGCACAGTTCAATCAGGTAGGTAATGCTCTCCTGACATCTGCCAAAACCAGACTCGCCCATCAGACTTCCAAACAGAGACCAAAATTTGTCACTCCACAGTGCATGTTTCCACTGGCTGCATACTTTACACCAGGGGTGCCCACATTTTTTGGGCTTGTGAGCTCTTATAAAATGATCTACCTACTAACAAAAATACAAAACATATTTATTTATGAATATATTGAGAATTCTTTATATGCACAATATATTGGTGTAGCTTGCAGAACTACATGAACCTAAATACATGAATATAACTACATTGCATAACGTCTTCTCAGGTCACTTTTCAGATGGAAGTCAGTGTCGTAGTTTTTATGAACAGTCCGAAAATGCCGCTCCACATTTCCCTTCTTCGGAATACAGTGATCCCTCGTTTATTGCGGTTAATAACCGGAACCCCCTGCAATAGGTGAAAATCCGGATTTTCCGAGTCTCTCTCTTTGTCTGGCATCCTGGGAAACCGTTTCTCTCGCATCACGGCTGCCGATATGGCGGTATTTTTTCATTTTTATTTTTCAATGAATATTTTTGAAAAATCCGCGATGCACTGAGGCCGCAAAACATGAACCGCGAAGTGGCGAGAGATTACTGTAGTGATGGCAGACTGTCCGATGAGGCAAACTCCCTTCGAAAATGACATAGTAAAAAAAAAAAAAAAGAAGTCCACCTCCCACTCTGTAAGGAAGTGGTAATTTTTGGACTTCTTACTTTGTCCAGCTCCCTTACTCATTTTATACCCTTTCTTAAGTTAAAAAGAAATTAAGATATTAACTGTAGGCTTTCTCATGCATCACCATGACCCACCATGATGTGTCAGAAAAGCTCAGATGTCAGACTGCCATGTACGTCAATCAAGTGACACAATTCATAGAGAAAACAATTGATGGGCTGACGTCTACTTTGTTAATTCCACACGATCTACCCACACTACCTTTGCGATCGACGTATTGGGCACCCCTGCTTTACACCACTTCATCCGACACTTGGTAATGTAAGGCTTAATGTGAAAACCATTCCATGAATCTCCTGCCGCGCAGGTTTAGTGTTGATATTAATGCCGGTGGAAGTTTGGAAATCTTCAGAGCAGAGCGTTGACCGTCCTCTCCACTTGCTGCTGTTCCTAAATGCTTCCACTTTCACATAATATCACTTGCAGTTGACCATGGAATATCTAGCAAGGATAAAATTTCACGAGCTGATTTATTGCAAAGGTGCCTTCCTATAACAGTATCACATTTGAATCCATTGAGCTCTTAAGAACGACGTTATTATAACACACCAAATATCATGGGTATCAGATGGCTTTTGTCCAATGTTGCTTGGTAGTTCAGCATTGCGGTATGGAAATGATGCATTTTTCCACAATTAATGTGACGTGTTACCAAATATTTGATATTATTGGGTCTGTTAATCATTTTTTTCCGCCACTGCTTTTCCAAAATTTGCATTAAAAAGTCTAATTTAGGAAAGTTTATACAAAAAGTTACACAAGCGATCATTCAAAACCTAAAAAGAGCGTGTCATTGTTTGCCGTACGTGACAGGTTAGTATTATTGATTATGTGCAAGTAACAAAAACAGAACATTTGAGGAGACAAAGGACTCGACAAAAGCTGACCATTGAGTTGTTGCCTCTGAGAGTACAACTATTATGGTTCGGTTCAGGGAGATGTTACACAAACAACAGATGACAGATCCGTTTCTGAGTCCACAGATGCCAAGAACTCCTCCGTAGATTTAACTCTCTTGATTGTACATTGTGTATTCAGAGTTTTGATTCTGCTGTCACAATGCATGGAGATTATATTTCAGATGGTGTGTAGGGGTGGAGATGACCTCATGCAGCTGTGAAAGTCAGAGATCATGTTTAGGTTCTCAAAAGATCCTGCATGATCGGGCACAGCGGAAATTCTGTTACTAAAGCTCCATTAAATGCTTGCAGGGGATTGGCTTCTCTATAGAGTACTTGCACTCAAGCACACAGAGTTCAGGGAGACCCGGACCTTCTTTCAAAGAGATTAGGAGTTGTTTGAGTGTGTTTATGTTTGTCTGCGCAGCTGACACAGATTTGAAATGAACAGCATGTATGTATTACGTTACAAGATGTGTGGTCTTCCAACGCGTGAATTAAGTCAGACATTTGTTTTGGAAGAACAGTGGAGGTTGTCCATGCAAGATTTTTCCTGTAGTTCAAACAGGAGATGGTGGAGCTTGCAATGCCAAGGTCGTGGGTTCGATTCCCGGGAAAAGGATTCCTCGATTCCCAGTTTTATCGCTTTGGATAAAAACGTTAGCCAAACGCATAAATGTAAATGCAAATTTAAGATTTGGCAGTGGTTGCATTGTTGCTAGGGTGCTCTAGGTGGTTGCTATGGAACTTCTAGTTGTTTGCATACTGGACTAAGCTAAAAGGATCCGCCCCAACTTAAGGTATTCAGACATTTTTGAGGCCAAGTACCTCAAACTGTGCCCACATTGAAAACGTATTGATTATAATCAAATTAAATATACTTATTAATATATTTGTCAATGTGATATTTAACTAAAAAAAATAAAAATAATTTAATTTGACTGATAATGGCATTTTAGCTGAAATTCAGCTTTAGGTTCATTTGAATAAAAGCTACTGCCGGATAACAACGATTTGACGGATAAATTTGCGGCTCGATTGGACTTCTTGTTGTTTCCAAAGTGATTAAAACAATTGATGTTGACATAGATAGAAAGGTACATAGAAAAAGCAGACTTATTGAAAATAATCTGTATGACTGGACTTACGAAATATGTCTGCTGTGCAAATGGTGCACTGAAGTTTAATATTTTTTTTTTTTTGTGGATTGGCCTTTTGGATTATGACATAACTATACTCACAACTTGCACCTGTCCGTCTTCTCCAATACGATGGATCTGGACTTGTTGTGTGGCTCCAGTCAGAGCATAGTGCAAGGCCTGCTGAGTAGAGGTCTCGATAGCCGACGTCTCTGCAGCCGAGACTCCATCTGTGCGAAGACACACATAAACAAGTTTATAACACTGCACAACTGTGTGGGTCAAACCAGAAACGAGAGACGGGGTCAAATCATGTCAAACATCTGACTTTCAATACCAGAAGATGTTCAACTGTAACTGCCAAACACACACACACACACACACACACACGTGCACGTTTAAGTGACACAGAGAGAGAGACACTAGTCTGTTCCTCGTCATGACGAATCTTGAATTTCGGTGTTATCAGACAAACGCTCTTTCGCGTACAGTCGAAGGTCACGTACTCCGCAAAATGTGTAAAATTTGTAATGCGAACATGTGCAAACCCAAACAAATGTAGAGGAGAGAATACGATAAACAAGGTTCTCACAGACAGAAAGAAGCTAAAGAGTTCATCTACACACACCCTGAACTTGAGGAAAATCCCTTCCGACTGCTCTTGGATGTGATCCAGTGCATCTGCCAGATTAGAGTGTGTTTATAGACGTAAATGATCTCAAAATACACAACAAGGGCTCTTGACCTAGCAGCCCAAACACACTCGTGCCCTAAAACTGTTCGTAAACCCAGCCCCTTAGTCTAAACAACGAGTATTGCTGACATGCTACAACAGCCTAGATGCTTAAAACACACACTCACCGCAATTCTGATTAAAGGTCAAGCTGCCTCTGGAAAAATCATGCGGGTATTCATTTACAAAGCTTAAGTGATTTTAAATCATAGCGAAGGGCATATTAGCAGGCTAATGTTTCTTAGATGAAAAAGCGCAAAATGTGACACTGCTGTTCTGTTAGTTTCCCTAGACAGAATGCGATCGGAGACTATGTTGGGTCTTTCCGAGGTTGCGGCTGAAAAGTAAACCGGATTCAATTATGCACATAAAAGATCCACAGACAAATTTGTCCTTTAGTTTACGAGTTTTTACTTCTTGGCTGCTATCGGTTAAGCAATGCCCAAATAAAATAAAACAACCGTGTTTGATGACTCTACAACGGCAATTAAACAAATGATATGTTTATGTAACTGAAGATTGGTGGTTTGATGAATATGCTACAGCTTAATAAACATATATAGATATGCCTCATTAGTGTTGGATTGCAATGGGGCGCTATATGCAATATGTCCGCCATATTGGAATGGTCAAATCTGGTTTGTAAACACTCGAAAGCGAGTGTTTTTATGACTGTGCATCTGCAACCTAGTTATTCATATGTATGAATATCTACATCTGCAATAGACATTAGCAGATGATTATCATAGCTTTTAGTTTTTCATTAATGGGATAATTCTGCATACGGAAATTGCAGGTTGAGTAATACATAAATCTGGAATTTATAACTTTATTTTAAAGCACTATTTTGTGACGTTTTTTATGATAATTAATCGATTCGCTAGTGTCAGTGACGAAAAGTGTCATGTTAATCGTTCCAAGACGGCAACATGTCTTTTTTCATTTTAATGAAACAGCTTTGGTAATTCTACAACAATTAAGTGAAGGTATTGCTATTTGACAGACAAGATAGTTTAAATAAAATAAATACAGAATTTGTGCACAACACAAGAATGAACATGCTTGAGCTTTATATGTGAATAAAAGCCTAAATTCAATCTGTCCATCGTATAAAGTGATCGTGTCTCTACAGACAAATTTGACTAATCCTCTCAATTCATATGGATTAGTTTTTACGAACTCTTTATGAACCTTTGGAAGAGTCAAAGTGGTAGTTGAGTCTTACGAGTTTGGAACGACACTATGGTGACTTAATTTTTGGGTGCACAAAACCATTAAAAAAATACAAAAAGCTAAAACATTATTCAAAGTATGTAAACAATTTTACATGGTATAAATTACATTTTTGGGTGCGCAGCTTATTTTCTCCATGCCTTCAAAACGAAAATGAGATATTTTTGATGTCGAACAGAAACTATTTGTTCCTTTCATAGTAATAGTCCACATGTTCATCACGCTCCAATTTCGGTTTGAATGAAGGCTGAGCACCAGTTGTTTCATAAGCTAATAGTTTAATCAACAACGCAGGGAGACCTATTCCAGATGGACATGGACAACAGAAGGAGGTGAAGCAATCGTAAGTGTATGAACCATTGTGAAGAACCAATACAGGATATTTGTGTTAGTCTGAAATGGGTCAAAGGCGAAGGTCAGTGAATCTCTGAGAGGAAGGGACAGGACGTGAGGTGTTGTCCTGAGATTAGAACCATCTGTTAGTTGCAGATACAGTCAGAGTTTGTCACTCGCACACAAACATGAGCGTGCAAATAAACACCTCCAGGTGCGTGCGTGAGAGCGCAATGTATGTGGTGTTTGTGCAAATGGACAAAAGGTTATATATATATATATATATATATATATATATATAGCTAATTCAATGGCAAACTAGCACATGGTAAAACAACTGCATATTCTCTTTTGCACACATACTCACTCACTCTAAGCATATGTTTATGTTCAATTGAACACAAACCAGCTGGTCCTAGACATTCAGCATCAAAATCAAAGAGAAACAGTTCTCATAAGTTTCGCAAGAGACAAAATTGTGGGGAAAGGGTGCAGGGGTTCATACCTGAGCTGTTTTGCGATGCGGGGGTCCGTCGTGAGAAACTCTTAACAGCCAAACTCTGTCCCCGCTGCTTCCGACGCCAAGCAGTTCGACACTTGGAATCAATGCTCTGCTTGATACGATACCAGTCGGACTCCGTAATGGTGAACTTGTGGAACAGGTGACCTGGTTGCATTTAGACAGAGACATTCTCAACATTGATACCATGACAAAATTGGTCAGGAAATTTAAAAAAGAAGCTAAAGTTAATCTAAAGTTGTGAATATAACTTATTTGCAAAACTGGAATATCGCATAAAACATTTGTGAAGAAAGCAGCATGTAGGGGAGCAAAATCCATGGAAATTGGCACAACATATCTAATATAAATGGAAATTGCTGCAATCGGAGAAGTTACTATGGTTAATTTTTTCGCACATCATAAATTACTTGTACTTCAGAAAATACAGACAAAACACAAACGTTCTCTTGAGTATATCTTGTATACATATACGAATATGGTCATTTGACTCAATAGTTGCTTATTATTAATTGTTGCTTATAAGCTGCTTATTAAATATTTAGTAAGTTTATTACAAACTTAACATACTAAGCATGGTACTGAAAAGTGTGAAAAAAAAAAAAACAGTTGTCGTGTTGTGACCAAAGATTGATGAAAACACAATTGATTATTAAATATACAGAATTTGTCACGGTGTGGGGTGAAGTGTGGAGTGAGAACTCAATAGTGCAATGAGGAAGGGCTTTTATTAATAACAAAAATGAAACAAAAACACAACCAAAACTACCCGAGGGAGAAAACAAGACTTGACTGACTTGATTTAACTCGACAAAACAGGAAAGATATAACGAAAATACAACGACGAACCAGCATAGGACAAAAAACACAGGGAGAATAACTAGGGAACAAACAGGGCAGGAAACGAGGGAGGACAGGTGGGGCAAATTTAACTAATAACAAGGAAACCAGACGGACGGGGTTACACAATGACAGGAGAGCACATGGCTCAAGAAACACGTTACAAGTCATCTGCTCACACCGAACATGACACAAACACGCAGCCAATCAGAACTCATAAGCCGTGTGTTCACACAAAAGAAGACAACATGAAAGCCAGTGAAAACATAATCTGCACGGTAAACAGCACAAGACAAAATATGACATGTAAGCATGCGGTCGATGTAAAAAACATGAACCACGTGCTACACAACAACTGAAACGGACAAGAGAGTGCGCAACCTGAGTGAACTCGAAACCACACACGCTCACAGAACAAGACAGAGTGCACGAGTGAACACTCAAAACCGAAAAAGACCAAAGTGCCGGAATACGAACATCACACCCCGCACACAAGACACATCACAGACGGGAGAGCTCGTAGCACACTTGAAGGCGACTGCTCACAGGAAGACACAATAATACAGTAGTGTCAGAGCTCTGTCACAAAACCACGAATAAACTAGACTGCAGTGATAGAACCTTGACAGAATTTTGCCAAGATCTTGTTTTTAGCAGTTAGAACACATGCTTAAAAATGTTTGCTAATAAAAATGGCCAACTGACTAAAACACAAATTCATGTTCTAAGGTTGATGGAACCAACATGGAAGGATTCTGCCATTGAGACAGCCCTTAAAATGGCAAAATCCCTAATCAGTGCACTGACTACTGAACTAGAGGGATAATTGAGATGCACCCAATGTCTGCATCTGAAATAGTAGGTTAAAAACAGTATGTGACAAAAGAAGTGTGTCTGAATTTGTGTTACTCATAAAAGTGCAGGCAAACAGCACCCAGATGACCTACTTAAAGTGTGTATACGACTTTACAAGACTTGTGAATGACAGTGAAGCAACGCGACTGACGCTGGTTGGATGCACATGATGAAGACAACGTGTACGTCCATAATACATTCATACTACACACACTCATACTATATAGAACATATTTTTTTAGCAATCACAAAGTACTTATTCAAAATAAGTACTAACTCAACAGTATACGATTTCACAGCCAATCAGTGTAATCTGAATCCAAAACAAATTGCTCTTATGTAATGGTTCTTTTTAGGGAGTCAAACCCTTATAGTGTAGTCGGTTTAATCTGATTCTCATGTTAATGACTTACGAGCCAGTTCAAACGCATACAGTTTACAACTTACACACAGTATGTAGTGAGGCAGAAAATAGATGAATTTGTGTAGTTACTGACTGGCAGCTCATTAAGCAGTGTTAATTACAGATCAACAGACTGTAAATCATACTTATGTGGGTCTTTTATTGGACTTACAACGAATGCCGTAGATCATGAGAGGGTCCAGCTGTTTCTTTCCGTGCTTGCCCTGGCCAGAGAGGTTGGAGACAGCCTGCACCTCGCGGTGGAACAGGTAGTCCAGCAGCGTCAGGGCCATCTTCTCCGCCGTGCGACAGTTGGTGCTGATGTGCAACATGTCTGCTGGAGATACCGGGCAGCGAACCCGCATCTCAGGGTTGTTCTCGTCGCCAAGCCACGTTCCTGTTGGATAGTCCTCTGCAGAAGAAAGAGAAGAATGCATGTTGACATTACAAAAATGTTTTTCCAAATGTATGTAGTATTCCCTTGGGGCCTTAAATGGGAGAAAACATACAGGTAAATGAAAGAAAAAAAAGTACAACAACTTAAATTTGATTTATCTGGATAATCAGTGTTTTAAGCATTAACTAAAACTAAAAGATAGAAAAATATCTTGTTTTTGGTAATTGATATAAGGTTGAAATAAAATTTAATAAAAAAATTGGAAATGTTGCCTTGGTAAGTGTTTGCGTACTAAAATTACTAAAACTAAAGCAAAGCTAAATTAAAAATATGAAGAAAAAAAATACAAAACTGACATAAAGCAGATAATATATTAATAATACTAAAATAACATGCGAATAGTGGAGAAAGAATACATATAATTATGTATTATATTTAATTATTTGCACTTGCATTAGTGCAACAAGAATATAAATGTCAACTATTAGCTTAGAAAACATAATGTCTTCATAATATCACTCACACAGTATAAATGTCTTTATATGGGATAATATGCAGCTGCCTTAATATTTTAGGAAGGTGGACCCTTGCAAATGGGTCAGTATTTTTTATTTAGTATATTATATTACAATATTTGGCTCTAAAAAGATTGTTCTAGACTGCTGATATAACACTTATGTCACAATACATGACTCTCACAAGGTCATAAAAACATATTCAGGACTGGGGTGGGAACAAATGTTACATCAGCCATTGTTTTCAACATTAGTCGTACACTAATCCCAGATATATGTGGAGGGTGTGAGAACATGGCCCTCAACGCCTCCGGAGGTTGCAGACCCGAATTCTCATCACACTCCAAACACTCAGAGAAAATGCAAGAGTGTCCCCTGCTGGCCACCAAACAAACCCTTCACAAGAGCATTTCTGCTTTACACCATTCAAGAAAGAGGCGTTGTCTTTATTTGGACCAAAATCTTGGCATGGTTAAAATTGTTGATTGAAGATTAACAGTAAAACCATTACATTTCTTCTTCACACTAAAAAGTGATTCAAGAAATTATTTTGACTGGCAATTCTATAAAATATTTGTATGTGTAACACATGCCAAACATTGCTTTGGCTAAAGCAGGCAGGGTTTAGTGCGGGTCGGTTAAGGTTTATCATGGATTTGAGATTCTGTGTCTTGTCAAAGCATGAGTATAAAAAATGTGTTAGGGAGTAAAATTGTATCAGGTCAAGAGGTAATATGAAGAACACATGTATCATTTACATTTAAAATAAACAAATGCTGGTTCTATATTTACATTATCTGGATGGATATCATCTGTCTGTCTGTCTGTCTGTCTATCTATCTATCAATCATGTGTTTGACTATCTATCAATCATCTGTATCTATCTATCTATTATGTCTATCCATCTATCTATCCATCAATCTATCTATCATCTGTATCTATCTATCATCTGTCTGTCTATCTATTTATCTATCGTGCGTTTGACTATCTATCTAGACAGATAATTATATTTACCTTTTCATAGACCAAAATGTACCAAAATTTTGCTATTTTAATATTCAAACATAATTCTCTAGCAAACATACATTTGTATGATAATATTTTTTTTATTAATATGTGAATTAAGAAAAAGAAATCTTTGGCAGGCAAAAAGATTTGTAAAAATATAAATAAATAAATAAAATCTGAATTCTGTAGCAAAACAATTCCAGCCTTTTATAATAAAACAGCACAGAATAATTTACATAATTTATTTCCCCCCATGTGAATCTCTCAATCACAGACAGCTGTGAAAAGATGGTCACATGACGAAAATGATGCACAGTTTGCGAGATTAAAAGGATGGCGCATTTTATCCCCCTCCCCTACATAAAAACAACGCATGAGGTTAAAGCAAGAGGAAAACAACACAAACAAACAACAGCAAAACCTTTTAAGGACCAAATGTACCATTCCTTGACTAAATATCATCACAAACAGCTGAGAACCAGTGAATATTTGCAGAGGAACGTCTTTGAACTAACCAAGCTAACCCAGACGCCACTCCAACACAACCCAGTCAAATAATAAGAAAAGCAAAAGCAGAAGTTAAGCAATCAAAACAAACCCTTTAATCCCAGACTCCTCCAGATCCATGCCTGAATCACTTACGGCCAGACACATGAGTTACTGATGTAACAACTCTTTCAATGTGTCCAAGGAGTACTAGTACACAGTCAAAAAGACACGTTTTGATTATTAATCCTCAAATGTTGCTTTAGTTGAGTACACTTTGATATCACTAACCGAAGCCTGTTGTTCTTTCTACGCACTTCAAGCTTAAATGTCCCTCCATCACACACACGAAACACATGCGAACAGATGCATTTCAAAGATTTCTACGTCTTCAAGCCTTTTCAATAATAGTTCGAATTTGTTGCTCTTCTTGTGAGACCGTATTTGTGCTCAATTCAAAACAAATGGTTTCCATTGGCTTATAAAAATTATATCCTCTAAATCAGAAATTGTGGTGGCTTTTAGTTCATGTGTGTTAGCTTTGAGGAAGTTTATGTGTTTGTGCACTTCTTAACGTTGACAACATTTGTTTTTAGTGGATTTAAAATTTATAGGCTTTCTCTTCTGGAAAACAGACTAAGAAGGTTGATGACTTATCCTGCACTACATTGGTTTTTGTTCTGTCAGGTTCTCTGTAAAATGTACAACCTAACCCTAAACACTTGACTTGAGAGTAGAGCTAGTGTTAGTTTTACACATTTTTCACTCTCAAAAGATTATACGAACCCTTAAATGAATCACGAAAAACATTCGACTGCCACAATACCATGGTTACAGTTTGCGTTACTAGATTAAATCCATGGTGAATGTTGGTGATTTGTGGACTGAAAATCCTTCTATATCTTGCTCATTCATGGCACAATGTTTCTCCTGATTTCCATGTCAGCGCTGTCTGATCTGATATCAGTAGTTTATAACAGAGAATGTTGCGCTGGACTCGAACCCTTCTCACTAGATCTTGTGATAATCGTATTAATAGGATTTCTCACTGCTGTGTAGTAATGGTGTTGTGTGACTGAGATTGGTCCGCAAGTACCTGTTCTCAGCTTGCGCTGCACTGTTTAATTTTGCTAATTTTTTTAATTAATCATTTTGTTGAGTCCAAGCTGACATCCGGTCTGCGCTGCGAAGCTCAAAGAAATTACCCTTTTATTTGATGCTTCTTAAATACAACAGAAATGGCAGCTTTTATCAGTTGGCCAATGTGCGACTCCCTATAAAATTTAGTCGAAACAGCAGGAAAAAAGGACACAAAATGCAACCATTTACAGCCCTGATAAGATGGGAATGTCCCACAATGTCCGACAAGCTTTCCTGTCGCTCAATCAGTAGAGCATTGGTGTTTACAACGCCACGGTCATGGGTTTGATCCCAGAGAAAGCAAGAACTGGTTCAATGTGTATCTTGAATGCAATGTAAGTCGCTTTGGATAAAAGCGTCTACCAAATGCATAACTGTAAGGACATAACTGGCTTTTGATATAAAAGGGTCCATTAAAAGGTATTTTAAAATTCAAACTTCCAGCTTTCAAACTTGGCCATCTATGCAACAGAAATAAATTTTAAATTGGCGTTGTCTGACTAGAGAAAACCAAACAGAGAAACCAAATTTTGCCAAATAGGTAAGAAAACTTCAAAACCCATAATGCACTGGGCATGTTGCTGCATCCCACATCCAGACAGCTCTTTCCGGATAGGCTTGACCTCAAATACTCCCTTGCTTTAGTAGGAAATACATCTTAGGAAACTTTTAATCATAATGGTTGACCATGAACACAGTGTTTTAGGCCAAACAAAAACTATAACTTTATAAGTTAATAAATAACAAATAATAAATAAATAAGTCCACCTGATGACGTGTCTTTCGCCATTCAGCAGACTGTAAATAAGAATTTGTTAGTCCAGGGGCATATTCTTCGTACGTCGCTTACTACATCCAAGATCAGTTGACACATCCGGGATGAGATAATTGCGCTAACTATGAGCTGGATGATTCGGTTCTTTAAACGCACCTGTTGTTGACGATTAGTATAGCTGGATTGAGTTATCTGAGATCATTGCGCGTTCATGTGCTGGCTTAAAAGGGGATATGTATCGATAGTAGAAACACTGATCAGCAACATTTTGATTGGTCAGTGAGCATGCTGAAAGAGCGCGCGCAGTATTTCTCTGCGCGCACGTCGCTGAATTTCAGTGTTTAATTAAAACACAAGGAAACATTTTAAAGCTGCAAAAGCCAGGAGAGAGGACTGGCAAAAAGTTGCCGACAAATTGAATTTGTGAGAAGCCTAGTGATCGTGTGTGTAATTATATTGACTCATATTAATTGTACTGTATTTCATAATCATCTTTTATATTAGAGCCACCGCAGGACCCACTAGAACTTGGGAACAAGTAAAATGCAAAAATATTCAGCAAAATAGTATCTTTACTACTTGCGCAGTGCTGCAAAAAAAAAGAGTCAATTAATGAAATAGAATTGCAAAAACTAATAAAGCAAAAAGTCAGACTTGAGATTGAATTGCTTCAAGAGGAACTTCAAAGTTAATAAAATACACGAATAAACACACTGTACTATTGAGGACCTTGCATGATTTATTTATTTCATTCCACAGGCAAGAGATGATCAGCTGGATTTTTTTAAATAAATAAAATAAACTGTAAACTAACTGTGTGCAAAGTTCCCTTTTTTCAAAAATGACTGCTTGAGTGCTGGTAACTTTGCGAAAGGCACGACAGACAGCACTTTCACAATGTTCTCCAACAGTGTAAATGAACGTGCCGCTCGCAAAGTAGCGCAAGGCAATACACACAGTTTGAGCTGTAGTTAACGCCCGACTACGACTAATTGTATCTAAATTAACTAGATACATTATACCAGGGGTCGGGAACCTTTTTGTCTGAGAGAGCCATATACCCTTTTTTTTTTAAATATGAAGCTGTGAAGAGCCATAGTCCGAAGCGATCGATCTGTCGACCGGGGGGGGGGGGGGGGGGGGGGGGGGGGAGTTGGGGTGTGCGGCGCGATGTCTCTGTCCTCCGAACGCGGAAGTAACGCGGGTGCGGCGGCGCGATCTGCCTGTCCTCCGAACGCGGAAGTATCTGTCGACGGGCGGCGGCGTCAAAAGAGCCATATGCAGCCATCAAAAGAGCCATATATGGCTCGCGAGCCATAGGTTCCCGACCCCTGCATTATACCCTCACGTGAAAAACGAAATATAATATATATATATATATATATTTTTTTATATATATATATATATATTATAATTATTATAATTATATTAAATATATTATATTGCACCTTCAGCAACAGGTTTCTCTCGTAAAAACGGACAGGACATGTTGCGACAAACTTCCCATTTCACCTCCGCTTGCGTGAACTAATCCTGCTAACTTGAAGTAAGCCTGCTCCAAGCAGGTTCACTTCAGCGGACCTGTTACTATGACAACAAGTCCCGGATGAGCGTCGAAGAACCGAACAATCCAAGATCATGCGAAATCGTCAACAATCTAATCCAGCTAAGTGAGTTAGCGAGGTACGAAGAATATGCCCCAGGTAAGAGAAAGAGTAAACATTGTTTATTTACATACACTATCAAAAGCGGTTGAAAATCTGCAAAATTAACTTTTATAAACTATTTCATGAGCGATTTTTCATACTAGAATAAATGTAAATGTCACTGCAATTATCATTAGTTTTACACCAAAACACAAGCCATTTGTGAATCTTACCCTCTGAGTTGAGAGTGATGAGCGTTACGTTGTTGGTATTCTGAGATTGGCCGCTGTTGGACACCGAATCGCTCGTTTCAGAACCGCTTTCCTGATCTTCCTGAATCTCTTCCTGGACTGGAACCTTCAGCACTATGGTTTTCTGTCTTCCTCGCCCAACAGTGCTGCAAGAAAAAATAAAGCCGCATTACACAAAGAGCTTGTCCTCACTGTGAGATGCTGTGCGACAGAAATGGTCTTATCTATATATTTGCATTCAATCCATTTCATTTAAGCATAAAAGCACAATCTGTACTCACTTGCTGAGTAGGTTCTCTAAAGAGTCTGATGCACGTGGTGACGTTTCCTCTCGCGTCTTCGGCCGGTCTCCACTCACTATGACATTTGTCTGGGGAACAACACTGAGAGCAAAGACTCACTGTTACGGTCCTCATAAATCCTGAAAACTTTGTTTTAGTGGTTCTCAACACAAATGCACAACTTGCATCAATACCAAAACAATGCATCAACGCGCTTTTATGCCAATATTAGAGTTTTTTGTTTAAAAGTATGTAACCGTGCAGCTTATTTTCTTTATTTGTATATTTCAATTACCTTTACCATCATCTAACACTCAATTAAATAAATCTTTAAAAAAAAAGGTTATTAAAGGTAATCTTTAACAAATCTTAAAATAGATATCCATTTTTTGTTATAAATCCTAAATTAATATGCAGCATTTAAAATGACTGACTTGTTTTTTTTTTTTTACTTTATTTTTTGCCAAATAAATAAATAGTCTCTGTGTAGTACAGAGTTTAAATATTTAATCAAGTATTCAGCATAACAAAGGTCTTAACAGTCATGAACAGAACAATAATGTATGCGCATCTCTAATAATAACTACCGTAATACAGAATAACCATAAAATAAATATACATTTAGGAAAGAAAAAACAACTATGCTTTTTAACTTTTGATAAAGAGTAGAAAACGCTTCCCAGGAAAAATAATTATACTTTAATAATACATGTTATAATTATAAAATAAAATAATATTTTATCACTACAATCAATATTTTTGGCATATGGAGTTAAATATTTACACATTGATATTTTTTTGTCATTTACTTCTGCATGAAAACTCTAGGTCAGAGTTAATTGGTGTTGAATGACAGGAATGTGAATTTTAGTTAACAAGTAGGCTGAAGGTTTTCAGTCACGCAGTGCATCATATAATCCAAATAAAGAGCAAATGTACTTCATTTTCCACTTTTCTAAGGCATTTCAACACTGTTTCATCAGTTTGTCAAATCAGTCCCAAGGTTTGAATTAACCAGTTTAATGAATGGCGGAACATCTTCAATAAATGGGGAAAACAACAAATCCAGGCGCTGATGTATAACCATCTACGCTCCACTTACCAGCGTACTTTGTCGCAAGTCTGAGTGGCTCCAAAAGGGGATCCTGACACCATGGGCACCTGGATCGTCGACTGGTTTTTCCCCATCACTGTGTCCAGCTTCTCCACTAAACCTCGACAGGTGGCCTCAAGAACCTGCAGCTTCGCATCCATACTGTCCAGCCGCTGGCAGATAGCCTGACTGATGGATATCAGCATCGACTGGGAACGGACGGAAAGAAAAATGCAGAAAGTCCACGCCAATACAGGCTGTTTAGATTCTGTAGCAGATGAATTGTTAATTTCTATAGACAATATTAAGATGATACCTTAATAGTTGCTTCTTGACTAATGTCGATCCTTGCTCGTTTCCTCCCTGGTTGATCAACGTCTTCATTATTCTCGAGGACATCTAGTTTCAACAGAAAAGCACAAACACTACCAGCATGACCCACTAAACTGACATTTCTTTGATTCAGAGGAGAAACTCACCTGTTTGATGTCCTTCATGGTTCAAATCCGCCACTGCGATCTGAACTATCTCCACCAAATCCTGCTCTGACATCATTCAAACCTGCGTTTCAGACAGAAGGAACGGATAAACTGGGGGATGCTTGTGTCGGATCAGTTTGGGTTATTACAGTCAACTATAACCACTAAACGACATTACCTGAAATAACATACGTACATAGATTGAAATATATGATCAAATAGATGTATTTCACATACTCGCCAAAGCAACATTTCTCATTTTCATTTAGTTTAACTTGATGTACTAAAATAAATAAACATATTTAAACTAATAACGCTGACAAAAATACAAAACTAATAAAACTTAGTAAAACTTAAAAGTTTAATTTATTTAAATAAATAAAATGTTTTAAATGATCTTGATACAAAATGTTTTTTTAATTAATAATTGTTATTTGGAGAGGGAACAACAATTCTCAAAGAAACTGCATTTTCAAAGATAGTGTTTAAATATAATTTTATATTTAAGCCACCAAACGACAGGATAAAACACATGATTTTTACATACAGGCCTTGCAAAAAAAAGGGGGAAAAGAAGAAAAACCCTTAATGACAGCGAGATGAGGTAATGAAGGTCAACTCTCTCGTTTATTGTTGGTTTTCCCCCCTATTTTGTTTTGTTACACATTTCCTTACACAAAAGAGTTTAATTGCAATTCTGCTGAAGAAACACTAAATAAGAAAAACATTACATTAAAATAATAATTACATAATATTTTAATTAAAAATCCTGAAATACTCAAACACAATAAAATAATATTTAACAGACATTTAAAATATATCAATTGTTATATGATAATATAATATGATTATTAAATACAATAAATTAGTGTCTGGCACACATTCTCTGTCAGATCTATGCCTCTTTAAGATATACATTTCATTTTTTTTCTTTCCAACAAAAGGCAATTCATTATTAAATCATCATTATTAGCATTAATATATATATATTTATTTACACACACACGTATACATATTTTTGAATAATATACATTTATTTTTTTGTACACACACACAGGGGAAAAGAAAATTGTATTAAGTAAAAGACAGTGTTTGTGTGTGTCTGCGAAAAGATGGATTTAATTAGACTGTAATTTTATTTGCGCATCATATCTTGAGCAATTCTGTTTAGATGTTTAAAATGATCTGGCCGGCTTTCCTGAACAATCACTGCTGGAGTATTAAAGTGTTGTGTTATATATATATATATATATATATAGTAGAGTCATGTTAATGTCTGTAAGACAGTAATACCATGGTGAAGTTCACGCAGAGGGTTTATTTACAGACATCCTCTTCCAAAACACAAGGTAGTGCCACTATATATTTATCAATGGATGGATCACCTCACTTACATGCAATAATACTTGCACGTCAAACCAAAGCATGAAGGAATTACCATGGTACATACAGGAAAACTATGTGTTACCATGTTTTTGCGCATCTCAAACAGTAGAGTGTGGCGCTTGCAACTCCAAGGCCATGGGTTCGATTCCCAGGGAAAGCAAGAACTGATTAGAAAGTCAATGTGTTTCTTGAATGCAGTGATAAAAGCGTCTGTCAAATGCATGAATGTAATGGTAACACCACACTTTAAAGATGTGCAACAACTCTCATTTAATGTGCAACTGCTGCTGGTTTTAACTAGGTTACAGGAGGTGATGTAGTTGAGGGTTTGGAGAGAGTTGAGCGGCTGAACGGCTGTTAGCTTCACTGCTAACCTCGCTCGCGTCTGCTCGCCAACAGCTCAAAACAACAGCCGCCAAACGCTTCTAGGCCTCGTTTGTGTCCTTCACGACACGAAAACAGCACGACAAAGTGCGTTTGTTTAACGCGCAGCGCCATGTTTGCGAGACGCGCGGAGAACGGGAGGTGTCGCGTGTCGGGATGGTTTATATTACCGTGTGAATGATGAATTCTCGTGTTGTTTGTGAGGATTCCGATAATGGCGTCCTTCCTCGCGAGAGAAAATCCTGAGCATTGACCGCCGCTCGCTGCTCTCACTGCGCATGCGCGCCGTTCAGCAGGGTGAGCCGTCAGGGCACGCGTTATGAAGATTAGGCTTTCACGTTTATGATGTTGAGAACACATATAAAGCATTTCTGCCTACGCATAAGTATTTGCGGCCAGATTATATAAATATCTGTGATAAATCTATATTATTCACATGTACCTTGAGTTGCACATGCACAAGAAAAAGCATGCATTGACTGTCATGATCAGTTAATATTTCGTTGGTTCTCTCTTGTTTTTGCATGTTCATTTGTCTTATATTGTATTGTAGTCATTTGTCAATTAATTTGTATGACAGCCTAGCCAAAAATTATGTCTGAACAAATAGTTTCATTGCATTATTACAAATAAAACAATTGACTACTAATGTATGTCTACTAAAACGTAGAACTACAATTGACAATTGTAGTTCTACGTAAACCATGCAACCATTTTTTATGTTTTATTTATAATATTTGAATAGAGGGTGAAGATGTGAATATATTTTTAGGCCGGATGTAATTTTTAGCCACTACTGTGTATATTAAATAATAAATCACAATGGAGGTCTAACAATAAATGGTCTTTATTGGTGTTAAATGATGTCATTTGAAGAGCTTTTGGTCTGGATCGGGCTGGACAAAAATAAATTCTTCCACTGGAGACGTTGATCCAGATTTCCAACAGCTATTTCTGCAAGTGTACACCAGAACTGTCCCGAACTCCAGTGAAATGTCTGACGAGACAAAAACAAACCAGCTCTTATACCACAAACACTAAGTAAAAGTGAGACGTAATTTACAGTAAGCCATTCATTATTGCATCATAGATCCTGAAGGAGGATCAGTCTTGTATCAGATGGTTAGTTTGAGATGATCACTGCCTGACTATACACAATATATGACTGCTTACCAAAATAAATCAATAAACAGATATTAAATATTGATTTGAGCTCTAAATCTTCTCACATTTTTGAGTCAATAAATTGAATGACAAACAGGAATTAAAACATTTGTTTTAGATGATATTTTAATAGCATCTGTACGTACCTGAATCAGTGCCAGCAGTACTGAGCAAACTGACCAACGCAGGCATCAGCTGAAATTCGAAAATCCTCGGGATGCCGCAGTGCCCACAGAATGGCACCATCTCATTAACATTGGAAGGCGGCTCTATTATAAATAGAGGTGATCCGGCCCAACTGTATCTATAAGGTGAGAGGTAACATTCGATTAAAACCTGAGTAAATAATACAATTATTTGGTGTATAATGCAATGAAATGCTTTATATGTGTGCTCAACATCATAAACGTGAAAGCCTAATCTTCATAACGCGTGCCCTGATGAATTTCCATTGTTTTTCAATGTAAACGTGCGTTAGACGCAAACAACTTTTTTGGTTGTGCCCCCCTTTAAATCTTTATAAAAATCTGACACCTCGACCCCCAGATTTTTTTGCATTGAGAGAACGTGCAATGAAAAACATTTGGAATAATTTCACTTTGTAATGGCACTGAATCTCTGAAAAACATAACAGTAAGAGAGAATAATAGATCAGAGCAAAAACAGTAAACATTTCAGATTATTTGTTAGCGTCTGCCTCCCATTCCAGAGACCCCGGTTCAAATCCCTCAGAGCGGGTCGATGTGATGACTCTCCTCAGTATCTGCATAGTTTCTTTTTTTTTTTTTTTTAAGTGCCTATAGACCCGACTTTTTTTCTCCACTACACTACTTTGCAATAATATTTCTATGTAAACATACACTATATGTTTGACAGCTGCACTAGCTAAGTGAAAAATCCAGCCAGAGCTGAAGTTTAACGTACCTTTTAAGGCTGTTTTGTTTTAATTTCTGACACTAATTTCTGACACTCATGCCAACAAGATATAATTAGCTGAAAATACTTATGGACATACAAAGATTGGGAAACGGAATTTTAAATTATTGTAGCACATTTGTCATTTTCATCCATTTTAGTCATGGTTGATATTTATTTTTATTTTTTTTTACTGCACATCAATATAAAAAAATATTCAATCACCGTAACACTTGTTCAGGACAAAGAGATATTTTCTTCATGAAACTGTTGAACACTTCATCTCCGTGCTTGACTGTGGCCTTCTCATATTCCTCATGCGCTTCTCCACCTTCACAACTAAAAAAAGGATAGAAAATTATTTGTTACATGGCTAATGGATCATTTAAGGAGATGTTCATATTCATTTAGCCATGTAGTGTAACATTCATCACACTTCTATTCAGAGATTTTACGTAAGGAATTCATTGAAAACATTCATTTCTGCATTTGTCAGATGCTTTTATCCAAAGCAACTTTCATTGCATTCAAGAAACACATTGACATTCTAATCAGTTCTTGCTTTCCCTGGGAATCGAACCCATAACCTTGGCATTGCAAGCGCCACACTCTACTGTTTGAGCGACAGAAAAGCCTGAACACAATGTTGGGGAATAACAAGTAACAATCGTTATGTAATCAAATATGTTTACTTTATAACTGTACACATTATCATTTGAATTACTGTTTTTTTTTTTTAAAGCAATTTTTTATTTTAACAAGACAATCCACCATGCAAAAAGCATTTGCCGTTTATATTCAAACAGGGACTTTTTAATCTAAGTGAAAAAAAAAACCCTGCAAAACCTGGAAGAGAGCGAGTCTCAGCAAAGTGACGATTACATCCCATTAGTTACTGGAAGTAACACAGTATTGTAATGCATTACTTTTAAAAGTGACTTTCCCCAACGCTGGTGTAGAATCAGTCCTCACCTTCGAATCTCTGCTACAATCACTCCTTCCCTTTCCTCATACTCTCTAAGCAGTTCGTTTTCATGATCCGTATCATGAAACCCATCCAAGTCTGTTTCCTCCATAACGCTTATGTAGAACGACTGAAAAACAGGCACGTCGGTGGGTTGGAGGGCGCTTTGCTTCTCCTCACCTCCATCAATGCACATCCCCTGAAGTTTCCTGCTAATATCAGTTCCTTCACACTGAACACTGTCATTTGGCGCTTGTCCGCCACTTTGGACCACGTTCTCTTGCTCCTCATCGTCCATCCCCCAATCATCAGCTTCATCACACCAATCTGTTCTGGACATTGCGGATTCTGTACATGTCGTGCTTTTGTTGTCTTGTCTTCCTTTGATGTCGTCATCCAAGCACTGAGAGCGCAGGACAAGCCAACTACGTGTATATATATATAGAGGAGACGTGGACAGAGAATAAAATGTTTCAAGGAATAGTTGAAGAAGAATGCATCTGATGTGAAAATGATGGTACACTGAACTAAAGTGACAAGATGTTACCTTTCTGATTTTCCAAAGCACTCTGAATTGGTGCAGGCAAATACATTGATGGTTCTGTGGTATGGAGACGCTGCAAGAGGGCAGTAGACCTGAACAACATGAGACAGGCCTCTCTGACACAGACGGCATGCGGGATACTGGATTCGGATTATTGGAAACAAGTCCTGTTAAAAGTAAAAATCAGTGAATATATATGTGTATGTGTGTGTGTGTGTGTTGCTCAAAAACATTTAGGGAACACTTAAATCACACATTGGATATCAATATCTTGATAGATAGATGGATGGACGAATGTTTTTTGTTTGTATGTGTGTGTGTTTATATATGAGGAGTGTAACGGTACATGTCAGTCAGTTATAATCCAGACTCTAATCCAAAAGCGCGCACAGCAGGAACGCAATGCTGTTTGCTAACAGGAAAGAGGAAAAAGAGCAAAAGAAGAAGAGAAGATCTACGCACGGACCTAAAATTAAAGAACACGAGAGCATGCTAGTAACCCTGAGTTTTTATTGATTTTTTGGAAAGGAAAGCAGCATCCTGTTTGTTTACAATCTTTATTTTACAAATGAACAATGTTTTGTTTGAATAGTGTTTTATAAATTAAGTGTTTTCATTCCTTACTGTACTCAAATACACTAGTCAAGCGAACCCGAAGGTCAAAAGAACCGAGCCAGCCAGGAGTCGAACCTAGAATCTTCTGATCCGTAGTCAGACGCGTTATCCATTGCGCCACTGGCCCGATATACTTTATATATCAACATACGGGAACTCGGAGCCTATGCAGAATATCAACACACGGTTAAAGTTACTATGCGATAAATATCAAATCACCTAGTAAAAATAACCTCGAATAATAATTTGTAATAACGGAGATTAATATTCAATGTGAGTTAATATGTTTAGCCCCCGTCGTTAGCAAACCGGCTAGCGACTACCTACTTCTATACAACTAACATTTGAATGCTTACTTAAGCAAGCAAAGAACCCTAACATTACTTCGCTTAGATGTCAAATATATAGTCAGTCTACATAAGGAATGTTATTGACTTCAAGATAACGAAGTATCTGTCAATCCAGCTCTTTAGCCTTTAGTTAGCATGACACAACCCGCATGAATTAGGTTTATTTTACCGGTCTAGCTCCGATTTTGTTCGTGCAGAAAGATGTGTTTTTCTTCCTGTCAATCTCGCCATCACAGATTCCCACGAGGACGGTCTCGTATGTCGATGTTGCCATGATTATTGAGCAGAACTCCTCCGTCCATGTGCTTCTCTGAACACGTGGAGACTGAAGTTGTCTGTTATTACTGAACCACTTTGATATTAATAGTCTTAATCGTGTCTTATCAAATCCATTGAGGTCTATAATTGATTTTCAACATGTGTTAAATGTAACATATTTCAGCAGTAATGTTATATGTCTGTAAGATTGATTTTACAGTATTACATACGACATTAGATTCCGTTAAGTGAACTGCATTCATTGTTTGTTTGGTTGTAACGAGCCGTGTTTAAAATTAATTTGGTATTTATGGTTTAATAAAAGTTTATGGTTTGTTGGGTGGAGTATTTCTCATCAAGCGACAACATCGGGCCAGTGGCGCAATGGATAACGCGTCTGACTACGGATCAGAAGATTCTAGGTTCGACTCCTGTCTGGCTCGGCTCTTTTGAACTTTGTGTTCATAACTTCAACTCCCGAATCGTTATTGACACGGATATTCGAATAAATGCGTGTGTGTGAAATATACACAATTATTCAATAAACATATAAAATTAACACATATTAACATGGGAAACTTAATGTAAAACACGATGTTAAAGATGTTTACTTTGTATTAGTTCAGGTAAATATGTAGTTGTGAGAACAGGCCGCAAGAGGGCAGTGAGAGAGACTTTGCGTGTAAACACTGTTTGCTAGGCTTACAGTGTAAATTTGGGATATTTGCGAATAATTACTGGAAAGAATGCGAAAAAATGAAATCGTGAATTTGGATAGTTTTAGCCACACATTAACTCTTGTTGCTGCCTGTTAGATCACGATTTCTTCCTAATAAGCTTTGACTTTTTCCCTTTACTTAAAGATAAATAAATAAAAATGAATACTTTCTTTGAGTATTATTCATGACGAGAACTGAACCTTGACAGACTCTGTGTGCCCTAGGTAGATTACCGGTAGCTGTATCGTTAGTTGGTTTAAAAGAGGCGTAAACGAACTAGAGATTTGAAGTTCAAAAGAGCCGAGCCAGCCAGGAGTCGAACCTGGAATCTTCTGATCCGTAGTCAGACGCGTTATCCATTGCGCCACTGGCCCAATATAGGCATTACGTAAGCGCATGGTCCCTCACCAATGGTCCGCTTAAAGTACTGTAATCACCATTATTATGTGAAATAACACTAGGTTAAAGGTATCTTTGGATGAATTGTAGCCACTATTTGATAAAGTTCAAATGTGTTGCCAGACTGTAAGAAAACACACTTGAATTCGCTATATGAGATTACACGATCTCCTTTTAATGTCTGTAGGAGCTTTTTAAGATTTTTACAGTTTATTCATTATTTACTGGACAAGTTTTTCAACAAAAAAAAAAAAAAACATTTTTACAAAGTAAAATATATTCATTATAAAAATACCCATGGTGTTATATTTTATTAATTTCCATAAATGTTCTAAGTATTGAAATCATATTCGCCCCGACATACAAGTATTCCGAGATGCGAGCAAGCCTTTAATTGGGGTAAATTGCATATGATCTCCACTATGGAGCCACTACCAAATCACAAACTGGATCTCAATAAAATATTCAATTTGAAAATCTTTATTAATATATACTATGATCTGTCAAGAACAAAATTATCTACCTACAGTTTGTGTTTTCTAAAGCTACTCATTCATCATTAAACCTTTAAATCCCTTAGTCATAAAAGCAATCAGTATTTTCTAATTAATGCAAAGCTGGATACATGTATTCCTTCAGGACCCGTTGAAATCGCAGCTTTTCAGAATCTGGCAACCACAGTTCCCACAGCAAAGTTCAAAGTGTGTTCAGATTGTAAAGTCAGTGTTGAGTAAGAGCGCAGTTTGTGAGTGTGAGCGCTCATTCTGCTGCAGGACTGTAACATCATGGCGATGCGGGAGTGTGTCGTGTTTTCACTCTGCGCGCTGGTCGCACTCACTCTGCAACACACTGTGAACGCGGGGGACGGTGAGTCGATCCATGCATTCATGCGTGCGATTACATGCACTAAAGTGCAGAACTGCTTTCTTCTCAAGCAGAACAACTGCAATCGTGCTTTCACGCGTCCTAACGTCCAAAAGTAATCGGACAATACTAGTCAGTTTAGTGAAAGTAAGTGTGTCGATCAGGATTTGCATTAAGAAAAACAATAAAGTCGTGCATAATAGGCTTGCATGGTTTCAGAGGAAGTATGGCATGTTGAATACTATACTAGTTGAACTGATAATCAATTGCAAATCATATTGTGGAAAAAATGCCTTAAACTCAATCTGTAATGATTTGCACAGGACCTTTACTGCAAACCAAATTTGGGGCCCTGAAAGGATCACACATGAAAGCAAAGGGAAAGGAGACAGTCATTCATTCTTACCTGGGCATTCCGTTTGCCAAGCCGCCCGTAGGTTCATTGAGATTCGCTCCACCCCAGCCTGCAGAGAAATGGGATGGAGTGAGGGATGCCACAAAACAGCCACTCATGTGAGAATAAAACAAATTTAATCCAACTGTAGATCAATGCTCTTGCTTCAGGTCCCAGATTTTTCACTGGACATCAAGTGGTGACACTTGTGTTACTCTGTGTTTGTCCCAGGTGTCTGCAGAATAAGCAGGTACTTGTTGACTTGGCAGCTAATATATCTATGAAATTAGAGATTCCTGATTCATCAGAGGACTGTCTTTATCTCAACATCTACACACCTTCTAAACCTGGAGCAAATGACAAGTTGCCTGTAAGTGTGAATGACTTGGATGAGCGTTGTTGCTTTTTATGTATATTTGATTATATATTTTAATAGTGTTGTTTTATTAATGTTGAAACAGGTTATGTTTTGGATCCATGGTGGAGGTTTTTCAATGGCCTCTGCTTCTATTTTTGACGGACATGCTTTGGCTGCCTATCAAGATGTAGTTGTGGTCTTGATTCAATACAGGCTTGGCCTACTTGGATTTTTCAGGTAAAACTAACTGTTACCAACATAAAGATTAATCAAAATCCAAAGTGATAAAATATGTTTGCAATTTTCTAAAATGGGAATGGGAGAAAGTGCAATGCGTAATAAAATGGAAAAAGTCCTGCCATCTAAATAAAGGAGACAATTGCTAATTGATATATGATTGATCGTGTCACAGTTGCTGTAGAATCAGACAGTGTTTCAAGGCCTTTGAACTTCAGACTTACATGTAATCTGTTTGAACAGCCATAAAGTCCTACTAGTTCATGATTGCAAGGCTTTAGAATCTGTCATTAGTGTCGATGAATCAGTGCAATTGAGGTCTAAGGTCTCTGATAGAGTTGTATGATGATATTCTGCCCTTCAGCACAGGAGATGAACATGCGCCAGGAAACTATGGTCTTCTGGACCAAGTGGCTGCACTTCAATGGGTCCAGGAGAACATCCAAAGCTTTGGAGGCAACCCTGAATTAGTGACCATCTTTGGAGAGTCTGCTGGAGGAGTCAGTGTGTCCTTACATGTAAGGATTTATAGTTATTAAAGTACAAGTAGCACAAATCAAATGTTACAGTGACTTATTCATGAGCATTACAGAGACAATCAAGAGTGGATATATAGACATTACAACACGACACTACAAATACAAATGATTAAATTTAAAACACAGAGAGTTTCTGAGAGCCAGAAACGACTTAAAGCGCACCTAAAGATCGACATATCTAAAGACCTTAAGATAAAGGATGCGTGCGTTCGAAGAGTTCCTTGGTTTCCTCTGTTGCTGAAGACATTCCTTGAGGAATCATTTGTTAGATTTGTGGGAAGTTCAAACGAGGTTGTTCTGAAGGTAAGGTCGCTGTGGAGAGGGAAGCAGACTGAGCATACGAGTAAGACCCGAAGAGTAAAGGAGCCTAAGTTCACAGAGGGGCACGTCCATTCTTGGCTGTGGAGCCAATCATTGAGGTGGAAATTGGGGACTCATTGTTGAGTTCAATCGCTCTACACAAGTATGTGTGGTCCTGGAGACACTGTCAGGGTTCTGGAGTCTTATGTTGATATTCTGTTCTATTTCTCTTAGTTCATGTTTAAACACACACACACACACACACACACACACACATATAATTTCTGATCATTGTAGTTGTCCTGTAATTAACAGGTTCTTTCACCATTATCTGCAAACCTCTTCCATCATGCTATCGCTGAGAGCGGTACGGCAGCAATGGATGGTATCATGAGTCCCAACCCTCTGCCGTTAGCTCAGGTCAGTTACACCGGTTCAAATTCTAAACTATTTCATTTCAGACATTCGGTAGTAAATAAAAATAAATGTAAGTATCATTTGTTTCTCTCTAGGCTGTTGGAAATGTATCTGGCTGTGATATTTCCAGCACAAAGAAGATCGTTGACTGTGTGATGCAGCTGACAGAAGAAGACATCTTGACAATTATTAAGGTCTGTTCAAATACCAGATTACTCAAGGTTACACAAGGATTGAATCTCTGTGAATATTCATATGCTAACTGTCCACCTATGCACTCAACAATGCGTTTTCTTATGTTTGTCTTTTGAAACAGGAGCATCCACTTTTTCTTTTTGGAGTGACAGTGGATGGCCAGTTCCTTCCAAAACCTGCAAAAGAGCTTTTACAATCCCACCAGTTTAATAAAGTACCTCTGATCAACGGAATCACTAATGATGAGTGTGGATTTATGCTGCCTAATGTAAAGACAGACTTTTCACTTTTAAAATTTGTAAAAATACAAGCATGAGATTTGCTTTTCCAAAAATTAACTCTTCAGTAAAAATTGTACACTATATCAATATTTTGCAACTGTTTTTCCATAGTTCTTTTCATCTCCAGAATGGACAGATGGGATGGACCTAGAGCAGATTGTACCATTTTTGACTATGTTTAATCAAGATGTAAGGAAGTTTTATCTTTTGTTTACATATGTATGTCAACATAAGGCAAACTGTTTCGAAAGTTGTCATGATTTAAAATATTTCGATCATGACAACTTTTGAAATAATATGGCTTTGGTGGTCTAGATCTGTTACACTTCTGCTTTTGATTATTGCTGCTGTTCCAGAGCAAGAATTGACTTGCTACTGTCAATAGATTTAGGCAGGTGGAGCTGGGGGAGGTGGAGGGTTTTAGAGGGACTAACCTATATAGATTACTTGTAATTTAAAAAAAGTTTTTTTTTATTATAACAAACTTTGTATAATAATTCTGGTTCATTTTATCCCCTTTAGCTTCACGATCAGTCAATTCTTGAGCTTGTTTTAAATGAGTATCTGGGCACATCTCCTGACCGGATCAAAATCCGTGATGGTTTTCGAGAGATGTTAGGAGACTTTATATTCAACATCCCAGCTCGCAAAGTTGCGAATTACCACAGAGGTGAGCGTTTACTCAATGTGCTGTATTTGTAGAATGTTGTTTCATTGACACACAAAGATAATTGTCATTTTTGACTATTTCTAGATGCTGGAGCACCAGTGTACATGTATGAATTCCAGCATTCTCCCACTATACTTCAAAAGAAAAGACCCAGTTTTGTTGGAAGTGACCATGGAGATGAAATTTTATTTGTTTTTGGTTTTTGCTTTATAAATGGACATATACAGTTGGAAGGTACAACCCGAATGATATTAGGAAATGTAACATACAGATTTAGTGTTTTAGAAGTACAGTCACATTAGCAAATTTTCACAAAATTCGACAGAAAAATTGTCCAGTTGTAAATTGTCAGCAGTGTAACGATGTATGAAGCAGTGAATTTGCTTTAACACGTGAAATTTGCGTGGAGAACTCTTTTAGCCTCACTCGAAATTTCCAATTACGTGTTTTACATCAAAATGACAGGATTTCGAAAACTGTGACAACTTGCAGAAAAACGTTAAATGTTACCAAGATTTAGTGTCATTGATATCATTAATCACAATAGTTTTAAATGTAAGGATTTTATATGTAGTGCCAATCAATAGTGTCTCTTAGTTTTTCCTATTTTAACGTCTCTCTTCCTGTTTTAATTCAGATAAACTCTCAGAAGAAGAAAATGAGCTTTGTAGAAAAATTATGGATTACTGGGGGAACTTTGCTCGCACTGGGTGAGTGAGGCGCATCAATATTTTTTGGAGTAATAAAGACAAAAAATGTCAAGTTGGTGGACTGAAATTAGGATTAAATTAATTAGCCTGGTGTATCCATGACATCAAGCTTCTGGAGACACATAAATCTGATGTAATCATTTTAGGTATAGGGGTGCAGAGCCAGTGGTTGTTCCGCAGGCAAACATCAGTGTCTTGAATTTGATGTGATTTATCACATATACAGTATTAACTCATAAATCTCATGTTTTTTGGGAGTCGCATTAAATCTCAAATTAAAACAGTACTTCGTTTAGTTATGTTACAGGGAAAACCAACGAGGGCGATGAAATGCCCGAATGTCCTCGAACATAAATACCACCGCCGTCCCATACGTCCTCCTTATAACCCACTTCTGTGATGCAACTCATTGGCAGTCAAATTTTCCTCATTACTGGAATAGCTTCAAAAAGCGAGTCATTACATCTAACTCATGTCCCGTATGCTTCATTGGCGATGAAGCGATAGCAGATTTAGACCAAGCTTTCTCTTGTATCTCCACATTAGGTTGTGCTTTAGCCAGGATTAGCTGTAACAACTCTACTGCCGAAGAAAGCTGGTCAGCCTTGCGCGCTAACTCTGATGATTTAGTCTTCTTACTCTTCATTTTTTATTATTTGTTTACGCTTATGATCAACAGTAGTACCAACCGGAAGATCAAGATCAACCGGAAGAAAGCAAAAACCTTCTGATCTGGATTCCAGGCCCGCTTGACTAATAGCGAGCGGCATTATAGAGCATTCCGGGCATGGGTCAGCCAATGCCTCCTTAAGATGATCCATACCAAGACAAGCAGGACATTGGTGATGGCCATCCATGATAACCATTGTGTTAGGGCATGTACCTAAGCACGTTCATGACGAATTAAATACAGTGGTACCTCGAGATACGAAATTAATCCGTTCCGAGGCGGCCTTCGTATAATGAGTTTTTCGTATCTTGGAACACATTTTACATGTAAAATGGCTAATCCGTTCCAAGCCCTCCAAAAACACCCCATTAAATTTCATAATAAAGCTAAATTGACCTATAAACAATGAAATAACGTAAAATGTCGAAGCTTACCTTTCGAGTGAGGCTATCTCCAAAAGTGGCGGCAGAGGAGGAGGAGGACAAACGGCAGATAACGTACGTATGTACGTACACTTAACTTTACGAAAACACATTAAAAAATTTAAAGTTTTGGGTGCGGAGTGGCTGAGCTAAAGCACGTACGTATAGAAGATGCATGATGGGAGGGATGCTGTCTAATTAGAGAGAAGGATCTCATGGCTTGGCTAGCATCAGGATCCAATGGAAGAGCACGAGGATGGTGGCGAGTCTACTATAACTAAGATGGTGGCGTGCGGCGCGAGTTTCAAAATTGTTATGGGGCGAATCTCGGACTTTCAGAAACCTTTCGTATCTTGAAAACTTTTCGTATGTAGAGCAGTAAAAAAAATTCGTCTTTGCTTTCGTAACTTGGATTTTTCGTAAGTTGAGCCTTTCGTATCTTGAGGTACTACTGTACTCACTTCAAATCCAAAAGTAAAAAGTCATTGAGTCGTAGATCAATGCACAAACGCTCTCAAGCCAAGGCTTTACTGATGTGTTGAAACTTACAGGCAGCCAGAGGATTGAAGCCTCTCCAAAGCTTTAAAATATCACTCATAAAAAATCCTTAACTGAGGCGATGACAATGACGAAATGGCTTCATCAGCAAGCCGTACCAAATATTGTCACTTCGATTCAATCAGGCGAAAATGAGAAAAGATCAAATTTTGCATTTCACAATTACTACAAAACATGACAGGCTCAAAAAAATTAAATTTTTGTTACAAATGGTACGAACATTTTTAAAACTGTATTAAACAAATGTTTATAAAAAGAATGCATTTCTAAGAGTTTGCCACATGCATTTTAAACTAAATTTTAAAAACATTTTTCCAGGTCTCCGAATGGTCCGGGCCTCACATTATGGCCTGAATATGGAGCGGAGGCTGAGTATCTCGGCATTGGATTGGAAATCAAACCTGGAAAGAACCTGAAAGGAAAACACTTTAATTTCATGACTCAAACCCTTCCACGATTAATAAGTGAGCGAAAGGAAGGCAAGTCATCAAAGTCAGCATTGTTTCAACATTGGTTAAGTCTCACTGCATAAAATTAAGAATTATTACACTTTTGTTTTTGACAGGACCTGTAGTTCATACCAAATTAGGATCTCTAAGAGGTTCTTTCATGACTGCGAAGGGCAAGGAAACTGTCATCAATAGCTATCTAGGTATACCGTTTGCCAAGCCCCCGGTGGGCCCCCTGAGACTGGCTCGGCCCCAGCCTGCAGAACCATGGCAAGGAGTGAGAGATGCAACCAAACAGCCACTCATGTGAGAATAAAGCAAAACTACTGAAAAACAATTATCAGGCATTTTCATTTGGAAACAATGACACTTTGTGTTCTTTTATCCCAGGTGTTTACAGGCAAAAGAGATTCTTGTGGACTTGATGACAAATGTGTCTATGAGTTTGGAGATCCCTGATGTGTCAGAGGACTGTCTTTACCTCAACATTTACACTCCTTCTAAACCTGGAGACAACACCAAGTTACCTGTAAGTGTTTGGTCTGAATTTCATTGAACTTTGCTCTATTTGTATGCAAAAAAGTATGGTGGTTAATGTTTTTCGTTTTTGAATATGCTTTCATAACATGATGTGCATTAGGTCATGGTTTTCATCCACGGTGGAGGTTTTTCGATGGCTTCTGCTTCCATTTTTGATGGACATGTTTTGGCTGCTTATCAAGATGTAGTTGTGGTTTTAATCCAGTATAGACTTGGCCTACTTGGATTTTTCAGGTAAAAACATCTACAGCTTCTCAACATTCTAAGTTACAGTAATACCTTGGTTTACGAGTGACTTTGTATACGAGCAAATCGGTGTACGAGCTTTGTACCGCACCTTTAGTTAATAGAATATCGACTTGCATATATTGAGTTGTATAGAACTTGTAGATCAATTTCTATGCTTGGAATATTACCTCTATAAACTTATATTCGATAAACGATTATTTAGCACAGGAGATGAACATGCACCAGGAAACTATGGTCTTCTGGACCAGGTGGCTGCACTTCAATGGGTCCAAGAGAACATCCACAGCTTTGGAGGCAACCCTGAATTAGTGACTATCTTTGGAGAGTCTGCTGGAGGAGTCAGTGTGTCTTTACATGTAAGAATATAAAAACAAAGTTCCACTGCAATGGGCTTTTATTGATCCTCTAAAATATAACTCTACAGATGGCTTAAAACTGTGTGTTTTAAAGATTTTCTCTACATCTTCTGTAGGTTCTTTCTCCATTATCTGCAAATCTGTTTCACTATGCTATTGCCCAGAGTGGTACGGCAGCAATGGATGCTATCATGACTCCCAACCCTCTGCCAACAGCCCAAGTAAATTTTAAGTTATGATTTTCATTTTCTTCCAATGTGAAGTACAGATATTTAAACAAAATGTATCAACATCTTTCTCTAGCATATGGGAAATGTATATGGCTGTGATATTTCCAGCACAAAGAAGATCGTTGACTGTGTGATGCAGATGTCAGAAGAGGACCTATTGAAGATTGCAAGGGTTTGCATTGCAACCATGCATTAATCCATCTATTCTTATAAATGAAATGTTTATATTTAATAGAATTTGATCAATTGTTTTCATCTTTTACTTTCTGTGAAAAACCTTGTAACATTAAGTGATTAATATCATTATTAAAAATAATATTAATACAGATAATGTCTGAGCTAAATGGTGTGTTTGCATATGTTGGGCTCATAATACAGGAACAAATGATGCTTCGTTTTGGAGTGACAATAGATGGCCATTTCCTTCCAAAATCTGTTGAGGAGCTTCTTCAATCCCATCAGTTTAACAAAGTACCTCTGATCAATGGAGTTACTGATGATGATGGTGGCTATACATTGCCTAATGTAATGGAATTTTTTTTTTTTTTACAACACTTTATTGTAAAACATTGATTTGAAGTTATAAAATATGTCCTGTATAGAGAGTAAGAGAACTTAATATTCAAAACCTATTTTTCCATAGATTCTTGGACCCCCAGGATGGATAGATGGAATGGATAGAGAGCAGATCCTGCCATTTTTGCCTTTATTTTGTTCTGATGTAAGACATAAAACGTTTTTGATAACTGCATAATTTTTTTGCATAAGTTTGAAGTTTAACTGTAGTATGTATACAAAATAGATGGCAAAACAGTTCATTCACTCTATCAGTCTATCAACTTATGACATTACCACAGAAATTTTAACAAAAGGATTATTATTATGCTTAGGGTTAAGGTTTCATTTGCACCATCAATAATTGCTTCATTTATTTAAGACATTTTCAGTTTTCTTGTGGCATCTCCCAGGGTTTTATTCTGGGTCCTCTCCTGTTTTATTTGTGTGTTAATTTTAGATAATGCAATCACAATTCAGTGTTTATAGTGTTTTGCTATAGTTATAAATAGAATGATATGTTGTCACACAATGGAAATTCCAAGTTTATTTTCGATACGCATCAAAGGAAACTCTGTGTCTAACAAAAAAATCTGAAGCCTGATTGGTTCACGTTTGTGCACAGACAAATGGCTTTTCAGCCCGTCAAAATGGGAGTAGCCTTTCTAAGTCATGCTCTTAGACATTTTGATCAAGAAATATTCTCCTGCAGCGTGAATATCATCTCTTCGCTGACTCCGAAGACTATGGAGATCCAGAAGCCTCTTCTCGCCATTGAAGCAAGTCTCTCTTGCGGCTTTCTGGCGAAAGCTAAAATAGCAAATAGAAAGTGGATGTGACAGATGCCTACAAGACGGGTCGGGGAGCACTGTGCCACAGCAGACTGGCCTTTGGCTCCTCGATGGACTGGAGCAGACATCTCGTCCTGTAACAGACCATCTCCAGGGGAAGACTCCACCCCTAGATAGTTCTTATGATTTGGAGCATTTTCAGCCAGGCAGAAGTTGCATCCAAAGAGAACACCCAATATACCTTTAGAAGAAAAAGTATGCATTGGTTCACAGGTTCAGAAGAGGGAAGGCATAAAGGCGCAGAGATGGCCAACTGTGAACCAGTACATCCGTTTCTCCATTCCATGTTCCCTCAGGTTATCAGCTGAAACCGAGAGGGCAGGTGCTAAGTCTTACTCTTGGCACCACTCCAGCAGAATCAGCTGTGGTTCTCAGGAATAATTCTGCTGATGTCAGCAGTGCCGTGAGGAGTTGAGGAGTAACCTCCTTTCACAGGTGCAGGAGTCAATCTGGCATCCCCAACTGGAGTTGTGGAGTCTCCACCTGTAGCCTCTTGACAGGAACATTAATGTTTCTCCCAAGAGGAAATGATTATGATCTCTGAATCTAGGGCACCCTCTACACACAGAAGACCCAATCCATGCTCAAAGTGTACATGGCAGATAAAGCAGCATACTACACTCCTATAGCTGGTCAGTCAGTTGGGAAACATATTTCTTAGAGGGGTCAGAAGGCTGAATCCACCTCGCCCCAACACAGTCCCTTCCTGGAATCTGTCCATTGTCCTCAGTGCAATCTTGCCTTTGTCCTTTCTCGCTTAAGACCTGCTTTTGCTGGCACTGGCATCGATCAAGAAAATTGGTGACCTACAGGTTCTTTCAGTGGACGCTACTTGCCACTAGCTTGGGCCCAATGACAGCAAAGTTGCCCCAAAGGTTTTGTACCCTAGATGTCCCTGCCCTTCAGGCATGGATCATTTCTGCCTAGTTGGTCTCTCTCAGGTGTTTCTCTAAGTGATATAATTCCCACAGGCTGAATCCAAGCCTGACCCTTTTATGGACATACTAATCCCTGACTCTAATATCCTGACTGGGGAACCTGCCCACTGGACGGCCTTCATTCTGTACTAGTAACACAACGTTTTGCAGTGTGTTCCCCATAGTATCAAGAGAAAATATTTGATGCAATTTGAGTGAACCATATCGAAAGGCAATGCTACGGTAACCTTGCATCCCTGAGATAACAGGAACAAGCATTGCGTAGTTTGCCGTGCTGCTGTGCATAATCTAGCACCAGCCAATTGTACTGTGTTGCTTCAAATATTACAGTGAAGAATTTTTTATTTTTAATAATTAAATTATTTCTTTTAGCTTCAGAATCAGGCAATCGCTGAGTTTGTTTTAAATGAGTATCTGGGCACATCCACTGACAGGATCAAAATACGAGAGGGTTTTCGAGAGATGATGGGAGACTTTTTTTTCAACATCCCAGCTCGCAAAGTAGCGAATTACCACAGAGGTTAGAGTTTACTTTGTTTATGCATCACTGTGCACCAGTTATGTCAGTTTATTTGACTAAAGTCATTTTCCCTCAATAGATTCTGGAGCACCAGTGTACATGTATGAATTCCAGCACCCTCCCAGTATGCTTCAAAAGAAAAGACCTAGTTTTGTTGGAAGTGATCATGGAGATGAGCTTTTTTTTGTTTTTGGTTACTGCTTTGGAAATGGACATGTAAAAATGGAAGGTACAGGTACTCATTTACTAACTTATATAAAGGAATAGGTTTTCATGTATTGATGATGTACAGATCTAACTGTTGTCTCAGTTTTTTGCTGCAAAGATTTAACCAAAAAGTAATGAGATACTGTCTACATTTTAAGTATCTTACATTTTCTTTCTTCTCCATAATTCAGAGAAACACACAGAGGAAGAAACTGAACTTTGTAAAACTACCATGGCATATTGGGGAAACTTTGCACGCACTGGGTAAGCGATTATATCACTGACCAAACATTCCCTTCTAGGTTAATGTTACTATTGATTTCAATGTCACTTACTTAATAAATGAGATCGTCATGGAAATGAAAGGTGCGTGAAAAAAAAAAAGCTCCATTTCGACAGTGGTTTTGATAATGACCTTTAACCTTAGGAACATCTTAAGCGTTTTTCATTAGTTTTTTTATATTGTGGTAAAACTGTTGGGGCATTCTTTTTTCTTTTTTTGCACTGATTATTTTGCAATGCAAACCTTTTTATTGTTTAATTCCGAGCAATTAAAACTAATTAACATTAGTTAAATAGTGTTGTAAGTGACATTTCTAAATATCAAGACTGTCTTTTTTGTTCTGTTTGTCCTTGACTCCAGGTCTCCAAATGGTCCGGGTCTCACAAAGTGGCCTGAATATGGAGCAGAGGCTGAGTATCTTGGAATTGGACTGGAACAGAAACCTGGAAAAAATATTAAGGGACAACACTTTAATTTCATGACACAAAAACTTCCACAGATTATAAAAGAGTGGAATGAAGGCAAGTTATCAATTTCAGATCAAAAATCAATTTGGTCATTAAACCATAATTTATTTGATAAATGTAACTTAAATTTGATCTTTTTGTAATACTGTAAATCTTTATATTATATTATTATTGGTTTTCTTGACAGGACCTGTAGTTCACACCAAATTAGGATCTCTAAGAGGTTCCTTCCTGACTGCGAAGGGCAAGGAAACTGTCATCAATAGCTATCTAGGTATACCGTTTGCCAAGCCCCCGGTGGGCCCCCTGAGACTGGCTCGGCCCCAGCCTGCAGAACCATGGCAAGGAGTGAGAGATGCAACCAAACAGCCACTCATGTAAGATGCCACACAACCGTATTTCAATTCAAAGACATTTCCAGTATCCAATGTACTGTGGTTTCTTTAGGTGCATTCAGGACGTGCAAGTGGTTGTGGAATGGATGGACTCTCTCTTTACGGATATGGAGATTCCTGAGATCTCAGAGGACTGCTTGTATCTCAACATCTACACTCCAGTCAAACCTGGTGAAGACGCCAAGTTACCAGTAGGTTCAGCAACAGCTTTTTGTGATTAAATTTCCTTAGAAATTGGTTTCCTCAGAATGTTTTCTTGTTTCCTAGGTCATGGTTTGGATTCATGGTGGAGGACTTGTTTTAGGTTCAGCTTCAGTGTACGATGGCTCCGTTCTCTCAGCGTATCAGGATGTGGTTGTGGTGCTGATTCAGTACAGATTGGGACTGCTGGGATTCTTTAGGTTGGTGCTATAAATAATTTCAGAGCTGCAGTTACCCTGGATCATATCTAAAAGACAATAATACGCTTTATGTATGAAAGCATAGTCTCACTTCAAAGCCACTAAATAAAAAGTGGTTTCAGTGTTTCATAAAAAAAAAAAAATTGGTCAATGAGTACACATGATTTAAGCCATATTATGTTAATCCATTGTTCTGTATTTACACTTACATTTATGCAGTTGGCAGACCCTTTTTTTCCAAAGAGACTTAAATTGCATTCAAGGAACACAATCGAGCCCACAACCTTAGTGTTGCAAGCGCTACGCTCTACTGTTTGAGCTACAGGAAAGGAGGAAATAATATTTCATCACAGATTCAGATAAAATATTTATTTTCTATTTGTAGCACTGGAGATGAACATGCACCAGGAAACTATGGTTTTCTGGACCAGGTGGCTGCACTTCAGTGGGTCCAGGAGAACATCCACAGCTTCGGTGGAGATCCTGGATCCGTGACCATTTTTGGAGAGTCTGCTGGAGGAGTCAGTGTGTCCACACTGGTGTGCATAACTTTAAAAAACATAATTCAGCCGTAATGATGATAAAATTATTTGCATTGATTGATTGAATCACTTTCTGTGTCATTACGTCTTTAAGATTCTTTCACCATTGGCTTCTGGTCTGTTTCATCGGGCCATTGCAGAAAGTGGGACTGCCTTTTGGGATGGTTTAGTGATGACTAATCCTTTCATGATTGCCCAGGTATCATTTCCTTTGATAATAACCTTGTATTTTCATCATTTTGTTATTTAAGTGTTCTTCATTCTTCATGTTGACTGTCATTGCAGAATGCAACCAAATTATGCAACTGTGACGGTAGCAGTTCATCAAAGATGGTTGACTGCATCATGGGCTGGACTGAGGAAGAAGTTTTGGAATGTTCTGGAAAGGTGGGACATTTTCCATGAAAATGTAAAAAATAGTGCTTTTTGACCAACTTAAGTAGTGTGTGTATGTATGTATGTATGTATATATATATATATATATTTAAATATATATATATATATATATATATATATATATATATTAATTTAATTTCATAATTAGGCTACTTCTATTGACTTTGTAAAACCTTTTAAAACCCTTTTTACACTTTTAGAAAGTCTACTGTTGAATACAATCATTTATGATAAACCAAAATATACTTTAATGTAATTTCTACTGAAACTTGTGATTCATACATATAGATATATTTGTATAGATACACATTTGTAATAATTAAGTTACAATTTAGTACATTTCGGTCTGGTTTTACAGACAAGTCTTATATTAAGTCAGGATTAGGCCCTAGTTTCATTAGCATGGCTCAATTAAAGTGAACGTGCTTTAGAAAAAAACATTACTGGTGTGCATCTTGAGACAAAATAATGGCAGTGACATATTTTAAGTTATGCTTTCAGTTAAAAAAGCTCAAACGTTTAGTCTGGGTCTAGACTTAAACCTTGTCTGTGAAACTGGGGGAGAAAGTATATTAACTTCAAATGTAATATTGAATAATGCAGAATTGAAAAAAGAAAAATATTAAGTCAAAGTAAATATAAAGAAGATATTTTGAAGACTGTTGGTAACTAGATAATTGACAGCACCCAGTGTCAGCAAATGATGTAGAGTTTTTTTGTATACTTTCATGCTTTCTTATTTATCATATATTCATTATTGTCATAATATAAAGTGTACTAAAGATTAGAATTTAATTCCTGTCTTTCATAAGAATTGTTTGCTCTCTGTTTATAGTTCAAGATGATGCATTTTAGTGCTGCTGTGGATTCTCATTTCCTTCCCAAGCCTGTAGAGGAGATTGTTCGGAAGCAAGAGTTCAGTAAAGTCCCTCTCATCACTGGTATTACTGATGATGAGTTTGGCTTTTTACTGGCCACAGTGAGTAAATATTACATGTATTATAATTATATGTAATATCACACTCCAAACAGCTAATATTTGAATAAAGCAACAGAAAATGCATTAGTATCTGTAGGATAGTAGTGTTATTGTTTTGTATGCGAGTGTATGATTTACTTTAATTTTACATTTTTTACATAAAAAATGAAACAAAGTATTATTCAAAGTAATTCTTAAGTAGTTTTACATAATTTTATTATTTAAAAAGATGCAGGAATAGTTCAGGTTGCATGAGTTTTTCTTGCTTTTCATTGTATTTTTTCTTCTGCCCCTGTTATGCAATGTTTCTTTTAAAGGTCTCAAACAACAGGTTTACATTCATCCAACGAAAAAAAAACAAAAAACAGTTTAGGTTTCTCATAATATTCATTACAGCATCATCTCTTTTCTCTCAATGTCTGAAAGAGTTCAATAAAAGATTCAGTCTTTAAACCCTTCCTTCCTCAGAGCTTCCTCTGCTCTGATTGGTCTTTTGGAAGTGCTTGTAAAAAATTTCCTTTCACAGCGTCTTCTCTACATGTTGACAACATGAACCAAACGCTACAACTACAGTGTTTCAGGGTAGACAACTACAGTGTTTCAAGTAGAGATTGTTCACACGCAAATTTCTTATAACCCTACGAAAGAAAAAAGACTGGAATTAATGAATTGATTCAATCTTTTGTGAAACAATAACTCCATTTATTGTTCACTTTGACCTTTGAAAATCTTTTATATTCACAAATATTACACACCATGAAAGGCAATATCTGAAAAAGCATAATAGGGGAACTTTAATAGAACATTCAATCACAAATTAAAGCTGATTTAAACGTATTAATTTGTTAATAAATTTTACAAGTTAATAATTTTTTAACTGTATGAAGTCAGCGCACATGCGAAGATCTCAGATCGCATTTACAGTATATTTTCATATTTTAGGTTTTATTTTTTGATGCATAAATTTGTGTCATTTTGCCATAGTATTTTGCGGATCCTGGATGGATTGATGGAATGGATAAAGAGCAAGTCAAAAAAGCGTTGACCCTGACTTATCCTGACGTAAGAAATGATTCAATTCAATGCACATTTACATTAATGTAATATTAATCTTAATAGTTTATAGAGTTAATAGTTTAAATCTTTCTTTTTTTCAACTCCCTCTAGCCCAGAGATCGATGGATCATTGACCTGGTGGCAAATGAGTACCTGGGCGACACAAACGACCCCATTCAAATCAGAGACATTTATAGAGAGATGATGGGGGACGTGACTTTTAATATCCCCGCCCTCCAACTGGCAAAATACCACAGCGGTGAGAAGCAATGCATTATTATTTTATTCATTTTTTACTATTGCAGAATGAGGATCAAAACACAGATGGAGTAGATCAGTTTGTCAGTGTGTGTGAGTATGTGTGCGCCATTAAAACCTCAGGGTTTGTTTCTTTTCATATTCTTTTTTCCCCACTCTTTTTTGATTGAGAGAGAGAGAGAGAGAACTGGTCTATTATGTATGTTTACATGAACCTTTAGCTCCTTAAAATCACAGTGAACTTCTCTATGACTAAAACCTTATTTTAATTCATTTCAAATGTCTGAAAAACCCTGTTGTGATTTTAGCCTCTGGAGCGCCGGTTTACCTGTACGAGTTCCAGCATCCTCCCAGTTTGATCCAGAAGAAGAGACCCAGCTTTGTTGGTGTCGACCATGCGGATGAACTTTTCTTTATTCAGGGAACCTGCTTTGCTAAAGCTCATCTCAAAGCAACTGGTAAGACTACAATATTTCAAAAACAAGCACATTCTTTACTAACACTGACATTTTGATTTAATGTTCAATCTCTTTAGCTCCTTTCACAAAGGAAGAGGAAGAGCTATGCAGGACCGTGATGGCCTACTGGGGGAACTTTGCACACACTGGGTAAAATACACATCCTGATTTTCTCTCGCTGTGCATTTAGAAGAACAAAGTACAGTGTTTCTGCACTCTAATATGGTTATTTGTGGATCGGCAGGTCTCCGAATGGTCCGGGTCTGACACACTGGCCTGAATATGAGAATGAAGTCGAGTATCTCGGCATTGGACTGAAACAGAAACCCGGCAAGAACCTGAAGGGGAAACACTACGCGTTCATGACCAAGACGCTTCCAGATCTAATACGTCAAGGCCGAGAGAAAAGAAAGCACATAGAACTATAAAAGAAACTTTATCTTGTCACAAATGAACACAAATCACTTAAACATATGAATAATACAAAAATGACTGTGATTTGAAGAATTTAAATCGTTAACCTGGGAAAAATCAAATAATCACTGAGTATTTTTTTTTTTATGCTAAAGTTTGAATTTTGAAAGAAATCCTTTGACGAATAACCGACCAATTGGCCAAATGTTTTCACTTAAAAATAAAAGTTGGACAACATTTAAGATTTTCCTCCATTTTATTGAGAACAAACGAAGGCTAAAGCTGCAAACCTCCCTGAATTTGAATGCAACAGGGTGCAAACTAGTAATGAATTTGCGCTTTGAATCTTTGTCACACGTTTTGTATATATATATATATATATATATATATATATATATATATATATATATATATATATATATATACAAATATAATTACAAACATAAACATACGGAACTTAAAGAACAGCACAAATGTATAAACTACAGTTTTAGGCACAGTGCTTTGCTCCGTTATCATTATATATAAATAAGGGAGGGAAACTTGGAATTGAAGTCAACATAAAACCACAATCGCAACTCATTTGTGAATCAGGACATTGAATATATGATTCAAGTAGACAGCAGCTAACATAAGCAGCTTAAATTATATTATTTACAATAAAAACAATAATTGCAATAGCACAAATGTATAAATTGTCATTTTAGACACAGTGCTGTGTAAAATTGTAATTAACTAGTCAAATCAAGTCAAGCTGGGCAATTTTGGAAATATTTCAAGTTGGAAATCTAACGGGAATTATGGGAACTAGAGGGAAATCATTGGAAATTTTGGGTCAAAATTGTATCATATGCAAACATTAATATAAACTTTTTTTTTGGTCATAAGCAGATATGATTGCAAATTAATAAACGTTTTTTTTTAAATGACACTTTTGACTGTTTTATTTGTGAGTTTGTTTAAAATTAAAAAATGTAATATTTTAAAATATCTCTGTGTGACACTGCTAATGTAAATTATCTTTAGATCTTGAAATCAGACTTTTACAATTATCATTCTTTGTATATCCAGATTTATGACGACTAAATAAAGACTTATAAACTGTAAACTTCTACATCACTCTTGTCAACTTTGTCCATAGTAATAAAGTTTCTTAACTTGATTTAGTGGTTATTTTGGGAAGAATTGTAGGGGGCGTTTCCCCCACAGTTGACCCCTTTCGGATTTATTCAACGGGACCCATTGAAATCGCAGCTTTTCAGAATCTGGCAACCACAGTTCCCACAGCAAAGTTCAAAGTGTGTCCAGATCACAGTGTAAGTAACCCACCCAGTGTTATGTAAGAGCGCAGTTTGTGAATGTGAGCGCTCATTCTGCTGCAGGACTGTAACATCATGGCGATGCGGGAGTGTGTCGTGTTTTCACTCTGCGCGCTGGTCGCACTGACTCTCCAACACACTGTGAACGCGGGGGACGGTGAGTCGATCCATGCATTCATGCGTGCGATTACATGCACTAAAGTGCAGAACTGCTTTCTTCTCAAGTAGAGCAACTACAATCGTGCTTTCACGCGTCTTAACGTCCAAAAGTAATCGAAAAATATTAATAAGTTTAGTGAAAGGTTTGAGTTATTGCAAAAGTGGAAGTGTGTCATTGTATCAGTTTTTGCATTAAGAAAACATTAAATCGTGTATATGATAGACTTACATAGTTTTAGGTTGAGTATAGTGTATCTAAGTTAAACATAAATACAATTAATAAAACAAAGTAATTAATATATAAAGATAGATAAAATAGTTTCAGAGGAAGTATAGCATGTATAGCACATTAATGTAATTAAAATGAAATAAAACAGAAATTGGGAAATGTAAATAAAAAAATTAAAACAATGAAGTGCATATAAAATAAATATAAAATAAAATATGTAATATAAAATAAATGCATATACAAATGATAAAATAATTTGTGTAAAAAAGATTTTCATATGAAGTATGGTAGATATAAATAAACAATTTAATTTGATCAGCATATTCAATTAGAATAATATTTTAACTATGTATTTAACAGTAAATTAAAAGCTAATATATATTACTAAATATTAAGTAATAAACCAAGCATGTGAATTGTCAAAAAAAAAAGTCTTCTTTGAAATTTCTAGGACAACCAACTGTTGCTTTGTTGTATTTCTATGGTACTTGAAGTGAAAATCAATAGCAAATCACATTGTGAAAAAAAAGAATGTGATTTTTTTTTTTTTTGCACAGGACCTATCCTGCAAACCAAATTTGGGGCCCTGAAAGGATCACACATGAAAGCAAAGGGAAAGGAGACAGTCATTCATTCTTACCTGGGCATTCCGTTTGCCAAGCCGCCTGTGGGTTCATTGAGATTCGCTCCACCCCAGCCTGCAGAGAAATGGGATGGAGTGAGGGATGCCACAAAACAGCCACTCATGTGAGAATAAAACAAATTTAATCCAAATGTACATCAATGCTCTTGCTTCAGGTCCTGGATTTTACACTGGACATCAAGTGGTGACACTTGTGTTACTCTGTGTTTGTCCCAGGTGTCTGCAGGATAAGCAGGTACTTGTTGACTTTGTAGCCAATATATCTATGAAAGTAGAGATTCCTGATTCATCAGAGGACTGTCTTTATCTCAACATCTACACACCTTCTAAACCTGGAGCAAATGACAAGTTGCCTGTAAGTGTGAATGATTTAGTTAAACGTTGTTGCTTTTTCATGTGCATATGTTTATACATTCATACATTACATTATACATTATACATATGTTTATACATTTTTTATAGTGTTGTTTTCTTAATGTTGAAACAGGTTATGTTTTGGATCCATGGTGGAGGTTTGGCAATGGTCTCTGCTTCTGTTTTTGATGGACATGTTTTGGCGGCCTATCAAGATGTAGTTGTGGTCTTGATTCAATACAGGCTTGGCCTACTTGGATTTTTCAGGTAAAAACTAATTATTACCAACGTAAAGATTTAACAAAATCCAAAATAGTTGTATTTAAATCTACAAAAGGCTAGCAATGTGTGCTAAAACTTGTTAGCATCATGCTAGCAACATGTTAGCAATTTTCTAAAACATGCTAAACATGTTAACAAGATTTACGGCAGATTTACGGCAAGCAAATTCTTCAAAAGCTTTCACCATGCCGCGGACATATTCTAAGCAAGTGGGTGAAACCGACAAAGCTTGAAGATCTCCTATTATTTTAAGAGAGGTGATAGCGAGGAGGGACAGGGCTTTTAAAGTTAAAAACTTGACACGCACCTGCTCCATAGGCTCAAAGAGGGCCTGGGATAAGTCCTGGAACACCAGAGACAGATCCCAGGTTGGAAACTTGCTACATACTGCGGGGCTCAGCATCAGTGTACCTATGGGTTCTCTCCCAATTGATATACCACCTAGAGGTACATGGTAAGCAGCTTTGGCAGCAAGGTAAACCTTTTATAGTGAACTTTTCTTGAAGGAACTCAAGCACGGTGCCAATCTGACAAGTAACTGGGTTCAACTGGCGGTCACTGCACCATGAAGTGAAGAGTTTCCACTTCAAGGCATACAGCTTCCTCATGGAAGGAGCTCTAGAGTGGAGGATGGTCTCAAGAACCTTGGTTGAGAGACCAGACTCTATTTGCTGGGCCCCTTAAGGGGCCAGGTCCACAGTTTCCATAGTTCTAGGCAGGGTTATATACTGAGGTCCCTCCTGATTGGGATCTTCCATGAAGAGCTGTCGAGGATACTAGGTCCAAGAACGACACTCTGCCCAGCCAACACAGGGCGAGTAAAGTGAGATGGACCTTGTCCAGGCAAACTCTCTCTAGAACTCTCAGAGCAATCGGAGGAAAGGCGTACAGATTTAGCCTCGGCCACATCTGGACCATAGCGTCCAGCCCTAAGTGAGCTGGATGCCTAAGGGAGAACCACAGTGGACAGTGAGACATCTCCCGAGACACAAACAGATCTACTTGAGCTCAGCTGAACTTCTCCCATATCTGCTCCAAAACCTTGGGGTGTCAGGCTATCTTGCTCGTAGCCTTCCTAGCGATACGGACGGTTCTCAGATCTGTCCTACCTGTCCTACGCATCTTCCTGACCCGCCCTTCTCTCTATGGGGGTGCATGGCTGGCGATGCTCTATTTTTGTGTGGTACGGTAGGAGGAGTTGCGAGGCTGTGGCTGGCTTGCAGCCTCCAAGACCCGAGAGCTGCGGAGGAGAAGTTTCTGGAACACCGTCTCTAACTTGGCTGCCTCCTGAAACCTCTCAACGACAGTTTTTACTGCATCGTGGAAAAGGCCAGGAGGCAAAAGAGGGGTGTTCAATTAAAAATGTTTGTCTCACTCTTTAATTGAGGTAAGATTGAGTCAAAGATGCGCCTCCATGGCCACCAAGGCTGCCATAGAGCGGCCGATGGACCTGGCTGTCTCCCTGGTGGCCTGGATAGAAAGATCTGTGGCCTGGCGCAGCTCAGCTACTGCTTCCAGTCCCCCGCCATAATTAATGTCTTCGAGCAACTCTGCCTGGTAGCCTTTGCAGTTTGCAGGCAAAGAGGATGCTAGTCTTTTCCATGACTTCAACACCTCTGCGTGGAGGTCGGGAAAGAAACTTAGACCCTGACATAGAGGTCTTCCGACATGTCTTTATAGCTTCCTGCCTCCTGACGTCATCCGTCCCGTACAGGCGTTCACACTCTGATTCAACTCTATTGTGCTTCATGACACATTGATGCAAAACATTCCCAATTTGTTTGTCGACGCAGCATGAGTTCGCTTGAAAGGGAATCTTTATTATAGAAAGATGTGCAATCATATTAATTGAATGGGAGAAAGTGCAATGCACAATATGTTGCATAAAGTCCTGCCATCTAAATAAAAGAGACAATTGCTGATTGATGTATGATTGATCGTGTCACAGTTGATATAGACATAATCAGTGTTTCATTCAGCAGGCCATGTGCCTTTGGACTTCAGACTTACATGTAATCTGTTTGAACAGTCCTACTAGTTCATGATCGCAAGACTTTATAATCTGTTAATAGTGTCAATGATTCAGTGCAATTGAGGTCTAAGGTTTCTGATAGAGTTGTATGATGATATTCTGCCCTTCAGCACAGGAGATGAACATGCGCCAGGAAACTATGGTCTTCTGGACCAAGTGGCTGCACTTCAATGGGTCCAGGAGAACATCCACAGCTTTGGAGGCAACCCTGAATTAGTGACCATCTTTGGAGAGTCTGCTGGAGGAATCAGTGTGTCCTTACATGTAAGGATTTAAACATTAATGACACTAAAAAGTCATGCAGTGTATTCATTGTTTTTTTTTAAAGAGGCCATATTTTGCAGTCTTGAATTGTTTTGGTGGTCTACTAGAATAGGTTTTCACATTTTTCATATATTTGACATTGTTGCAGCTCCTCTCTTAAACTAACTAGGGTTCTCTTTGGACACATACAAGCCAGCAACAAACACACTCAACCATTTTACAGCGCTTGCTGAAGAAACTAAAGCTGCAGCCTCCGGTTTCCGGCATGCCTTTATAGCATGCCAGATGTATATATATATCTCTCCTTTCAGTCTGTCAGTAATGTTCTGTTTAGTTCCTGTCTCAATGAAGCCCCTCCTTCCAAAAAGCATTGTGCTCTGATTAGTCGGCTGGACCAGTGTGTTGTGTTTAGACAACCACTTTGAGTGATTTTGTGAAATGTCACACTCCTTACTTTAAATGTGAGTTCCCTTTCAAAGGAATTCACCACTTCATTAGTTGCGGATACTATGGAGACATGCCATTTTGAAGCCTGTGTCTGAATCACAGGAGAATTCACACCAATCTTATTGGCCGGCGTCAATCTGGTGACATTTTGTGAGCTTGATGCACTTATTCTTCACTTATTCTTGTTCTTACTTGATAATCTATTAAAGGGTAGAATCTAGCATTTGCACGGAGTGCATTCGGCTCAGGAGGGAGTTGGAGGACCTGGCGATAGATTTTTTAGTACAGTAATACCTTGAGATATGAACGTCCCGACATAAGAGTATTCCGAGATACAAGCTAGCCTTCGAGCTCTTTTTTTTTTTTTTGCTTTGATATACGAGTAAAGATTTGAGATACGAGCACGCTTAGAGACGTGGACTCTAGGTGTTCGAGCACTTGTCACAGGTAGCTGTAGCTATTTGGGTACTCGTGTTATTAAAAATGAATGCTACACACAGGCTATTTAAGACAGTACTAGCTATGAGTCAACGGCAAATGGTAGACTAAAGCCCGTTCACACCAAGAACGATAACTATAAAGATAACTATATTATCATGAATTGCATTCTGATTGACTGTGAATGTTTTTATTGTTCATCAGCTGGAAGAAATTGTTCTGAAAGAGATTCCAATGATATCGTTTCTCTGTGCCGTTATCGTTATAGCTGTGGAGCTGTTCTTTAATATTGAGAACTATTTTTAGAACTATATCTTTTATAGTTATCATCTCTGGTGTGAATGGATCTTTTATTTACCCTTGCATCGCACACCAGCAAAGATGGTCCAAGCTGTGTGCGGCACTTCATCAACAGAAGTGGGTGGAGTCCTGCTCTGTTTTGTTTCAGTTATGTTCCTGTTTTTTCATGTGATTAATTATCATCAACTGTATCTTATTTAGTTCCTGATCTATATCCCCTGCACATATAGTTACATTTTGAGCTTTGTTGGTTATTGTTTGTGATTACCATGGTTGCTATTTGTATTATAGACAGTGCATTTCTAATCATCTCCTTCATCAAGTGCATCATTATAATAGCCACCATGTTACAGTTTTAGCACTAAAATAATAATAATAATTAAATATATACATATATAGTTTCTCCTTATTGTAGTTGTCCTGTAATTAACAGGTTCTTTCACCATTATCTGCAAACCTCTTCCATCATGCTATCGCTGAGAGCGGTACGGCAGCAATGGATGGTATCATGAGTCCCAACCCTCTGCCGTTAGCTCAGGTCAGTTACACCGGTTCAAATTCTAAACAAATTAATTTAAGACATTTGGTAGTAAAGAAATTTAATATAAGTATCACTTGTTTTTCTCTAGGCTGTAGGAAATGTATTTGGCTGTGATATTTCCAGCACAAAGAAGCTCGTTGACTGTGTGATGCAGCTGACAGAAGAAGACATCTTGACAATTATTAAGGTCTGTCCAAGTGCCGTATTTTCTTATTGAATCTCTGTGAACATTCACATATATATAAGCTAACTGCCCACCTATGAACTCAACAATGCGTTTTCTTATGTTTGTCTTTTGAAACAGGAGCATCCATATTTTCGTTTTGGAGTGACAGTAGATGGCCAGTTCCTTCCAAAACCTGCAGCAGAGCTTTTACAATCCCACAAATTTAATAAAGTACCTCTGATCAACGGATTCACTGATGATGAGTTTGGATTTGTTCTGCCTAATGTAAAGACAGACTTCTTCACTTTTAAATTTTGCAACAATACAAGCATGAGATTTGCATTTCCAATTTCTACACTATATTAATATTTTGCAACTGTTTTTCCAAAGTTCTTTTCACCTTCAGGATGGACAGATGGGATGGACTTAGAGCAGATCGTGCCATTTTTGACGATGCTTAATCAAGATGTAAGAAAGTTTTACCTTTTGTTTATATATATACATATATGTATGCATATTTATATATATACATACAGTAATACCTCGAGATACGAGCATAATCCGTTTCAGGGCGGAGCTTGTAACTCGAATTGTTCATATCTCAAATCATGTTTTCCCATAAGAAATAATAAAAAACAAATTAATCCGTTCCAGATCCGTAACAACGGAAGAAAACATGTTTTTATTGGTATGGACACACACACACAATTATAGTACATGTATACTGTATAAGGATTCGTGTGATATCAAATAAAATGTGGTTTTAATTATACGTTTTTACAGACATTAGCGGCATGTGCATCTTATGTATTTTTAAAAATATTTTATTGTTTTGCTTTTTTAGATTTGTATTCTCTACTTTTATTCACTTTTTGTATTTTTTTCGCCTGATTACCTTCACTTTCACTTTCACTCGGCGCAGACCGCGCGCGAGATGGATGATAGGTCCGCTCGAGCGCGAGATTGTTTAAACACACCTCCTCACCTCACTGTTACGCTGCTGCTTTTGATTATTGCTGCTGTTGCAGAGCAAGAATTGACTTGCTACTGTCAATAGCTATAGGCAGGTGGAGCTGGAGGATTTTAGAGGAACTCTGATACTTGTAATTTAAAAATACTATTTTATTATTAAAAATTTTGATAATATTTCTGATCTATTTTTATCCCATTTAGTTTCAAGATCAGTCAATTCTTGAGCTTGTTTTAAATGAGTATCTGGGCACATCCCCTGACAGGATCAAAATCCGTGATGGTTTTCGAGAAATGGTTGGAGACATTATGTTCAACTTCCCAGCTCGCAAATTAGCAAATTATCACAGAGGTCAGAATTTTTTTATGTGCTGAATTCATAAAATGCTGTTTCAGGGATACACAAAGATAATTATCATTTTCGTCTATTCCTAGATGCTGGAGCACCAGTGTACATGTATGAATTCCAGCATTCTCCCAGTATACTTCAAAAGAAAAGACCCAGTTTTGTTGGAAGTGACCATTCAGATGAAATTGCATTTGTTTTTGGTTTTTGTTTTGCAAATGGACATATAAAGATGGAAGGTACAACTTGAATTTAGTATCTTAGAAGTACAGTCAAATTTGTGAACTTTCATAAAAATTCCAATCTAAAAACTATTAAAAAGCAGCTTTCTTTTGTTTAATACAGTTAATTTGCTTTAACATGTTGTGAAATCTGTGTATAGGTGGTGACAATCAACACAGTCTCTCAAATTTTTTCCTGTTTGATGTCATCCTGTTGAAATTCAGGTGAACTCTCAGAAGAAGAAAATGAGCTTTGTAGAACTGTCATGGATTACTGGGGGAACTTTGCTCGCACTGGGTGAGTGAATTTGTCCAGTTTATATTTTTATAAGCGATAAAGACAAAAATGTCAGGGTGGTGGACTGATATCATGATGAATAAAAAAATCTTAACTGAAAGGATGAAATTCTTGAAATTAACTCTTTCCCCACCAGTATTTTTAAAAGCGTTGCCAGTCACCGCCAGTGTTTTTGCCTAACAATGCTAGGAAGACTGTTCCAGAGATTTGGTGCTAAATAGGAAAAGGAATGTCTGCCTGCAGTTGCTTTTGATATTTTAGGTATTATCAACTGGCCAGAATTAAGTAGTAGGAAATTACTAGTCATCAAATTTTTTATATAAGTTATGCATTCCATTAATTTTATGAATTGGTACGTTTCATCAGGGTGTGACAAAATGCGTATCATCAGCGTAACCTTGAAAGCTAATGCCATGCTTCATAATGATATCACTCAAAGGTAGCAGTGTGAATAGCAATGGTCCTAGTACTGAGCCTTGATGTACTCCATACTGTACTTGTGATCGATATGACATGTCTTCTTTTGCTGCTACAAACTGATGATGGTCAGATAAGTATAATTTGAACCAATAAATTTACTAATGTAATTCATATGACAACATAATTTTCAAGTCTATCCAAAGGAATTTTGTGGCCGATAGGAACAAATGCAGCACTAAGATCCAGTAAGATTAATAGATAGATACAACCACAATTGGATAAGAGAAAATTGTTTGTAACTCTAATGAGAGCAATCTCAGTACTATTTTATGGTCTAAATCCTGACTGAAAATCCTTGCAGATAACATTTCTTTCTAAAAAGGACCATAGTTGTGAGGATATTTTCTAGAATCTTTGACAGAAAAGGTAGATTCAAGATAGGTCTGTAATCAACTAATTCTGTAGGATCAATTTAATAAGTGGATTGATTATAGCCAGTTTAAAGTTTGGCTAATGACAAAGATGAATGAATGATATTAAGAAGAGGATCAATGACCTCTGGAAGGATCTCTTTCAGTAGCTTAGCTGGTATCGGATCTAACATACATGTCATTTTTGTCAAGTTTAAACAATTCTTCCTCTCCGATAGCAATGAAGCAGATAAGCAGATCTAGCTGCTTTTAAGGCCTTTATGTATGCAATAGCTCTGTCTTTCCACAAAATGCGAAAAACCTCTAGCTTTTTTTTCTTCCAGCTGTGCTCCATTTTTTTCCGGCTGCTCTCTTGAGGGCCTGAGTGTGCTCGTTGTACCATGGTGCTGGAATATACACAGAATTAAAGTTTTTCAAAATATCTGTCTTGGAGAGTATTCATGCAAACATTATTTGTTTTGTCTTAAGTGAATGTTTAGTTAAACTCTTAGGTAAAAACATTGAATGTGTAATATTATATTATATACATGCGGTACTGTAGAGCTTAATATATAGGCTGTATAATTGTGGTGTCATGGGGAAAAAAGTGTAATGTATATGTATACAGTATTTCTTTCAGATATGTGTTTTGACAGGGTATGTACCAATTTTGGTGTAATTGCCAGGGATTTTGAGGTGTTGCTGCAAGTTGATTTTGTTTTGGAACCTTCAGAAAACTTAGCCGACTCTATCATCTTTATACAGTTATAACTCATTCCTTTAAAAAAATCTGATTCCAATAAGTCATTCATCATTTAGAGGCTTTTTTTATATGAGAAAATGAAAAGAACAATATTTAAAAATTGACTCATTTTGCATTTCACATATACTGTATTACCTTTTAGTTGGTTACAATACATGACAGGGTAAATACATTTTTTGCTGAAAATGGTATGAATATTTTAAAACTATATTAAACAAATATAAAAAAAATAATAATGCATTTCTAAGAGTTTGCCACATGCATTTTAAACTATATTTAAAAAAAAAAATTCCAGGTCTCCGAATGGTCCAGGCCTCACAACATGGCCTGAATATGGAGTGGAGGCTGAGTATCTCGGCATTGGATTGGAACAAAAACCTGGAAAGGATCTGAAGGGAAAACACTTCACTTTTATGACTCAAACCCTTCCACGATTAATAAATGAGCGAAAGGAAGGCAAGTCATCAAAGTCAGCATTGTTTCAACATTGGTTAAGTCTCACTGCATAAAATTAAGAATTGTTAAACATTTGTTTTTGACAGGACCTGTAGTTCATACCAAATTAGGATCTCTAAGAGGTTCCTTCCTGACTGTGAAGGGCAAGGAAACTGTCGTCAATGGCTATCTAGGTATACCGTTTGCCAAGCCCCCGGTGGGCCCCCTAAGACTGGCTCGACCCCAGCCTGCAGAACCATGGCAAGGAGTGAGAGATGCAACCAAACAGCCACTCATGTAAGATACCACATAACCGTATTCGAATTCAAAGACATTTTGACATTTCAAGTATCTAATGTACTGTGATTTCTTCAGGTGCATTCAGGACGCGCAAGTGGTTGTCGTTGAGGTGGACTTTCTCTCTATGGATGTGGAGGTTCCTGAGATCTCAGAGGACTGCTTGTATCTCAACATCTACACTCCAGTCAAACCTGGTGAAGACGCCAAGTTACCAGTAGGTTCAGCAATAGATTTTTGTGATTGAATTTCCTCAGAAATTGGGCCAAGAATGTTTCCTAGAACATTTCCTGTGTTTCCTAGGTCATGGTTTGGATTCATGGTGGAGGACTTATTTTAGGTTCAGCTTCAGTGTACGATGGCTCCGTTCTCTCAGTGTATCAGGATGTGGTCGTGGTGCTGATTCAGTACAGATTGGGACTGCTGGGATTCTTTAGGTTGGTGCTATAAATAATTTCAGAGCTGCAGTTATCCTGTATCATATCTAAAAGATCATATAAAAGCTATATATGCATGAAAGCATAGAGCCACTTCAAAGCCACTGAAAAAAAAAATCCTTTAAAAACAAAAATTGGTCCATCATGTGATTTAACCTTATTATGTGAATCCATTGTTCTGTATTTACATTTATATGTATGCTTTTATCCAAAGCAACTTACATTGCATTTCAAGGAACACATTACCATTCTAATCGAACCCATGACCTTGGTGTTGCAAATGCCACACTCTACTGTTTGAACTACAGGAAAGCAGGAAATACTTTTTCATTGCAGATTCAGATTCAGATAAAATATTTATTTTCTATTTGTAGCACTGGAGATGAACATGCACCAGGAAACTATGGTTTTCTGGACCAGGTGGCTGCACTTCAGTGGGTCCAGGAGAACATCCACAGCTTCGGTGGAGATCCTGGATCCGTGACCATCTTTGGAGAGTCTGCTGGAGGAGTCAGTGTGTCCACACTGGTGTGCATAACTTTAAAAACCATAATTCAGCCGTAATGATGATAAAATGATTTGCATTGATTGATTGAGTCACTTTCTGTGTCATTACGTCTTCAAGATTCTTTCACCATTGGCTTCTGGTCTGTTTCATCGGGCCATTGCAGAAAGTGGGACTGCCTTTTTGGATGGTTTAGTGATGACTAATCCTTTCATGATTGCCCAGGTATCATTTCCTTTGATAATAACCTTGTATTTTCATCATTTTGTTATTTAAAAGTGTTCTTCATTCCTCATGTTGACTGTCATTGCAGAATGCAACCAAATTATGCAACTGTGACAGTAGCAGTTCATCAAAGATGGTTGACTGCATCATGGGCTGGACTGAGGAAGAAGTTTTGGAATGTTCTGGAAAGGTGGGACATTTTCCATGAAAATAAGCCATTAAGAATTTTTTGGGGGAAATCTTACTGTGTAAAAAAGAAGAAGTAAATATGAATTTAAAGTAAATATAAAGAAGATATTTTGAAGAATGTTGGTACCTAGTGACTGTCATGGGAGAATATTGCAAGGAATTGCGGAGATGAGGAATCTGGAAAATATACTTTATTATACACGGAGTTGATACACGGAATAGAACGACACACAACATCGACGATAAGGGGCGCAGACTGAGAGACACACAGAGCATTTAAATACAGGATAATAGGGAACAGGTGACAAGACTAACAAGGGGAGTGACTTTCACAAGGGATAATTTTATGCTTTCTTATTTGTCATTTATTCATCATCGTCATCATAATAATATAAAGTGTACTAAAGCTTAGAATATATTTCCTGTCTTTCATAAGAATTGTTTGCTCTCTGTTTATAGTTCAACATTATGCATTTTAGTGCTGCTGTGGATTCTCATTTCCTTCCCAAGCCTGTAGAGGAGATTGTTCGGAAGCAAGAGTTCAGTAAAGTCCCTCTCATCACTGGTATTACTGATGATGAGTTTGGCTTTTTACTGGCTGAAGTGAGTAAATATTACATGTATTATAATTATATTCAATATCACACTCCAAACAGCTAATATTTGAATAAAGCAACAGAAAATGCATTAGTATCTGTAGGATAGTAGTGTTATTGTTTTGTATGCGAGTGTATGATTTACTTTAATTTGACAATTTTTACATCAAAACTTAAAAAGTGTTATTTCAAGTTATTCTTAAGTAGTTTTACATAAGTTTATTATTTAAAAAGATGCAGGAATAGTTCAGGTTGCATCAATTGGAATAAATTAATGAATTTTCACATCAGGGTAAAATTTATTTTTTCTTATGGAAGAGTTTGGTTTGTGTTGTCAACATATAGAGAAATTAGGCTACATGTTGACAACACAAACCAAACTCTTCCAGGCCTCAGCAACATCTACAGTATTTGAGGGACAAAGTAGAAATTGTTCACAGGCAGCCAATGAAGACCATAGACGGGCATTATAGATTTTTTTTTTTACAAACCTACATAGGAGAAAAAAAACTGGAATTAATGAATTGATTCAATCTTTTGTGAAACAAAAACTTAAAAAAGTTTTAACTGTAAGAAGTCAGCGCACATGAAAAGATCTCAGATCGCATTTACAATATATTTTCATATTTTAGGTTTTATTTTTTGATGCATAAAGTTGAGTGTTATTTTGCCATAGTATTTTGCGGATCCTGGATGGATTGATGGAATGGATAAAGAGCAAGTCAAAAAAGCGTTGACCCTGACTTATCCTGACGTAAGAAATGATTCAATTCAATGCACATTTACATTAATGTAATATTAATCTTAATAGTTTATAGAGTTAATAGTTTAAATCTTTCTTTTTTTCAACTCCCTCTAGCCCAGAGATCGATGGATCATTGACCTGGTGGCAAATGAGTACCTGGGCGACACAAACGACCCCATTCAAATCAGAGACATTTATAGAGAGATGATGGGGGACGTGACTTTTAATATCCCCGCCCTCCAACTGGCAAAATACCACAGCGGTGAGAAGCAATGCATTATTATTTTATTCATTTTTTACTATTGCAGAATGAGGATCAAAACACAGATGGAGTAGATCAGTTAGTCAGTGTGTGTGAGTATGTGTGCGCCATTAAAACCTCAGGGTTCGTTTCTTTTCATATTCTTTTTTCTCCTTTGATTGACTGATAGAGAGAGGCCGAAAAGAGAGAGAGAGAGAATGTCTCAGGCTACGTATGTAACCATAGTTCCCTAAAATCTAAGGGGGAACAAGACGCTGCGTTGAACCTGTGGACCTTCGTGGATGGAGATGTGAGAATGAGCATCTTAGCTAGAAGGTGACAAACCAATCCTCAGATCCTCAGAGGGGGCAACCCGACTCTGGGGCGGCAGTTTGGGAAGGAGAGACTAATGTCAGATTCTCATGCTCTTAGCCTGCTTAGCAGCGAAGATGGTCCTCAGATCTGTCTTCAAGCCAGAGGTGGAGCCTGAGGGCCCGTCCACACAGAGACGCGTATCACTGCATCCGCATACATTTCTTATCGGATTGGCGTTCCGTCCACACGGATCCGGCGGTTTGGGAGAATCCGCTCTCTTTTGATACCAGGTCCTAAAGTGGAGAGATCTGAATCCGACACCCTTGCGGAATCGTGTGGACGGCCAATCCGTATATTTTTTGTTTACCGATGATGTCATCACATCACGTGTCGGCTGCGTCACAGTAACAGCAACAGTGTTGCCAGATTGGACTGAAGATATCCAGCCCAACTACAGCTTAAAACCCTCCCATTTAAAAAAAAATACCAGCCCAAAGTGCATACTCTTATAAATAATGAAAACTGGTGAGCGATTTTATGCAACAAAAACCATCCCAAATTTTATCAACCAGCCCAATGCATTTTTTACCGGTCGGACGTTACCAAAGGTAACTAGCAATCTGGCAACACTGAACAGCAACAACAATGCGCATGCTCAAAGTCTTCTTCTCTGTGTATAGTGTATTATCGGTGGCAGAATTACAGCGCCCCATACTGGTCTGCCATATAAACTACACCGGATTCAGTCGGTTTCAGTGGTATCGTGTGGACGGTGATTTTTTTTTTTTTGAACGAGGGAAAAAAAAGATCGGATAGGGAACGCGCCGGTATCGTGTGGACATGGCCTGAGAGCATTGGCCCGACCCCTGGTTCTCTGGAGGGGGGTAAAAGGTGGCGACACTCCTCTTGAGCGGCCCTAGGAGAGGAGCTGTGAGGCTGCAGCTGGCTCGACAGGGAAACGTTTCCTGAATGCCATCTGCCTTACAAAGCCCCCTGAAACCTCTCGACGACCCCTCAGACTGAGTCGCCGAAAAGCCACAGCCGTGACAGAGGGACGTTTTTTTTTTTTTTAAACCTCTCTGTAGCTGCCAGAGCCATATTCTTGGAGTGGCTATCATCTCGAAGAGGCTGACTCCCTAGCGGCTCGGAGAGAGAGCCCTCGTCCTCATCAAGGTCCCAGAGCAACCTGCAGTAAAGCCTGGAGTACAAGTAGGGTGCTTAAGCCTACCACTGCCAGATTGGAGCAGAATATGCTCTGCCCACCAGAGTAAAGTGACCCGCATAGCTTGGTGAGCAGCGGCGGGGATTTACCTCCGACGCTGGGATGGAATCGCGCAGGAGACGTTCATCCAAATGCATTTAATAGGATTAGCGTCCCTGGTCTCGGCAGTCATTTATTTATTAATGCTTAGTCGCGAGACAGCGCAATTCTCAACCTCGACAAGCTCCTCATAGGCCTGGGAGGAAGATGGCGAAACTTCCTCTCCAGCCTCGACACAAACACGTCTAACTCCTCAGAGCTGGATCATTGCAGCAACAGTGTGCCTCTGCCTGGTCGGAAGGAACCGCCCTAGAGCGTGCCTCCGGATCCAGACATAGGAACAGATCTGCCAGGTAAGGGCTGAGATAAGGCAGAGCCCGTCTCAAACCCCGCTGCAAAATCCAAATGTTTTTATATCATGCGAAACCTGGAACAAAGACCGCAGCTGAGCCTTGGCAACAGCGGGATCCAAGCCCTGAGAACGCAAACCTGGGCGACAAAGTTATAGAAACTGCTCTAGTGAGGGCAGGGGAAGCACACACTCTAAAACTTGTTGGTTCACCATTAATATAAAGTTGTGGAAGTCCCTTGCCTTTTTAAATTAGCTAGGGAAAGATGCATTTTTGTTTCAAACACACAGATCAACCAGCTTCACACAAACACAACCGACACAAAGCTTTGCTGAAGACACTCAAAGCTTCCGCTTACGGTTTCCGGGCCCCCTTTATGATCCTGGATCATGACGTTACCGACCCGCGACGATCATCCCGTGCTCGTGTGAAAGATTTCACAGTGCTTCACGAGACTACATGCCAAGGCGTTCCTCTAGCGTTTTCGACGCCGCTCGAGTTCCCATGAAAGGGAACTGGTCTATTGTGCATGAACCTTTAGCTCCCCAAAATCCCAGTGAACTTCTCTATGACTAAAACCTTATTTTAATTAATTTCAAATGTCTGAAAAACCCTGTTGTGATTTTAGCCTCTGGAGCGCCGGTTTACCTGTACGAGTTCCAGCATCCTCCCAGTTTGATCCAGAAGAAGAGACCCAGCTTTGTTGGTGCCGACCATGCAGATGAACTTTTCTTTATTCAGGGAACCTGCTTTGCTAAAGCTCATCTCAAAGCAACTGGTAAGACTACAATATTTCAAAAACAAGCGCATTCTTTACTAACACTGACATTTTGATTTAATGTTCAATCTCTTTAGCTCCTTTCACAAAGGAAGAGGAAGAGCTATGCAGGACCGTGATGGCCTACTGGGGGAACTTTGCACACACTGGGTAAAATACTGATTTTCTCTCGCTGTGCATTTAGAAGAACAAAGTACAGTGTTTCTGCACTCTAATATGGTTATTTGTGGATCGGCAGGTCTCCGAATGGTCCGGGTCTGACACACTGGCCTGAATATGAGAATGAAGTCGAGTATCTCGGCATTGGACTGAAACAGAAACCCGGCAAGAACCTGAAGGGGAAACACTACGCGTTCATGACCAAGACGCTTCCAGATCTAATACGTCAAGGCCGAGAGAAAAGAAAGCACATAGAACTATAAAAGAAACTTTATCTTGTTTTATCTTTAACACAAAGCACTTAAACGTATGAATAATACAAGAATGAGTGTGATTTAAGAATTTAAATCATTAACCTGAGAAAATCAAATTAATGACAGTATTTTTGTATGCAAAAGTTTGAATTTGAAAGAAATCTTTTGACGAATAACCGACCAAGGTGCTTTAACTAATGCTCTGCACTTCAAAATAAAAGTTGGACAACATTTAAGATTTTCCTCCATTTTATTGAGAACAAACGAAGGCTAAAGCTGCAAACCTCCCTGAATTTGAATGCAACAGGGTGCAAACTAGTCATGAATTTGCGCTTTGAAACTGGCAAATTTACATAGACGACAATTATCCAACTATTGACAATACTGCCAAATAAGTACTTTTTTTCCATATTACCAAATTAACATCACCCGTACCGGACGCTTGACTCGCTAATGGAGCTGTTTTTGATACACATAAAATGATCACACTTATTGACAACACGTTTTTACTTTCAATGTAATTACAAACATAAAAATAAGGAACTTAAAGAACAGCATACATGTATAAATTACAGTTTTAGGCACAGTGCTTTGCTCAGTTATCATTATATATAAATAATGGAGGGAAACTTGGAATTGAAGTCAACATGAAACCGCAATCGCAATTTGTGAATCAGGACATTGAAGAAGGGGCAGAACTTGAGAAATTGAAGTGAATAGGGTAAATTTTACATATTAGCATGTTTCCACAAATGCTTTGAAATATGATTCAAGTAGATAACAGCTAACAAAAGCAGCTTAAATTACATATTATTTACAATAAAATTAATAATTGCAATAGGACAAAAATATAAATTGCCATTTTAGGCACAGTGCTTTGTTAAATTGTCATTAACTAGTCAAATCAAGCTGGGCAATTTTGAAGATATTCCTAATGAAAACCTAATGGAAATTATGGGAATTAAAGGGAAATCATTGGAAATTTAGGGTCAAAATTGTATCATTTACAAAAATATATATACACATTTTGATTGGTCATAAGCAGACATGCATGGAAACTAATAAACTTTTTTTTTTTTTAATGACACTTTTGACTGTTTTATTTGTGAGTTTGAATGCATTCCCCAAAGCCCCGGACCCCAACATCCCATTGAGTCAAGGGTGTGTCCTCAATAGGTGACCTATTAAGTGTGTGGCCTTAACAGCCCTGCAGTAAATAGTGTGCATGTGATTAATTAATGCAAAGGGTTTCAATTGCATTAACTTTGGTTTGGCTAACGTTATTTAAATGTCATTGTTAGGCTAACCTGCAATTTTGCAAAGTTCCAAATCATCCCTTATTAATTCCTTTTAATTCCCTTGGAAAGTCCCTTGCAACCTTGATTTTATGCATTGGGAATTGACAAATTGAAGTAAATAGGGACCTTTTTAATTTATTAATTGGGATACATTTCCACAAATGGTTTTGAAAAATAATTTGAATACTTAAGCACTTAAAATGACATTTAAAATAAAATCACTTTCTGATTCAATGTATCAGGACACTGAACAAGAATAAAAAGTGGGGCGAGTGGCGGTACTACGTTATCCATTTGGAATTGAGAAATTAGGTACATGGGATCTATTTTGTTCATGTTTTCACAAATGCTTTGAAATCTGATTTGAGGTGATGGGAAAAGCTAAAATGACATCTTATTTGGAATAAAATCAATAGTCGTACAATAGCAGTCCACGTAAACAGCCAATTCTAGAAGAATGATCCACTTATAACAATTATCAATCAATTTGTTGTAAACACAGGCGATAACACTTAAATTAGTTCCATGATCATATATACAATCATCCCCAAAACAAAGCGGAAATATATTGATAAATGTTTAAATATTTTTGATGCATTTACATATATATTCACTTTACATTATAGTGATGTTTTTTCTCCTTTTCAATTGCTAGTAATGCTGCAGTCAAATACAAAAGTATAGTCGGAGGAATTCTGCCTCCAATAATCGTAGGGAAGAGCACTTGGAAGAGGGATGAACAGAATCACTATCATGTGAAAATGAGACAGTCGTCATGGTCATAAAATATGGCAGATAACCGATTAGATATTCGCTTGAAACTTTAATAGTGTGATAAATATAAAGCAAATAAGAGATTCTGGCTGTTTTCTTGAATGTTATATTAAAAGGACACATTATAGGGCCATATTAGACAATATTTGAAGTGAAAAAAAAAAATGTCTGGAAGTTGTTTGTTTTCAATGAAAGTTGGCAACAACAAAAATGGAAGCGTTTGTAAATACAAAGTGGATTTTTTCAGAAAGAGAACAACTAAAATAAACTGGATAAAATCAATTCCAAGCAACCACATATGCCATATTGAGGCCAATCGCTTAAAGTATTTTCTAAAGCACAAAACCACAGGATTTCAGAGTTTGAATAAAGGTATCAGAGGCACGCTCAGCAGAGTATACGGGTGAATTTCACATTGTCGCCATTTCCAGGTTACAAAAATAAATTAATTAAAAAGCTGATAAGAAAGGCCTAGTATAATACAACCATACGGGCATGTGGCTGCAAATACAGCTGTGCGGATGCAAGCAGGAGAGTGAGTGTGTTTGTGTGTTTGTGTGTGTGTGTGTCAACAGGGATGTCCCTGATGGTGTCTGTCTGGCGAAGAGCGTAATACCGGAGTATGAGCCTGATGGCGACTGTAGTGTGAAGTTGGCTATCAGGATGTCCATGACTGCATGTTGCGGAGCATGGCCTCAAAGCGCTCCATGCTGGGGGCCTGAGCGTGGGACAGCTGGTCGGTCAGCCGACTGTACAGGCTGAAGGACTTGAGCTCCAGCCAAATGAAGCCAAAGCGGTCGTCATCGAACAGGACGAACAGACCTGGCGTACGCTCTGGACTCGTAAAGCCGTGGCCGGCGATCAAGCCTGTTCCATAAAAACTGCAGGGAAGACAGAAATTAAAAACATTTAAATTCAATTCAATTTAATTATTAATTCAATAATTTAATATTTAATAATATATACACACACACATATATCTCATATAAACACACTAGTTAAAAATTAAACATAATAAAATTAAATATAATGTCTATAATTTGATATACTATATATAATGTAATATATACAAATGTATTTAATGTATTTTATATTATATAATATATGAATTAAATCATAATCATCTAAAAATGAATATAATATATTAATTAATACAATTTTAATTTAAACGTAAAACATTTAATTTCTATTTTAAATTACTTTTATGCAATAAAATGATTATCCATTTACAATTTTAAATTGGGAATTATTTCTGTATATAAATATATAATATGTCAAATAAATACCTTTTAATATTGTAAAGAGATGAAAATATAGAATAGTTCAGTTTGATTTAAATAATTGAATTCACCTATTGTATAAAATATGATATTTACTTACAATATATAAGTATAATAAAATGTTATTCTTAATATTAAAATAAAAATTAATTTGGATTCATATTGATGTATACCTGATTTAATGTTTACTAAATAATGTTTAAATGAAATTAGAAAATAAGATGGATAGTAGTAAGATAGTTAAGATACTCTTCTATTCAGGTATTATATTATATCCTTCTGTAAAGGACTTACTACTATTTAAAAAGGTGCTCATATATATATATATATATATATATATATATATATATATATATATATATATATATATATATATATATATATATATATATATATATATATAGCTTTACTTACATACTTACGATACGACACTCACCACTTCTTGCAGGTGCGAGGGTACACTTCATTACGGGCCATGACTCCCAGAGGCAGCACAAAAGGTTGAGATTCAGATGTGGGTCTGCAGGCGGTGGCTTCAGACTCGACACACTCCGCTCCAGCAGGGGGCGCTGAATCGGAGTCCTCCTCCCCCTGAGGGGAGGCCACGCCTGCAGCCTCTGATGGAACGTCCCGGCCCTGCGAACCGCTCTGGGCCTCCTCATGCACCCCCCGCACCAGGCGAGACAGCTCTTCCATGCTGCGCTGGTGCTCCAGGTCTGGCAGACACACGGGGCGGTTCAGGTCTATTTCTAACGTCAGTTGACCTGCTGGGACATTGGGATCCCCCTAGAAAACAAGTGAGGTGATTGACAAGCAAAATAAGACACTATGTTTGGAGTCAACAAAAACTGAACAGCAAACATAATTTACTCCAGTGATGATTGCCTTTACTTATGTTTAATAGTTTGTGTGCTCAGTTGAGCTACTATGGATATCAAACTCACAGTAAGTTTGGTGGCTTTGGCCCTGGAGCCATGGAAGCTCAGCATGATAATCTCCAGGCCGTGACTGCCATACGTCCCTTTGAAGAGGCCTGGCTGCAGGAGGTCTGAAGGGAGGCACGGGGGCAGATAAATCCGCCGGTATGTCAGGCAATTACTGAAACCGAGAAACACGCATTTAAAACACACAAAACGCCTCTGGCACCAGTGATCATCTGACCGGAATAATTAACTGGGGAGATGAAACTGTTAGTTTTGGGTGAGAAGAGAGATCATGAAGTGGACTTGCTCGTATTGGCTGGTGTAAATGAACTTCATGAGGATCAACTCCTGCATGTGCTCGTGGAAAATGTCCTCCAACGTTCGTCCCCATTCCTCCTCCAACCACGTTCTGAATTCCTGCACAAGCACACGGAAGAGGTGCTGCATGACACTGGAAAAAACTGACACCACCAAACTTACTTTTTTGCGATACAAATTGCAATATGAAGAAATAAACGAGTGTTCACCAGGTTTTGAATAGCTCTATTTGGAAAGAATTATTCTGGGGATGCAAAATAAAAGTCTTTTTAAAAGAGTGTGAATAATGCTTGTGGTTCCAATATTGGTTCTTCAAAATAAGGATAGATTAAAATAGAAAAAATTATATTTTTTACTCAGCCTTACTAATGTATTAAGTATTAATTTATTCTTAATTTCTTCATTTTCAAATGTTTCTGACAGGTTTCTGGCAAAACGATGTCTGTTTGCATGGTCCGGTGAAGCACTTGCAGCTTTCACACACTGCCATACATACCATAATTACAAGATGACAACCCGTTCTACTTGGAGCCTTTCATGTCCTTGGATTTATGCGTTTCTAATGCAACCCAGTCGGCGGCAAAGAGAATCTGCAGCGTTTTACAGGTTATAATTACGAGCTCTGCAAGTCAGAATCTCGTAATTACAGTAATTCTGACATGGTGTGAACGTGCCTAAAGTATCATGGGATGCATGCGTGTGGGTGAGCAGTGCCTCTGAAGCCGCTGGAGCATAGATTTCATTAAATCTGCAAGCCATAATGCGATATTAACTTTATTCTGATAGTCCTACCTCTTGTCTTCCTCCAGGCATCCGATGGTGATCGGTCTGGTTGCATTTGGTGGAAAATTCATCTTTCTTCACAGTCTGGAAACAAAAAGGTCAATATTTTGAGGAACTGCGACAAATGTGTTATGGTACAAACATGGTACTATTTACCTGAATGTCTCCTTTATGAGGGCCCTTATGTCCGTACATACATTCTACTGTGGCTTTGTTTTTCTCCCACATATGAATACGGAAAAGAGGCCGTCTACGCATGGGATCCTCCACACGGGGATCATGGGGTGGTAAATACATCCAGCCTATGATGAATAGACCATCAACCTAAAATGATCAAAGCAAGAAAGAGTTACACATCTAAAATATGGTACACTTGCACATATAAATAGACATTTTGGACTATCGTCTCTATGTGGCCTTGCTGTACACGAAAGTTTTTAATGTACAGCATGTGTTTTTATGTCAGCAGCAAGAAAATAGTGATCAAAGTGGTCAATAAAGTGAGATTAAATGCATAAAACATACATTTGATTTATTTAACAAAATTTTTGGAGGTTTAAGTAATATTCATTTTGAGGAATAATTAATCTGTTTTTGTGTAAGTGAGATAAGTTAATGCTCCCATTTAGTCTAGAACAACAATAACTATCATGTTCTCATTCAACAACTCCTGATTTCTCTCATCATGAGGACAGGGGACGCATCAATCATTACATGGGAAAACAAAGTAACTTGTGTTACTCATTTGATAAAGTAACTCAGATATTTTGTTGCGAATTTAAAAGTAATGAGTTACTTGACTAGTTACTTGAAAAAGTAATCTGATTACGTAACTCAAGTTACTTGTAACTCGTTACAATCAACACTGCATACTTCTCTGTCAAAGATAGCATGTCTTTGCAAGTAAACAGTCATTTATGCTTTAAGTGAATGTAAATAGTTGAGAAAGAAAATGCAGAAGTATATTAGATACTTTCACTTTAACATTCTTAAAGTGACAGCACCCAAAATTGACCTGCTGTCGTTATTAATCTTAATCAATAAAAAAAGAGAAAATCTCTAACTGCTCTCAACAACCACTTTTGTAACTTTAATAAGAATGAATGTATATTTAATTTACACAGTAAAGACATATTGGTGATAAAATTGTGATAATAACTATATTAATATATGTATTTATCATTATCGTTAAATAAAATTACTCATATCGTGATAAAAGATTTTGGTCATAACGCCTCATACAAGTGCACATTCATAACGATTAAATGCACTTCTTTCTCACAAAGGGTGTTTGGAAAGTAACTAAAGTCCTCTTTTTTGTCTTATTCTTACCACCACGTTCAGCAGTCCTCCATAGGGGCCGATATCAGGCTGCCAGAGACCCAGGATGTGTCTATAGGGATGTAACACTGGAAAACAAATCCAAAACATGACATTCATACATCCCAAATCCACATACAACGAATCCAGATGAATGTTAGATGGAGTGAAATCACCGCAAGGGCATTTCTGCATGGTGCATAAACTCATGAATGTATGTTGAGTGTGTGAGTACCGGTATATGCTTTTTTTTGTGGCCATGCAACAACCAAATAAAACATTTTGGCAGTTAGAGAGCTAAAATGTGTTTGTGTTTTCTTCCTCTGCATCAGCTCATGTTAGCGCAGCTGCAATCATTTGCAGCCCTTGCCATCCTGTGTCCATTGCACACGCATTGTCTATCACACGCATGCAGGACACACACGTGCACGGCGCTCGGCAGAAGCTACCCTTGTGCTGCTATCAGACCAAACTGTCCCAAACCAGGCTTTGTCCCAATACGCATCCCATCCAGCATAATTTATTTATAAAATTAAGGGCCAGTCACACAGCCGATCACGCACGAATCACAGAGAAATTGACCAAAGTATTCCACGAACATTCGACGCACGCCCGACGCATGAATCACTGACGGAGCGCGTCCAAACACGCACGCTTCGCGAACGTTCCACGTTCAAGCACTTTCAGAATCCACATTGTCAGTGGAATGAACGTGATACGTGCGCGGTTCATGCGTGATATGAAGGTGGGGCGTCAGTGGACCGATGTGGACGTGCGCGGTTTCGAACCAGTTCCGACGCATAAGCACTGACGGCCGACGCTTGTCCCGCGCATAGTCACGCATACTCGACGCATAAACTACGCACGCCGACTCATGAATAACGCAAAAAATGTTGAACCGCTCAAAACTCAAAATCACGCACAAACCGCCTTCGACGCACATCCACTTACAATCACTGACGGTCCACGTTCATTCCACTGACAAATTACGCATATGACGCATGCTCCGCGCAAAAAACTAAAATCTGTGCGTAATTCGTGCGTGATTCATGCATTTTCGCTGTGTGACTGGCCCTTTAGCATTAGTGAGGATAACACTAACTTTATTGTGATGTAGTTATACGTTACTAAACGTAATTCATATAGCAATAACGTAGTAATAATACAGCAAATTATGCATAATTTCACGTAAAAAACCCTAAACCAATCCCTAACCATAATAATACATGCAGTTAATTAATATTACTATAAAAGCCCTCACACAGCCAGTACATACAGTGCGCGTAAACGTCCCGATAGTCCATATGCTCATAATCAGGGAGGAGCTTCATAAAGCGTCCCGACTTCACCTGCGGGTTCACACCTAGAGAGATACGTGAGTGAGTCCGCCACAGGAACAGAGGAGAGGCAAAGGAGGACAACGGCCGACACACAAGACAGTGTGAGAACGTCAGAGAAAATGAATGTTTACACGTCCGGGAGAGTGAGAAGTTTTTGGAAATTTTTGGTTTAAACAACTTTGATACTTAGAATCAGCCAAACAAAGTGATTGATGAAGTAGTTGTAAAATGCATTGAAAAAAATTACATGACAAATGGCACGGAATGAGGAGCAACAACATTACATTAACAAAAAGATCTGTTTAAGCTGAAGTCAAAATAACATTTTGAAAGGCATTAGACTCCAGACAGGATTTGTCTGGATTTTTGCAGATTAATAGATCGTTTACAGTCCAGCAAATTTTTTTTTCCGAGCAAATCAGAGTTCCATTGTTCACTAAAATTCAAACGTTTGAAATAATATATTATATTAAATTAAAATAATATTAATACATATAATAATTAATAAGTTGAAGTACTAAAATAAATAAAAGAAACATCTATAAAAACAAAATAAAAATGAAAAAGCAGAACAAAATTGCTAAATATTAAACTACAATACTGCTAATATTACTTTAAAAAGTTGTGCTGCTCAATATTTTTTGTGAAAAAATTACTATTTTCTGTTTTTTATTAATAGAAAGTTTAAAAGAACAGCCTTATTTATTTTAAATCTCTATTTTTTGCAGCATTCTCATATTTTACTGTCACTTTTGCTGAATATGTTTCTTTTATGGTTACAGTAGATTTACTTACGTTTCACATACAGATCTCGGCTGGACATCCCCACAGTCTCCATCTTCCTCAGGTCATCTCTCATACCGAACTCTGAAAGAAGAGGGAAAACTCATGACAAACTGCATCGGCACAAAAAAACAAACACCTGGACCAAAAACAAGTCAACTAACTGGTCTTTTTAGTTACTTTTCATTTCATATGATCAACGTAATACACGAATTCACAGTATGAGTCAGGACCGGTTAAACAGATGGTTGTGTAATAACTGAGATAAGACAAGTGACATCCTCACAGAGCCAGTTAAATGTAATTTCCCACCGACAGTTTTGGCATAATGCTTTGACATAATGCTTTCATGCCATCTACACACTGAAAGGCAAACATATTAACTAAAATTAGCATTTTTTCTACAGGTGCATCTGAAATATCTCAAAAAGTAGATAGACAGCGATTTAAGGGATTATGAATGCTATTATGGTCAAAATTACTCCGTCTCTTTCTGATTTTATGATGCATGGATCAAGTGGCTTGAGCACTAAAACTGCTTTTCCTCCTTAAATTATATGCATCTGTGTATATCTATATATATATATAGACACACACACACACACACGTGTACAAATAAGATGATAATAAAATGTAAACAAAATCACATTTAAAACATAAGGCAACTTCTTATTAAATAGAAATGTAGATTGTGTGTCAATGATTTTCTACAAAAAATTTAATGTAATGACTCTAACTGATTACATACAAGTGAACAAAACTCAATAATAATGTGAAAGATATTTTGTTTTAGTTATTTTGAGCCTAATATATTATGATGATTGTCAAGTTCAAAAAAGGTAATTCCTGTGTTTCTCTGTTTTGTGGTTTTCTGAACACATGAAATGAAAGCAAAATGTATTTTTGCAGACAAATATTGTTGTAAAATAATAAAGAAAAAAATTATAATAATTACAAATATTACATTAGATTTTTTGTAATAATACGATTAAGAAATAATAATATTACAAAATTAATACAAACTCATATTATATATATATATATATATATATATATATATATATATTACACAGACACACACACACACACACCCAAATCCTGTTTAATTACACTACTTAAATATTTCTGACTTTAGGTCCCATTAAAAAAAATTCTCATCATAAAAGATTTATATTCAAGTCCTCTGTGTGATTTACTTTTACATAAACACATATATATGTATGTTTATGAATTTGTAGATACATGTATTGGTGTTTATGAGTCGTTGGCATAACATAAATGTCGACTGTAAAGTAGAGGGCCACTATATAAAACCCAAATATAGTGTAACACATAATTACCCTCCGTGCACCTCCTCCTCCAGATTGTTTCCGTGTTGAGAATCTGCCTGAATTTCTTGCACACCAGTGCCAGGTTGGGCAGCGCAGTGCCGGGCAGAGAGGAGAAGATCTCCAGCAGGATCTCCGGCGGCAGGTCCAGCAGTGACTGCGGGTGAGGAGGCCCCGCAGAGCCCGCGACACCGAGCCCACCGAGCCCACTAGGCCCCGCATGACAGCTGCTGCCATCGGGCTCGTCCTTCACTTTGCCCACGACCCTCTCCTCTTCCTCCTCCTCGTCCATGTCCATCTCGGAGTCGCTGTCCTGGTCCGCCTGGCTGTGCCTCTGCCGCCTCCGGCACCGCCGCGACTGCCCCACTCCACAGAGCCTGGCACACACCGCCATCCGTAGCAACATTACATCATCACCGCACAACAACCGCTGTCAGTCACCTGCAGTGCTGCTCCGGTGCGGGCGCGCGCACGCTCGCTGCACGTTACGTGCCTGGGCGCGCTCACGTGACGCTTCACGCCTTACTGGTGACGTCTTCGATTACAAAACTAAGTGATATTTAATTTTGAAACACTGTTCCGATATGCGCAATGATAATATGAACATTAAGCAAGATTGGGAAATGAATGGCATATGCTTGAATGTGGGTGGATGGACTTGTTTGTTGTTTATCTATTTATCAGTGTTGATAAAAGACAAAATGGAAGTATTTTAGTTTAGGAAAACATTTGATCCATTGTCTTGTTTACTCACACCTCACCTTATTTTACTTTAATTTTACTTTAATTTAATTTACAGTTATAAAATATTTGATTTTTTTTTACATGTATTTCCCAAATAATGATATTATCCATCTCCAATAAGCCAGTATTACACATGTATCAGTTAATATCAAAAACCAAAAAAATATGTAATGAATGTTTGGACCCAAATAAATGTAACTAAATAATAACAGTAAGATTGGAGTGCCGTACATCCATCAAACTAACGATATTTTAAAGAAATCTCATAAACTCACCGTTTATCATTCCATCCAGTTTTAATATTAACCGAAACTCTGTTATTCAGTCAAACCCTTCAGTAAAATAGCTGTTTTTGAACAGACGATTGAACTTCACCTGTTACAAAAAAGTATAAACACTAAACAAAGTTTTAACAAAGTAGATATCGATTTTAAATAGTTAAAACGCTTCCATTGCTTTTGTGTTATTCGATCATAGTAAAATAACCCATTTCGAATGAATAAAGAATTATTGTAATATACTATTTTAATAAAATATTATATATTACATCATTTTATTGACGTAACATTATTGTCCTGTAGGTGGCGCTAATCGGATAAAAAAATGTAAAACCGAAAACCGTTTCATTGGATAAGTTTGTCTATCAAAATGTGTTGGAATATTTTAAAACACACCATTTAAATAATCGATTGAAATGATTCCTACACATGGATTTAAATACCAAACAACTATATATAATATAATATAATATAATATAATAATGTATTATTTTTTTTGAACTTCATAGGATAAGATGGTATGGAGAATAGACAATATAATATAATATAATAATGTTTTATTATGCAATATAATATCATGTATATAAAACTAACACTATGTAAAGTTTGAACAGTCTGCTTGTATCTTGAGCGAGTCGAGAGTCAGAAACATGAATACAAACAATATAATAATTAAATAACCAGGTTTGACCTTAAAGACTTGCCGTAGTTCATCAAACCGATCGTGTTTCGTCTTTATTTACTTCTGTTTCTATAGCAACGAGCGACGCGTCTGTGCTGCGAAATGGTAAACTTTATTTGAGTTATATTTCTGTTCAATTACTCAATTGCTCAAAGTTGTATTTATTGGTTAGATTGAGGTATAAAACTGACTGCTGTGTTCCTCTGCGGCTCAGGCTGAGGTCGAGGACACTTTAAAGAGGATTCAGGGCTATGAGGGAGTCGTGGGCACGATCGTGGTGAACGCAGAAGGTCTGATGGATTCAAAACGTCAACTGAAACACATCAATATCATACTTTACAGAGAAACACAGAGATACACTGATTCAGAAACTGGATGATGTGATATGATAGTTTACAAAACCTCATAGGATAAGCTGCAGAATAGATAATATATAATAATATAATATATATATTTTTAAACTTCGTAAGATATTATGGTATAGAGAATAAATAATTAATATATTATAACTAGAGAGGATAAAGTTCGCTGAGACAAACTTTAGAAGTTGGGTGAGAATGTCGCAGCAGAAACTTTAAATTTGCATGTTGGTAGCACAACATTAACATTAACTAGGTGCTTGCTAGGGTAACCAGAGTGCTTGCTAGGGTGTTGCTAGGCGGTTACTAGGGTAACTGGGGTGGTTGCTGAAAAGTCTGAAACTAGTTTGTTTTAAAGAAGTTATAGTTCCACCGTTCTTGGTGATTTTCAGGCATTCCCATCAGAACGACACTGGACAACTCGACGACGGTGCAGTATATCGGGCTGTTGCACCAGCTGACGATGAAAGCCAGGAGTACCGTCAGAGACATCGACCCCCAGAACGACCTGACATTTCTGCGCATCAGGTCCAAGAAACACGAGATCATGGTGGCGCCAGGTGGGTCAGCGCATTAGCAGCCATCAGGGTTCACTGATCACACTGTTAAACGCTCTTACGGCTCTCACCTTTTCCCATCTTCCTCCAGATAAAGAGTTCCTGATGATCGTCATCCAGAGCCCAACTGAATAGATGACAAACTCACGAAATTATATTCTTTAAAACATGTGCATTTCACTGCCCTAAACATGTATAACATATGGTGAAGTTAGCTTTTGAAATAATCCAAATGTTTCTTTTTATTTTTTATTTTATTACAACATTGATTGTATGTCAAGTCATCAATAAATGAGTGAATTGTTGTCTGAACTATGCGAGTATATGAGTGTAAATTGAATGTAAATGTCTGATAAAATATTTTAGATACTAGTACTACTACTCCTAATAAAAATGAAAACTGGTATTTTAATTACTATGTATAATAATAAAAACAAATATTATATATAAAATATTAATTAAAATACAATTTGTCATTAATATTGTTATAAAATATAAATATAGTAATTAAATACCATATTTCATTATAATTTTAGTAGTAGTAGTAGTGGTAGTTATAATATTATATAAAATGATATATGTATAATATAATTGTGTGTAAAATAAAAAGACATGATCATTATTCTTATTATATTCAAATGTGATTCATATCATTTCCACAAGATGGCAGGAGTTGAAGCAGATGCTTTGTTGTTGCTGCTCATTTGCTTCTCTGATAAATGGCTGGTTTAATGGGTTGTGACAGCGTCGGTCTGCTTTATTGTGCTCTTCTGTAGTGCTGAGGTAATTAGGTGTATATGCACACCTTCTAAATCACACCATCTGCACTAAAAACAGAAAGCACATTTTTCAGAAATATATGCTGGATAGAAAAGGTTATTAAATTTGGTTAGTGTGGCGGGTTTACAGGTTTGGCTGGTTCATATGTTTGAGCTGCATTACATGCATTGTGTTGTGTTTCAGTGTGTGTTTTTGCCTGAGGGTCAGTGTGTTTTGAAAGGAACAGTGTAGCCAGAACGCTTGTGCTCTAATTACTCTAACACAATCATTTCCTTTCCTTTCTGCCTTAAGCTTTTTATGCAATTCTACTGGTCTTTATTCCAGTAAATCTATAAGAAGGCACTTTCCATGAATAGGGTGGTCCACAAATTGGCATCCATTTATTCATTTATTTGTAAATACTTAAATAAATAAGTACATTTAATAATGGTGTTCTGTTTTGTCCTTTTCAACGGCATCCACCAATGAATATACTAGAATATTATAGATTTTCTATACTTTTTATTATTATAATTTTGTATTGTATTTATTGTTTGTATTGATCATAATAATCATTATATATATATATATATATATATATATATATATATATATATATATATATATATATATATATATAATACAATACAAAGTTTGTATTATAAAAAGTGTAGAAAATATTTCTCATTTTTATTACAATATATATATATATATATATATATATATATATATATTGTAATAAAAATGAGAAATATTTTATACACTTTTTGTAATATATATATTTAATACAATACAAAATTTGTATTATAAAAAGTGTAGAAAATATTTCTCATTTTTAATACAAGAATTATTATTATTATACATAATTTACTACTAACAACAACATCAATAAATGTTATAATAATAGTAAATGTTATAGTAATAATAATAATAATAATTAGTAGTTGAAACAGGCGCTGTCTTGACATAATTTTCACTCTATTTTTCAGTTTTTATGGGATCAAATTCCCGCCAAATGTTTTGCGGTCAAGGATAAAACACACACATATATATATATATATATATATATACATATATATATAAAATAAGCGTAAATCAAATATTTAAAAACACATGTAAATATATATTGCACAAACTGAAAAAAATATTGCAAAATGAACAGAATAGCAAACAATGTCTTCATGGATTGACAAACTAAACAAACTCAGGTATCCAAACACAGAACAGGAACTTCAAGCTAGGAACAGAACAACCGAGGTACTGGTTACCATACATCACATACACCAAATACCATATATTATGAACATAAAGATTAACAATCATATCAAGAGTACACATTAAAAAGTGAAGTATCTCAAAAAAGAGGAATTGTTTGAATATGTCCATAGTTCTGATAGTTTTACAGCTCCAAAGTCCTTCTTTAAGTTTTAATTAAACAGTTTGCTTCCCCTGTATGAGTGTCCGTGGCCATGAGTCGCACTGGAGCAAGAGGAGGAGCTGTCAATCTAGAGCTAGTGGACCAATGGTGACGCATAAGTCTGCCCTAATTTACATAAAACTCAAACTTCAACATTTGGAAAAGCAATTGCAAAACATGAAAAGAAGAACGAAAAGAAAAACAGCGCAAGTACGCAAAGTGGAAGATAGCACAAAATACAGACGAATAAAACCAAGGAAACAAGTTTAGGTTTTATGCTCTATCATTATTAATGTGTTTACTGTTTTGATTTATGCTTGTTATTTTTTTAAATACACTTTACATTTTTTGATTCAGGCTTATTACATTTTAATACGTGGTCATGTTGTTTGTATTCCGTTCATTTTGCAATATATTTTTCATTTTGTGCAATATATTTTTACATATGTTTTAAAATATTTAATTCACGCTTATAACTTTTGTTTAAATCCGTGACTGAAATACATTTGGCAGGAATTTGATCCCATAAGTTTTCCCCTGTCCTCTGCCCTTCTGTCTCTATGGTCACTGATCAAGTTAATTCTGTTCAGATGTGTGTTGTTAATTAGTCTAGTTAGTCCCTCAGTTTGGTGTGTAGTTCTGCCCTGTGTTTAGTCCTGTTCAGTGTCTGTTGTTGTCGTGTTAAATCCCGGTTGTTCTGTTCGTAGCTTCAAGTTCCTGTTCTGTGTTTGGATACCTGAGTTTGTTTAGTTTATCAATCTTTGAGTTCAATAAACGTGTGCCGCACGTAGATCCTGTTACGACTGCAACCTGCAGTGTGACAATAGCAGTAGAAGTAATTGCAATTAAATCGCTTTTTTCATTATTTTCCATAATAAGCAATTATGCATTCATTATTTTATTAATGAAAATAATAAAACCTGTTAATTAATTACTATTTCTAATTTGATTTTAATGACAAAAACATTTTTGTCTTCAATATTTAAATGCATTTTGGTTCAATATCATTTGGTTTCAATATTTTTACAAATTACATTCAAAAGATCAGCATTTTAATCTTTTCCAAAGTTACTTTAAGAAGCTTTAGTAATAAATTATGTTTTAATGAAGACCCTAATTTTGCAAAACGGTGTAGAGTTAAAAAAACACACATAGTTTCCTGAGGTTGTGATGATTCTGTGTTTTAATGACTTTTGGCTATTTGGTAAGAGTTTCAGGCCCTATTCTGCATCCTCTTCTACTGGAAACAATGTTAAACTCTGATACCTGGACATTTATCTACTTGGTACCTGAGATGATGGATTCTGGCGATCAGCTGCGTGCGTTGTTTCTCACTGCTGGATTGACTGACCTCTGTTCGGCTTCCATCTGCTGTCTGTTTTACATGCCCAGCGCTGCCAATTGGCACTCTCAGCACGGGACAGAATGCCAGCAGGTGGGCACGGATGGCACGTTCTGAGATCGGCTCCTGTGCACAGCCCCGTGAAAGACTGTCCGGGAAAGATAATTAAGCAGAGGATTAATGATTGGGCTAATAACAGCATATTTGAGCGAAAGCCTTGTTCAGTGAGAGAGGAGAGCTTTGAGAAAATTCGGCTTTGGATGACAATAAAGTAGTGGGTTTGTTTTAAGTGGATTTCATATGAAGGTTTAATATCATTTCACCAAAAGCTTTGTGTTTTCTGTCTTTTCTCCAAAAAGAAATTGGAGTTCAGTGTATGTATTATAATGAAGTTTCCATCCTCCTCTCAGAGTCTTGTGTCTTATTGGGTTTAGAGTTCTTTGTTTGCTAATTTGCACCCAATTTGACCACTAAAGTGATTTTTATTGGTAAAGCTTAGTCCTATTAAATTATAATTCATAAAATAATTTTTTTGAGAGATTATGGGAAATGTGCTAAGGTGAATTCATTCAATCGGTGACTGGAGTGACAAACGTTGTCATATTAAATATTTATTATATTATTTTTTATTTTAATTTTATAAAATAAAAGATGTGACCCTTTCATTAATGTAACTTAATGTTGACGGATTCTGTCATATTACATACTTATTGTATAATTTTATATCATTTTAAATAAAATGATTTGACCCTTAGTAGTCAATTAAGTCAGTCAATCAAATTAAATAATAATTATATGAAATATATATTATTTTATAGTAATTATGCATTGTATTGTCAATTATTTTATTATTACTTGTTATTAATTGTTATTTTATTTTATTATTGCTATTAATGATATTAATTTACTTACATTTGTTCAAAATCAGGCACAAATTTCTCATAGACTTGCACTGAAAGTGTGACCTGAGACTTGAAGTGGGCATTTTGACATGACCCACAGAAAGAAATCATCCAGAACACCCTAGCAACCACATGGCAACAATGTTTTGCTTGGACAGAAAATGCACAAATGTGTTTTCAGTATTCAAATGGATAAAACAACAAGTGGAATATGAAGAATCACTCTAAGAATAGCAGCAATATGACCCTTGACCCTTCTGCTGACAGGTGTAGGATTCTCCAGCAGCTCTGTGATGACTTTAGTGCTTTACCTGCTAATCTGACAGCTGTTATGAGAACAGGTGATACGCTGCAGAGCAGGACACTTGAGACCTGCTTATCTGAACCTGCTCTTACAGGATTAAACACTGCGTTCACTCACAGGAATATATTACATCATCTGGGTGCTACTGTAGTGCCATAATGTGGTTCATTGCAGTTTGTTTAAACATGGAGCCAATTCTGAAATCTTTAGAATAATAATAAAAAAGAGTGTTGCAATAAAATCGTGGGTTCAGGCACAAACCTTTTTTTTCGTTTCTTTTTTTCTTTTGCTGGTTACACAGAAGTGACCGTCTCGTAACATATTTATGATGCCGTTTATTACTGAGAGGAACAATTATTGCATCCACAGTCTCATGAAATTTTCAAGGTTGCAGTATTGTTATCATTAACTATTAAAAACATTCTGTCTAGTGAAATACATGCACCAAAATCTAAATATTATATGAGACAATTTGAATTTTTACCTTGGAAAATAACTTATAAAAAGAATAAAAATGACGAACTGAATAAAAATAAATTAGAACTATTTAGAATTGCTTTAAAAAAGAAAAAAGAATAAAAATGGCAATAGTATATAGCAACGTTACTAAAACTTAATTTAAAATAAAAGAGAATTCAAAATATTAATAAAAGTAGAAATAATCCTGCAAAGTTGACATTGCAAAGAAAGAATATTGTGCAAAGACATAAATAATTACTTACTGTACAGTCCAAAAATGTATTATTTTTACTGAAGTATTAAACAAAATTAGGATTTACAAAATAGCATTTGTGTATATACGTATATATATATATATATATATATATATATATATATATATATATATATATATATATATATATATATATATATATATATATAATGTTGTTATCATTGTGTCTGTGTGTGTGTGTGTGTGTAAATCATTATATACCATAGTACTATATATCATCTGATGTGTTTAGTATTCCGAGTGATTTTATAATTATTAATATTAAGAACAATAAACAGTAAAAAAAAACACATGCTAATCTGCAAGAATCACCATACAAAGAAAGCTCAAAAGTAAAACTTTAAGAAATTATGGTAATGCAAATTTGAGAGGAAATTTTTCTAATTGTTATGAAAGTAATTCCACATTGTGTAAATTCTTAATAGTTTAATTTTTTTTTTTTCCTTTTTGATTTAGGGTTGAAATATGTCTCAGTACTGTTCTTGTGTTTCTGTGAGATTCATCCATAATGTATATCGCACCTTGCAAACTGCACAGTCTCAGACTGCTCAACTCTGCTGCAGACAATAAAACGGCAGTAATCTTCATGGGAACCTCCTTCCTGTCCAACAACACATCTAACACATCCGAATGATCCAAGACCTCTCCCAGAGATCACAGTCGCCATTTGACCTGTAGTTTTATCTTTACAAACAGTGGCCATCTACTCACTTCACTACACCTACTGTACATTTTACCAGCTCATACTCCAGCACTGTGTGACATCTGTCATGTTCATATTCTCAGGCACTGTCTAGCAGCTGTCATGTTTACTCCCACCACATCAGACTAATGGTCACTGAGCGCTCAGAACTGTTTACAAGACAGTCATGGACCATATGGACCTATAAATGGAAAAAGTCCTTCGCACACTTTATGTACTGTCACATTGTGATGTGTGTACTTTGTGAAGGCATATACATATTGTGTATAAGGTTGAATCTTATAGTGATTTGTGTTTACTGTGTCATGTTGAATATTGTTCTGAATATTTCATGTTCAACACCACCTCCTGTCTCATTCTATGTTGTTGCATCATTGGGTTCTTTGTTCTGTTTTGAATATCACAAAACCTGTCAAGAACATATACCACAGGTCATATTTCAACCCAAAAACTGAAGACAACAAACAAATTAACTATATTTTGTAGTTTTGAGACGATTAAAATACAGCATGTTTAATAGAATAGAATAGAAAAAGATATTCCTACCTGATTTAACCCATACAAATTAATTTTGTTGGCTTAGATAAATATATTACGCTGATATATTTCAGTGATGTTAAACAGGTAGTCAGGGAAAACTAAATTAAAATATAAACAAACAGGGCGGAGCTGAGGGCAGTGAAGGATGAGAGAAGACTAGGTCTGGATTTTACGTTGTGTTTTGTTTGTGTTCGTGTGGGCATTCAGTCGTCAAGTGAGGGACTGTCGCCAGTACTTTTATTTTGTAGCTGTTTCATTTTCAAATTAAAAGTTTGTTGAAGTTTCCCTCCTCCTTTTTCCTAATCTTGATACTTGACAGACATTACAGAGGACTGAAGCAAAGCTGATGGCATTGAGGACCAAGACGAAGCTGTAGGAGTTGGGGAGCCTGGTGGAGCCGTAAGGATGAGGGCCCAGGTGGAGCCAAGGGGTGGAGCCAATTTTTTTTTTGGGGGGGGGGGGGGGGGGTGGTGGAGGGCAAAGCAGACCGGGCCTGGTCGACGGGCCATAGTGGAGTAACTGGCTCAATGACCCGAGGCGATCCCTAAACCAAGGTGAAGCTTGCGACCTGAAGACTCGAGGCGGATCCAAGCAGCAGAGAGGCGTTAACAAAGGAGAAGATAAAGCATGATGATGAGCCAGCAGAGGCAGGGCCAAGGAAATGGCTGCCACAGGCAGAGTAAGTGGGAGAGGGAGGCTGGGTGGGATCATAGGAGATGCAGGAGACTTTGGTGCTTGGCGCGTCCAGAGGGGACAAGAGACTTTAGGCAAATCCCTGTTTTATTTTATCTTCTTTTAACAACATTTTACAAGGTGGATGGGTGGGTGGGGCTCCAGTCTAGAGGTATGCACCGATTCATTGCAGCGTGGGATTAAATATCCAAAGGAAAGACAGTAGCGGTTGGTAACTCTGGTGTACTTTGGAAGGGAAGGGGTGGTCTGACAATAATCCGACTGCTCCTGATATCCTCTGACAACAGTGTATTCGCGCTTGAAGTGAACAAAACTTTCTACAGTGGTGGCATTCACACAGTTCCCAGTACCTTGCCCTGAGCAACCTGGCACGATGTGTTCTTTGTATCCTGACCACGAGTGCACCTTCAGAGAGAGCATTCAGCCTTTGTGCTCGGATTTTGAAAAACAGATAATCAGTTAGTGGCATTCCATACCCTTTGTTTAGGGGAAATCTCTATGTGGGATTTAGTGAGATCGGTCAGGTCAAGAAGAAAACCATTCTAAATGGATAATGGGTGAACACAGAGTGAATTTTAAGTGGGCAGGTGTGAAATAGAACCTAGCAAGAGCAGACGGGAGCAGGACAAAAAAGAAAACCGTCCCACGCAGGCCATCTTCTCAAATGCTCTCCTTGTTGCCGGCTTACACACCTGGTCAGAGTCTCTGTTGGCCTTAAGCTGTGTGGTGGTGGTGGTGGTCTCTGGCGTAGGCACTGGTGTCACCACAGGCTTGAGCTTTATGGCTGCAGTGCACTCAGGCTCTTGGTCCTTGGGGGGCATGGCTACGGTCTGGCTGGGGTTTGGGTCTGGAGTGGGGCAGGCGTAGGCGAAGGCCTCGTCCACAAGGCATATTGTAAGTGGTGAATATCAAAGATCTAGTACTACTCCACAAGATCCGTGAATGCACCCCTCGAGGACCATCACCGAGCAAGTGTGCCTTAGTTTGTTCATTGAGGCTAGCCCAAAATAATCTATGGTATTGGATGCTCCTCCACCTCCTGGTGGCCAGTGATGGCTCCTCTTTTTGAGGGGCACTGGTCCTCCAGCACTGGTCCTCCCCAAACATGGCAGATGGCATCGATCTCAGCATCACGACCACACAAAGGGAGGGCTCACCAACAGCATGTTCCTACTTCTTCCCGGGTTTTGGCACCACTGTAGCAAAGTTATATTGTTCTGGGAAGAAGGAGGTGGGAACCAGCGAACATTTAACAACTTTAATATATAAATAAATTAATAAACAAACACAAAATTAAATTAAAAGCGGCAGCCCTGTATGCATATATAACAAGAAATAACACAAAGTCCAGGCCTAATACTTTCTTGTCCTTCACTGTCGTTGTTCCTCCTTTTATGTTTCCATTGCTCCTCGTCTCATAAACAATCACGCCACCAGTCCCGCGACAATCTCTGGTACCGCTGGCAACAGAGGATAATTAGCAGAAAATGAAACAGGTGCGTAACATAATCAGTAACCAATGAAACTAACAGAATAGTGAGTACAGATGGCAACCCAAACTAAAACAAACAAACTGAACATAAACCTGACATAGGGATGATAACTGCAGAACAATAGATTAAAATAAAATAATGGAGAAAGTTAAACAAAAATATACAATGTAAAAAGTGGCAGTCTGTGAGTGTTACCTTAAATAACTATATCTACCTGACTGAACCTATACAAATTGATTAATCGTTAGTTAAAATTAATGTTTTTAGGTTAATTCAGTGATGTTAAATTATATTTTTGACTCTAGTAAAACTAGCTAAATTAGACACACACACACACACACACATATCTACACACACTTTTTTTCAATTTTTATGACCTCTTGAACCATGTTGATGTTGCCTCAGGCCAGAGAGCTTCTGCTTCGTTGTTCAACAGATGGTGAATTAACAACAATTAGCCTCAAATTCAGCCCATCTTCACTGCTGTACACTATGACACCTGGACAAGACTACAAACCTGAGGCCACAAGAGCCAATTAGAACAGGAAACACAGATGTGTGACTTGTGGCTGAAGACATAATTATCAGAGGTGAATATGTATAAAAATTATAAAAAAGTATAAAATACTGTAAGCAACTTAGCGCTACAAAAAGTATATGAGTGACATGGACAATTGTATAGTTTTTTGGAGGAATTTTACATCGTGTTTCACATGTGTTTTACCTGTATTTTGATTTATGCATTGCAGCGTTTTTAGGGTTTAAATTTTACTTCAGGACATTATCTATTTTTATTTGGATTTGTTTCTTACAATACTTTAAACATAATTAAATATTCTATAATGTTAATACAATATAATTATAATATTTAATTATAATTTTGAGCTTGATAACATTTATCAGTGGAAAATTAAGTGTTATACATTTCAGATTTTATGTATTGATACACTACATAAATAATTTGAATGTTGCACATAGATCTGATTAATGCACTTGAATATTTTTTTGAGAAAATGTGTTTTTTATTGATTTCATGCAACCATTGAAAGAGTTTGGCAATGAAAACTATAAAGGTGATATGTTGAAATGACAAACAGCCAGTTTACTAGTTTTTAGAAAAATTTACTGGCGTGAAGGCGGGACAACCTATCACTCACATATGATCCATCAATAACAAACCACAAACATGCAACTGTTTCACACAGATCCCTGCTGAAAAATCCAGTTCAAATTCCAGCATGAATTCCATGTTGGTCTAGGCTGGTTCATGCTGATTATATCTGGTATAGCGCTAGTCTAGCTAGTATAGCCATATTGTTTTCAAACAAAAACTGAGCTGGTGTAGCTCCTGTTTCGCATGCAACGCATACCTTATACTGGATTTTTCTGCATAAATATTACTTTTAATTTACAGTTTAGACTAAAAGTTTAAATTTGATCTACCGTAGTTTAGGTTTATAGTTAAATAACAATGATGAAAAACACATGTTACACATTTCATTTCATAGATCAAAATGTATGCAATTATGTGAAAATTCCCTGTGCACTGTTTTAGAGTAAAATAATGCTAATGCTAACCCCTTGGTGCTGTATTTGGGTTTTATAAATGCTTTAAAAGAAAGAGTGAATTGACCTCAGTGTTTAACAGAATTTGAGACCATAAATGAAATAAAGTGGCCTGAAAATGTGGATACAATTGTAGCCTCTTTTCAAAAGGTGCTCTCACATCTTTTGTATTCAAGAGTGCAATGCTAACGCAAGCTAACAACAAAGTATTTCTGGAGGCTGTTGTGAGATTGGTTTTGACATGACATCTCACCGGCACTCACTTACTCCTGCAGTAAAAGGCTGAACTGAGGGGGCTAATGGTTACTCCTAATAGAAATCAGCTGGAGATGCTGACGGATGAGCTGTTAGCTGAGCTGGAGTCTTGCTTACGAGACCTGCAGGCCGTGATCTCATGATGGGATGCTAGGTCTATTTTTTTCCTTAACCACAAACATAGAGGTTTTATAACATTCATAAAGTTATAAATGATAACATCTCATAAATCCAATACAAGTTTACACCCTATAGAATTTTTAGCTGAGTCAGAACTTACTGTAAAGCTTTGGGTTTTTTTCCACCAGCTTTTACATCTTGAGGAAAGTCAAGTGTTCTAGCCTTTCAAAGTGCACTACATTTATCACGAGCCTGCATGAAACTGTTTTCCAATATTCCTCCTGGCCCACCAATTTAATGTTCCAAGAACATTTTCTAAACAGTCTCATTAAAAGTAGAAATGTTAATCCTGAACATTCTGGGGCTTTTTTTATGTTTTATTGCACTTCCTGTGACATCCCGTTGCTACTCTCAAAAAGCTCAGTGATTCAGTTGTTAGGAAAGAGCTTCAAGCTCCCATTCTCAACCGTTCTGAAATGGGTCCTCCTGAATTCGACCAGTCTAAAAGGCTCCTAAGATCAGAGCTAACAGTGAAAAGCCTCAGCCAAGTCCATAGCACCACATCCATCAGCCAAACCAGACGATAGATAATTTGGAGTCACTTGCAGCAACTTCACAAATAATCTGATACCTGAGCACAAGCCTAAGGGAGAAGTATACCGAAAGGAGCACGCAAACAGAGAATTCCCAACTTCCAGACAAATGATCTGGGGAGGTAAGTCCCTCACCATGATACAAAACATTCCAACTGTCATATCCCTGCTCCAAACTTTGAGTAGCCTGTTAAGACAGGGCCAACCTGCACACAAAGAGCATAATCCAATTTCTCTACCCAAGTGAGAGAGTGGGAAGTCCCATACTCAATCTCAACTGTCAAGCTCTCCTCATGACAGCCCCTGCCAGGAAGCTCCACCCTATTTCAGCTCCCAGTCAATGAACTGGGGAGGGTGTCAAGCTCAAACTAAGGTGGATATCCTTGCTTAAATTCCCTGCCAGAAAGAATGGGGAAGGATATATAAGAGACCCTCAGGGAGCATAAGCCTTAGCTTAACCCCTATTCCCCAGAATATTAGGAAGGTGAGGTCTATTCGACTATCAGCTCCACCTCACTGGATACCCATCTTACTGTGTGTGAGGGTAGGGGGGTGGGGGTCTGGTTGGGAGACTGAAGCAACCAGGAAAGGAAACAGATGGGCGAGAGTACAAGTTTTACTCATTTGCCAGTCTTTTCCTTCCTTATCGCAGAAAACATAGCCCTCAGGTCTGAATCTGGCTTCCTCTCAGTGCAGCGCCTCTTCCTCATACTTTAGCATTCATGCTTACCTTCTGCTGTTCTCTCCAAGAACTCGTTCCTGGAGAGGGAGAGTGAGTGGCAGTGGTAGTATCGAAAACCGCCTACTTAGCTATGCGGAAGGCCAGGTCTGTGGGAAATACACCCTCGCCCCGGTCCAGGTCTTTGAGTAGGTCAACCTGGCAGGCCTGCAGCACCGCTATAGTGTACAGGGCACCACCAGCCTGAACTACTGCCACATACAATTTTCCTACTAGCCTAGATGATATCTGGAATGGCTTGGAAGATGAGGATATCCCCGGGAAGAGATATCTCTCTAAATTTTCTTCAACCTGAGGCATCCCTCGATAACCCTGCTCACAACTGCTTCCGGCTTCTGGGCCAGACACGAGATCCACAGAGATTTCCAGGGAAGCAAGGGAAACCCCTTGAAGCTGGTCTGCTAACTGAGATCCCCATGATCGCAGACACTGCGCTGCCTCAGCAGACTTATGGCCAGAACCGTGAGGCTCAGAGGCTTGATTCCGGAGTGGAGTTTGCTCACTGAGAATGTCCGGAAGTTTTTGAGGATGCATTCCGAGGTAGGAAGGCATCAAGGCATGATGAACATGCATGCTCCGTTCACAAACAAATCACACACAACTCCATATCCATTGTAATCCATTGTATGCATAACCTGTGTATGGAGAGACACATGTTTTAAATTGTTTGCTCACCAATTTTCTTCAAGTCAATGGCTACCATCAACTGTTTGATTACCAACATTCTTCAAAATATCTTCTTTTGTTTTCTACAGAAGAAAGAATCTCATACAGGTTTGGAACAACTTGAGGGTGAGTAAGTCATGACAACATTTTAATTTTTGGGTAAACTATCCCTTTAAGAACCTCTTAAAAGCTGTCCAACTGTGAGTGTTGCCTCCTAGTGGATCAACCAATTAGCATAATGACTTCCAGGCACATTTTTTATATTTCAAAATCTTTTTTAAAAGATATTTGTAGCTTCAATTATTATATTACTATTTTTAAAAGATATTTGTAGCTTCAATTATTATATTACTATTAGTTTTACTTATCTTAGTATTTCAACATCATTATATTTACATACTTAAGAAAACAAAAACAAACAAAAAAACAAGGCAGTATTCAGTGTATATGCCACAGTAAGCATTAAACTAGCATTCCATTTCAATTGTAACCCGTGATTAATTCCCAACGGAAGGCAGATGTCAGCGTGGTCACAAAACCAGAGGTCACAGTTAAAGAGTCAGGTTGCACAAACTGCTGAGCGAAGTTCAATAGTCAATTATGGACATTTGTTGACACGAAGAACTCACCCTGACACTGGAGAGTGATGTTCTGGGGCGGAGGTTAATTAGCATAATTCGGGGGAGGACCATCACAGATCGGATTCCCGTCGAATGCTTTTCAGGCCACTGAGAGTCGACCCGAACACCTGTGCCTTCCACAGGGACCCAACACACACTAACAGAGTCACAACACCTTTACACCTCAAGAACACACACCTACCACACAGACTTAATCTAACTCCCCCCACCCTCAGCGTATTTCATGCGAAGTTAGTAAAGAGAGCACATAGCAAAGTGTCCAGACTCTGCGTGTTATTATTAAACAGAAAACACAACATGGTGTCAGAAGTGACGATGCCGTGAGTACCGCTATCAGTTTGAAAAAATAAACGAACGAACTGCATATGAACATGGAACAGTTCAAGCCACCGTCGCCACTAATGCTTTCGGGGAATTTAGCGGAAAATTGGCGCAGATGGGAGCAACGTTTTCGTTTGTATATGACCGCGACTGGTGCGAGTGCAAAAGATGAGCAAATCAAAATTGCAATTCTACTTCACACCGTCGGAGAAGACGCATTAGAAGTGTATAACACACTCAACGTTAATCTCGCTGATGAAGACAACGAGACGCTGGAAGAAGTACTCACAGCATTCCGAGACTACTGTAGCCCACAGAAAAACATCGTGTTTGAGAGGCATCAGTTCTGGTCTCATCCCATGGCAGATGGCATTACAGCGGACAGATTCATAACAGAGCTTAGACAAAAAAGCAAAGACTGTGAGTTTGGACCAAGTGAAAACGACATGCTAAGAGACAAGCTGGTGTTTAGCATAACAAACCCGTCTCTCAAAGAAAGACTACTCCGCGAAAATGATCTATCATTGCACAGGGCAATTGAAATATGCAGGGCAACAGAGTTAGCCAAAACACAGATACAGGTAATGCAAAATGCAGCTGCTGTACAAGACTCTCAAGTGCATATTATAGAAAGAAAGACAGAATGGAAAAAACTTTCTGCAAGAAACAAAAACAGTAAGAAACCAGCAACACGACCCTGTCGCAGATGCGGAAAGAGCCATGAGCCACGCCAATGCCCGGCTTTCGGTGCAATATGTCACAAGTGTGGCAAAAGCAACCATTTTTCCAAAGTGTGCCACACAGTCAGTCACAATGAGAGCAGAGGGAAGGCAGTGCACAGCATAGTGAATGAAGCAGAGTCCATGTACATTGGCACTTTAATGCACGCTCAAGTGCATGAGATGGAACAAGTGAAAGACAGTGCGTGGTATACAACAGCCACCATCCGAGGTGTAAAGATACGATTCAAGCTGGACACAGGTGCAGAAGCAAATGTGTTGCCTGTAGACATTTTCCAAAAGATCCCAGGCCCAGTTGAACTACAGCCTACATCAACTGTGTTAATAGCTTTTGGAGGAACACGGTCCATCCCAAAAGGTGTTGTTTCTTTTAAATGCGAAACTCACAAAGCTACAGCCACATTACAGTTCTATGTGTCCGGTCATTCAGATGTGCCGATCCTAGGCAGAGCAGCATGTGAGGATATGGAGTTGGTGAAAAGGATTGAACTGCTGGCAAAAAAGTCTGTATCAACCAAAGAAGAGCTGGTCAAGATGCATCCATCAGTCTTCAGTGGGTTAGGTGAGTTTCCAGGAGTTCACCACATACATGTTGACCCGACAGTCATACCTGTGATCCATGGATGCAGAAATATTCCGCTGTCTGTTCGGGACAGACTTAAAGAAACACTTCAAGATCTTGTGCACAGAGGTGTTATATGCCCTGTGACGGAGCCCACAGAGTGGGTGAACAGTCTTGTTATCACAGAAAAGAAGAACGGTACACTGAGGGTATGTTTGGACCCTCGTGACCTGAATAAAGCGATAAAACGGCAGCACTATTCCATTCCCACTCCTGATGATGTTTGCAGCAACCTGGCAGGTAAATCCATCTTCACCATTCTTGATGAAAAAGACGGGTACTGGCAGATCAAATTGGATGAGCCATCCTCAAAATTATGCACCTTCAACTCACCATGGGGCAGATATTGTTTTCTGAGGCTCCCATTTGGTATCAAGTCAGCAAGTGAGGTGTTTCAGCAGAAAAACTGTGAGACTTTTGGCGACATACAAGGAGTACACATCATAGCTGATGACATGATTATCGCTGCCTCATCCGAACAGGAGCATGATGAGATCCTTGAAAAGGTCATTGAGAGAGCAAAGGTAGCTAATGTGAAATTTAACGCTGATAAGATCCAGTTTAAGGTCAATACAGTGACATACATGGGACACATCATCACACCAGCCGGCCTGCAGCCGCATGATGCAAAAGTGAAGGCGATCACAAACATGCCACCCCCGGAGGACAAACAAGGCCTGCAACGTCTACTGGGCATGACAAAGTACTTAGCACAGTACATTCCCAATGAAGCTACACTCACAGCGCCTCTAAGACAGTTGCTGAGGAAGGATGCTGAATGGCAGTGGAATCCCCATCATAGTGCTGCTTTAGAGAGTCTGAAGGCTGCTCTCACACGATCACCTGTGCTGAAGTTTTATGATCACAAAAAACCACTTACAATTCAGGCAGACTCATCGAAAGACGGCTTGGGGGCGTGTCTTTTGCAAGAAGGACACCCTGTGTGTTACGCATCACGAGCACTCACTGAAACTGAACAAAGATATGCTCAAATAGAGAAAGAGTTGCTTGCCATAGTCTATGCAACAAGAAAGTTCCATCAGTACATATATGGCAAGCCAGTTACAGTCCAATCAGATCATAAGCCCCTGGAGAACATCATGCAGAAACAGCTGTGCAAAGCTCCAGCACGATTGCAGCGAATGCTACTACAACTACAAAAGTACGAGCTGACTGTTGCATATACACCAGGCAAGCAGATGCACATTGCTGATACATTATCTCGTGCCACTGTAACTAAGGAGGCTGAAGATGGTGAAGACCTCTATGATGAGAAGGTTGTGCATGGCTTGGAGGCCACAGATGCGCTGAGTCCACAGACACTTCAACAACTGAAGGAGGCCACTGCAGCAGACAATATATTGCAAGATTTGCGTGAGAAAGTGGAAACTGGCTGGCCACAGAAAAGATGCAGCGTGAACAGTAACCTACACAACTTTTGGCCTATGCGTCACAAAATCAGTGCACAGAATGGAATTCTGATGGTAGGAGACAAGATAATCATACCTCAGAGTTTCAAAAAGGTCATCTTGGAAAAGCTGCACATAGCTCATCAAGGGATACAGAGAACAAAAGCCAAAGCAAGGAAATCCCTATACTGGCCTGGAATGGCGAAAGACATTACGATGATGGTGGAAAAGTGTGCACCTTGCCAACAACTCCAGCCACAACAACAGAAAGAGCCACTCATTACACATGATATTCCAGAACTACCATGGATGAAAGTGGGAGTGGATATCTTCGATCTGAAAGGTCAGTCTTATCTATTGCTTGTGGATTATTTGACAAAATTCCCAGAAGTGCTGAACTTACCTGACAAATCTGCAGACCAGGTATGGATGGAAACCTGCTGTAGTAGTGCATCAGAGAGATGAACCTCGGGCTTATACGGTAAAGACACCAGGAGGAAAGACATTTAGGAGAAACAGACGCCACTTGAGAAAGATACATAAAAGTCTGTGCAAAGTTGATGATGCTGATGAACATTCGGAAGAGATCTCCAATCAGTTGCCCAGACTGGTTGATCAGTCACCGGATAATTCTCTGATGAGAGTAGATGAACGCACTACATGCCATACTAGAAGTGGTAGAGTGGTGAAACCGCCCTCTAGATACAATGATTATGTTATGGTCAAGTGATGTCATTATCTTTGAAAATGTATGAAGAGAAAGAAAGGAGAACTGATCAATAACAAGAGTCTAAATATTATCAGAGCAATGTGAAGATACCATTAATGTTTGTAGTTATGTTTATGTATAAATTTGTGATATGGTTTTTGGTTAGTTAAATGTGTCAAATGTTCAAGTAAAGCTACAGTTTGATAAGCTTGTACATGTGCAATGGAATTTGAGTGAAGCAAGTTAAAAGTAAGTACCATACTTTAGTTGGGTTAAAAAAGGGGGATGTGGTGGATCTGGTTTGTCACTCTGTGTTTGATTGAGTTGACTTGTTGTATGACCTGATCATATGTTGATTGCTCATGTCTGAGGTGCGTGCGAAGTTAGTAAAGAGAGCACATAGCAAAGTGTCCAGACTCTGCGTGTTATTATTAAACAGAAAACACAACAGCTGGAGGGAATGGGCGATGGATATTGTTGCTAAAGCCCCTCTCCATGTAGCAGTTCCTGAACCAGCCTACCCCAAGAGCAGCAGACATGTACAATTAGACCATTTTCAAAAACCTTTACAGTCTCTAAATCAAGATTCACCGTATTTGATTCATAAGATATCATTTTTTATTAATGCACTTTTTAAAATTGTGATCTTTCTCTGTTGTTAAAGAGCCAGTTGCTTTATTAAACTTTTTAAAAAGACTCAAGATCTCATGCATTTTTGAATCAGTCTGATTTTCACTAAGTGAAATTACAGAAAACTGAATGGTGGAATGTTCGGTTTGAATTCTGTTTCTTTTTCCTGGACTTTTAGTTTATAGATCAGTTGCCATAGGTTCTAGAATGTTCTCTTTTGTTATAATGGCAATTCATTGATTGATTGATTTGATTCACCTGTTCCTTGTTTAGCACATTTGTTGTCTGTGAGTACATAGCCCTCGGTTTGAGCTACTCTTGGTCCGCTCTCGTCTTAGGGGCTGTTTGTACGACAAAAAGGGAAGACTTTATATGTGTTTTGGCTGTTCATTTACGCAAAACCTCTGTAGGTGGTCTGAGTACGTTTTGTTTGAGGGTCCATTTGTGGTTTAATTTCTTTGTGATATGTGAAAGCGATGAGGTCTTGGTCTGTTTCGTTTTGTCTTTTGTTTTTTTGGGTGCAAGTACTTGTGCTTATCGGACAGATCTTATCGAAGGTGGAAGTGTGGACATGGAAAATGCACAGAAAGCTGGGATCTGAGTTCGGTTTCGGTTGGCGTGTGAACAGGAAAGGGATCACTTCAATACTGAAGAGGACCAGAAACAGAACCAGGTTCTCTTTTGAGTCTACTGTATTGGGAACAGCAAAAGGAAAGAGCTCACTTTAAGTGAACTGGGATTGTTTTAAAACAGTTCTTTTTTAGATTGTTTTTCTCTTGCGTGTTTGTAAAAATTTGTTTTAAAGTGATTAGATCCTACTCTTCCTTTCTGCAATTAACTGTGAAAAGCGGTTACTGAACTGCATAGAAATGTATAGTCATAATATAAAATATATATTTTTAATGTATTTGTAGCATAAATATATAAACATTTGTTTCTAGTATATTTAATTTTATGTCATGCAGTACCGATTTGAGCATGAAATTATTTATGTTAGATAATTAAATATAATAATAATAATATATCGATTCCTTTAATTATGATATTTCTATATATATTTTATTAAATATTAATTAGCGTTTGAAATTATTTTTTCACATACAACAGACATGAAACATCTGGGATAAACAGTCAATTTTAGAACTACATTTTTAGTATTAAAAATATGTATTTATTATAATTTATGCTATAATAATTCCTATTAAAATTGTTTTATTTAATTTTAGAATTTACTATTAGTAAATAGCAGAAGGCCATAACTGACCAATCAGAATCGCGTATTCCAGAGAGCTGTGTAATAATTGGTGGATGAATTGTTAACTGGTTGACTCAGGTGAACACTTGCTTTATTATCAAGATAACTAACTTTATTATCAACCCTGTGTCTTTAAGAACAGGCGGTCAAAAGACTTAAATATTGAGTTGTAGCAGCTTATGTCTGAGGTGAAAGGAAGAGCGTGTATGGAAGGGTCTTGACCAGGATGGACAGAGAGGCAGCAGACGGATCAGCCCGGCCATGCGTGATCTGAGGGGAGAGTGCTGGATGGAGCCTCTAATCCCCTGGACAGGCCGCCAAGGCCTGAATCTGCCGTTAGACTCTGGCACACTACACCCTCCTCTATATATATGTCCATACAAACACATCTGAAAGTGTTTACGTGCACATCGACCCTAGTTACACATCTATGCTCAAATACTAATCATGGCTGACAGGCCAGAATGAGGTGGAGATGAGGGTCTCTAGCACCCTGATCTCAGTAATACCCGCACTAATGCCAGGCTTGTTAGGGTCTGGGCTGCAGCTGTGCCCATTGATGGGTTGTACCATCTGCCAAACAGGCCTCTGGGAGTGAGAAACATACAGAGAGCTTTAATTGGGTTCTGAGCGCAGAGAAATTGCCCTGGCGGTGTGTTCTAGCAGATAGACTAATGACAGTGCTGTGAGCGTTCTGCAGCGGAAAGGGCTGCAAATATATAATAATATATCATATATATAATATATTATTTACAATATATTACTCCAGAATTTAAAACATTTTTAAAAGTAATATGAATTTATTTTATGGTATTTATTATAATACTCTTATTATTTTAGTAATGTTAAATTATTTTATAATAAATATCATGTTTATTTATTTATTTTACTATACATAGTATAAATGTAAATTTTCACATTTTTATTTTAAGCAATATATTAAAATATGATTTAATATAATAATTAGTTTTTAATTTATTTATTAGTTCTTCAATTAAAGCAGGAAAGCATTTTTGTGAATAGACCATTGTGGTTTACTGTCTGTAAACCACCACTAATATAGACTAGGGTGCTTTACAGCACCTATTTCGATCCCTCACTCTCTACCCGTCTGTCCTCTGCTGTTTCATTCAAATCCAGGCTTTGTTGTCATTGTAGTTAACACTGGTGGCATGTGCTATGAAATCCCACACATAAACCACTACAGCGAAGTGTGTATTCCCCCTACAGAAACAGTGCTACAGGCGTCGGTTTCATCAGTCTGTTGAAGGAAGAGAGAAGAACCGCATGAAGAGCAGCGTTTGCTTTGCCACCCAGAGGCTTTGAATGAGTTACAGTAAATTTCACCTTATCTCTCCTGCCAGGTGCTTCAGGTAAACAGACGCCATCTTCGAAGCTTGCCATTTGGTGTGATGATGTGCTGAATGAGAAATGAGTCTGGCTAAGAGTAGGGTTTTGTGGGTAGTGAAATCAGTATAACAGGGGAAAGAGTTTGATTTAAAGTATAGAATATCTTGGGAAGTCTATCTAGGAAGACAGTCTGGTCTGGGAAAAGCTTTGCAAATTTTGCATAATATAATATAATATACCCATTTTCCCAATTGATGTTGTTCTCGCTAGCAACATTTATTTTTCAATTCTCATTTAATGCCCTTCTTTCATACTGATATATAATTATATGATATGATTATAAATTGCTTCCCCTCATGTACATTAAATTACACTGGCACATTTGCCTTCAAACAAAATAATTACCTTTCATCTCTTTTCCTTCTCTTGGGTTCATGAGCAAAAGGCCCCAGTTCCGATATTTGACTCCACAAGGACTATCAGCTTTAGTTTTTTTCCCAGTGACACATTGTTTTCACTGTCTTTCCCTGTAGTCACTTGTGTGATTGTGGTTGAATGGCTTTTCAAAGAGTGGAGCCTCTGGAGGATAGGCTGCACTATTTGAGTTCATGACCCCTGTTGCATTGCGGAGGGATAAGAACAATAACAAACAGGATGATGGTGGGGGAAAGGTGGATTATAACGCCTTCATCAAGCATGTATGTATGTCATTATGAATGGTGACAATTTCTCATTGCCCCAAAGTTCTCCATCATCTCAGCCTTGCCTATGAAGGAGCAAATAAATGAGGTGGTGTTTTCTTTTCTTTTCACACATGCCTCTTATGTAGATTGAGATGTCCAACCGGTATGCAGATATTTGTTTTGCGAGGTTAGCTCACATTTCTTCTGAGCATTACAACTAGCTGTTTATTGGCCTCGGGCACAACCTTTGACCTCTCTTTACTGCATGAGTTACATGGGGGGTCACTGACTTTTGACCACCCACCCATGAGAAAGTGGTGAGGCAGGGGTCAGGGTGGTTCATTGTTGGGAACAGACCAGCTGGTGTGCTGTAGTGTCTGTTGTGCTGTAGTTTAATGGACTTCCTGTGACAATGTGACGAACAAGATGGGAAGGAGTCTGGAATGAATTTGGGTTCCATTACTTGAATGGAAAAGTGCCAGAAAATACTTACAAAAACGCCAGAACCGAATGACGTTTGTTACATCAACGGTTCATGGATGGTCATTCTTACATCGATGACAACCAAATATAAACATTTAGTACTATTCAGAAACAAATTACACTTATTAGCTGGCACTTTTTAGAGAATCAAAAACAGAGGCCCTGTTTACATCTGGTATTAAGATGACTTTTGGTCGATCAGATCACTGAATTCAGGTGTAAACGGGGTCTAAAATGTTTTGATGTCAAACATATCAAACACTTCCAGAGTTAATTGAAAACACATTAGACCAGATTGTGGGCAAATGCGTTCGAACAGCCATCAAAACTGTCGGCTGAAGATCTAAGGGCCCGTCCACACAGAATCGCGTTTTTTATCGTATTGGCGTTTCGTCCACACAGATCTGCCGTTTTGGGAGACTGAACCGCTATTTTTTTAAACCGGGTCCTAAAGTGGATAAATCTGAAAATGACACCCTTGCGGTCTCGTGTGTACAGCCAATCCGTATATTTTGTGAAACGATGATGTCATCACATCACGTGTCGGCTGCGTCACACGTAACTTTGTCTTCTTTTTCTTGGTTCGTATACAGCGCGCAAGGTTATGCGCATGCTCAAAGTCTTCTTCTCCGTGTATATCTGTGGCAGAATTACAGCGCCCCATACTGGTCTGGCATAGATACTACACTGTTTTCAGTCGGTTTTAGTGGTTTCGTGTGTACGCTGATATTTCTTGAGACGACGCCGTGTTTACGGAATTTTTTTTTTAGAATGAGGAAAAAAAAGATCAGATAGGGAATGCACCGGTTTCGTGTGGACGTGGCCTAAGTTTGGTTTTGTTATTTCCATTATCTATATGAATTACACAAGCTTATTTTGTCCATTAGACCGAAAGTTCTGAAATAAAACAACAACAGACATTTACCCGCCCATAAGACCCTCCCCTCGAAGAAATCAGGATAGAAGTAGCTGAAAGTGGACAAAAGGGACAGATTAAAACACCAGCTGTAAACGGGGAAAGTGTCTCCTGCGTCTACTTGTGATCCGATTGGCCAAAACACATCTTGATACCAGATGTAAACAACAAATTTAATATAATCAAATTTCTGAATGAATGGTTCGGAATTAAGGTTATGGTTCTTTTTAGTGAATTGGAAATATGCATCAAGGCCAGTGTAAAAGAAACAAACCATAAAGAAACCAAACACACTCAGAATCAGAATATAAAGTGGAATTGGAATCCACACCTAATTCAACATGTCTCCCATCTCGGCCTTAAAGCCCCGCTGTAATTGAATGTCTTGGTAGCTGCATATCATCTTCCTGAATTTTGTCTTTAAAGCATGCCTACCAACACTGCTAAGAGAGAGTGAAAGTGAGAGATAGACAGGAGGAGAGATGTGAGTGTGTGAGAGAGCGCTCTCTCTCTGTCTAATGGAGTGATATCAGTGGTGTTCATGACTAAGCATTTGACATTTGAAAATCAGACATCAATAATCCCTCTGTGCTTTGCAGATGTCTGTGATTGATTTATCTGCCTGTACAAATGGGGCAGTGTCTCTTCTCTTCCTGTTTTAAATGAGGGGAAAAGCATTGCTGTGTTGGGAGGCAGTGTAACGAAGATGTAGCAGACCATCCAATCATTTATCTGTTTATGCATATGTCTATTTGTCCATCTATAAGTCTGTCTTTCCGTTGTTCTGTTTATCTATCTATCTGGCCATCCATAATCTATTTCTTGGTTCAGTTTCTTCATTTGTCTTCTTTTGTGTCCTTTATCAGTTCATGTCATCTTTGGTCTCTTAATAGACATAATGTAATTAACAATCCCAAGCCTTTCATAGACAGAGCATGACAGCCAATAAACCAGAATTATAATAAAAGAGTTTATTGTTATACCTGTCTAACGCTGAGTACCAATGCATTTGTGCACTAGTACGCAAATTAATTTAGTGATTTAAAGGGGACCTATTATGCCCTTTTTCAATATCTTGTTTTTGTTTTTGAGGTCTACTAGAATAGGTTTTCACGCTTGAATGTTAGCTTTATTTTTCTCATATTCTCCATTATTGCAGTTTCCCAGTCTATCAGTAATGCTCTGTTTAGTTCCTGTCTCTTTGAAGCCCCTCCTCCTGAAAAGCACAATGTGCTCTAATTGGTTATCTTGAATAGTGTGTTTTGATTGGTCAATGTCATGCCACTTACCATTACAGCGAGTTTCAACACACTTCTAAGTCAACAAGGATCTGCTCTTTAATTTTGCATACAAAGTATGCTATTAAGAACCAGTGCACACTGATACTTAGGAATGACTTTGTGCTTTGTAACCGTACAGACCTTTCTATGCTCAAGCAGCAACATTTTGCACTAAAGAAAATTAAAAAGGTAAAAAGTATAATATCCAAAATTGTCAACATATTAAAAGTTTTCTTGCAAAAAGTAGTTCTGAGATCTACCAGCAGGGGCTAACAGTGCTATGCTAACCAGCCAAACAATTGTATTGGTTGGACCAAACAATAAAACTGGAATAAAAAAGCTAGGTTTAAATTTTATTGTAAGGTGCCATTGTTACAAAGTAAATGTATAATTCAGTACTGAGTAATATTAATTAACAAAACGCACTTATTGCATGGTTAGGGTAGGATTAGGGTTTGGTTTAGGGTTAGTTGCATGGAATAATTCATCATTTAATGTTATTATTATGGTAAGTACATGTAGCATATGTAACGATGACACTGTAAAATAAAGTGTAGCGGAAACTAGAACAAGAACGTGAGCCAAAAGCACGAAATACAAACCATGGTGGTAAAAATTGCTGAAATCTTACACCATCTGTTATTTACAGGGCGAGAGTGAAAGATGTCATTTATCTTAGCCCACAGTGATGCATTTAAGCCATCAAGCCTGTCAAATTAATCGGAATATATGACAAGATGAGAAAGTAACTCCAGATAGCTGGTATTTTGTTCTAGAAAGATTCTTTGTTTCAAGTGTGCATTAAAAATTTCAGCTAACCAATGTTGAAAAATAACAGTGTTTTCAATGAGTTTGTACATGTCACTTCCTGTGGTTTGACACTTTCTCGGCTGTCAGCTAGCGGTTAGCGAGAATAGCAGTTCACCCTCTTTGCGCTATGGCTAACTGGCCTGAAGCCAGACTGTGGTTATCTTTTAACTGTTATAAAGTGTGACAGGGTAAAGATAGCCTTCTGTGCCTCTGCTTCTTGTCACATAAACACTTCCAGTAAAAGAACGAGAAAAGGAAGATAAAGCAGAAAAATGTCAAAGAGGAGGAAATTAGTGGTACATTGCAGTGAAAGATAAGCAAAAAAATTGCAAAAGATGGGAGGTAGGGAGATGAGTGATGCGCTGATAGAAACGCGCCTGCTGACAATATCCTCAGCAGTGGATTGTATTCATTTATCATACAGCACTTCAATGCAGATTAGCTGTTTCATAGTTGACATATTGTTTAGTCCACTTATTCCAGCTTATTCTGGTCAATAACTAGCTAGGAATACAGACTACTGAGAGCATCAGAGGAATAATTTCATAACCTTCCAATTAAGGTATGAAAACGTTATATAAATGTTTTAAAAACTCTCTCTCTCTCTATTGGTAATGGGAACATCAAGGGAACACTACATTTTATAATTCTTCAAAGGTAATATAAATGTTTTTTAAAAAGTACAAAATGTAAAAATGTTAGACAAACATCCAATTACATAAAATTCCATGAATGATGAAAAAAACTGTTTTTCTGTTAATATTTTGAGAACAGTATTAAAGTCCAGATAACTTTGAATGAGCACTATATTAACGTTACTGGTCGTTATAACATGACATAATGTATCAACTTATCATATCAGCCAGATTTATAAAAAGTAAAAAAGAAAAGTTAAAGATGTCCGTATGAAGTATGCATGGTCCATGTTTCTACTATGTGTTCAAGAATAGGAATAACGGAGGAAATAAGGCAAATTTTGGCTATTTCTTTGGTAAATCTTATTAATGCCAAAATGTATTGAAAATATTTAAATCTGACGAATTTTTAATAAAATGTAGCATCTCACTCATTGACAACCATATAAACATTGCGCACTTTGCTTCCCTCTTTGAACTTAGTAAACTAAAACGTGAACTAAAAAATAAGTCTGCCAACTATTACTAACAAGAGATGAAAATAAAGAACATTGAGCCTAATGTACTGTAGTATTACCCAATAGGATCAACGAAACACCAAAATCCAAATTAAATTATCAAAGTTGAATCGCTCCAGCAAACAGGAGAGAGGCGATCGATGATACTGCCATGAGCATCTAAAAAAACAGAACCCACTATTGAAGAATATAAATTAGAAATCCCAGATGACATTACACCACTTTTGAGGAAGGCCGCTTGTGAACGTAGAGGCCATTTACACAACACCTCTTTTAGACAATGATGAACTGAAGATGGAAAGGTTTTCTTTTTGCGTTCTCCACATACAGACGTTAACATCATTAAAATTGATCCTCATAAATGCTTGAAAACAGTGTATTATTCATGTCAGGCCAGTAGTTTGCAATGCCACTTTGTAAATAAACACTATGCACTTACAGACAGAATACGCATGCATCACCATTGTAACTGTTTTCACAAAATCTTAGCAGAATTTTTATGGCCAAAAAATAAAAAATAAAAAATAACTTAACAGTCACTGCAGAAATTGTTCTGTCAATGACCTGACCAATTAGGAAACTCCGGTATCAAAATGATCTCAGAGTGTTACGGATCGAGGAGACGGACGTGCGGAAAACAGGAGGCAGGCAAGGCGGGATCCAAAACTCAAACTCACTTTAATAATAATAAACGAAAACAAAAGACTTTAAATACAAACTCATGTGCATAGAACTAAACAAAACAAAACTCATACTCTGGCAAGACTCGGGAGACAGGCAGACAGGACATCCACACAACACATAACCTCGACAACAAACTTCAACCATGACAAACACAATGAAAATGCAAGAGTGATTATTACACGAGGGAATGACAAACACCTGGGTAGACTAACGATTAAGTGATCACACGACAGGTGCAGGGAGTGAAACAAGGACCTTACAGACAGGAAGTGTACAGATGACACAACTGACAGGAAGTGTTCCCAAGACCTCACCAACAGCAAGTGACAAGTGACATGACACACAGGAAGTGAAACAATAACAAGACTGACTTTAAGTGATAAAGAAGACTCAGACAGACAGGAACAAATGTTACACAGAGTTTAAATCAATTAAGTAGCAAAATCATATTAACGATAATTTCAATAGCAATATTTTTACTGTACCAACTGTCTAACAGCTAAGAACTGGTGATACTGGTGAACTGCACACCCAATGCACCAGATAGTGAACAGCTGAGACATTTGTTGTACAGTAAGTTATTTATAACATTTCACTTTTCTTGCCCATTCTCCACAAAGACATAGGATTAAATAGGGCGCCCGGAAACTCACAGCACCGTATGCTCACCTGTGTCTGCCACAAGTTCACAGATAACATGACAAACTCTAGAAAAGTATCGCTCTGCTTCATGACAGTACCCTTTCCCTCTACTCCACACAAAACTCTCAAATTAAGACTTTGTTTTGAGAGGATTAGAAAATTGAACAGAACCACATACTGAATCCAAAAAAATCCTATTAATTCTTCATGCCACCTGTGCTGACAGCTGTAGGAAGAGACAATGGACCTGTTTCCTGTGCAGATTTTTCACACATGGATGTATTTGGAAGATCAAAAAGACCAATGTTTCCTAACCCTTTCCTGTTCTCTTATCTGACCCATCCAGTTCAGGTCTTGGAGTGGTAAGCTACTAATCAGCCAATGAGTTGAATCAGGTCTGTTTGATAAGCGAGAATTAGAAAATGTGTAGCATTGGTTTGCCAGGATCAGGATTAGGAAATACTATTTCAGGGATTTCTGAATGAATTCTCAAGGTTTCACAGTTACCTATTGACTCTGCCTAGGGCTTATTGTAGCTGCATGTTACCCTGAGGAGACTTTATCTCTGGGTCCGGTGTAATTGGGCTGGTTTCAGGTTCACTTGACTCTGACTGGACGCGTTTCTTCAGGGTGTTTAAACGTATACAGCCATTCTCTATTATTTACTGTGCAGAACTTCACTGTGGTATTATGAAGACTTTCCACTATTCCAGAGAACTTCTCAGTTTCACAGTTACCTATTGACTCCACCTAAAGCTACAACAGAGATACCAATCTCTCATTTCCTCGTAAGCATTCATTGCATAAACCCAATACCTCGTAAACACAACTTTGGACTTTGATAATCCTGCGCTTGATCATCTAAAAACAGTTTAATTAAGCTGCTTTCAACTTCACCTGACCCCAACTGAACACATTTCCTTGGGGGTGTTTACAAGTGTGCCACCCTTTTCCAATATTTGCTATGCATATTTTTCACATTTCAATGTACTCAAAAGATTGACTCAACAGCACCTTCCACTATTCCAGAGACTTCTAAATGAAATCCCAGAGTTACCTCTTGACTCTACCTAAGGTTACAAAGATACCAATCTTTCAGTTCCCCTCATTTGCTCATTGTAGCAGCCCGGTTTCTTTCTTGGATGAACTCGGATGATCGACTCAACAGCACCAACCACTATTTCAGATTACTCTGAATTTCACAGTTACCTCTTGACCCTACCTCGGGCAACAAAGGAGATTCCAGTGTCCCAGTTCCTCTCAGAACTGGACTAAACTGGACCACCCGTAGGCCAACACACCTCTACCCCATCTGTGAACCCATCTGTCTACCACGAACCCACAAAGGTCATAACGACCCCCTACATTTATGGTACGCACACATCAACCTCACATAGTTTTTATCTGTTGGGCACTATCTTATTTTGTACTTGCCACAACTTTTTCCTTTTGCTGATCACACCAACCCCTTTATTTATTTGTTTGCAGTGTCTAGACTAGGGGTAGGCAAAGCCGATCCTGGAAAGCCACTGTCCTGCAGAGTTTAACTCCAACACACCTCAACCAGCTAATCAATGTCTTCAGGATTAATAAAGCTACAGGCAGGTGAGTTTTTTAGGGTTGGAGTTAAACTCTGCAGGAGCTTACTTCAAGTTATAGTCAACTACATATTTACCGTATTTTCCTGCATATAACCCGCGGGTTATACCAGATTTTACAAACCCCGCAGAGGGTTGCGGGTTATATAAGGGTGTGGGCTATATCTTTTTTTTTTTTTTTTACATGTAATAATATTTCAATATATTTGTGTTTTTTTGGCAGTATTTTCTTTCGGTTTTTCTTTCTTGTGAGGGTTGTTGTCTCTGGCGCTTGTACGATCACTCTGACAGCTGGCGCTGATAGGCTGTCTGACCTGTCAATCATGCAAGAAGACGTGATTGGCTGTGCTGCCATGAGGGCGGGCTCTTCTCATCTCATCCGATGGTCAACATGCTTCTTAAAGGACGTGTTGCTGCACAGCGGGAGAGACTGCTTTTTCTTTTTGTTCTGATTCTGACTTGTGTTTGTTTTCTTATTGTTTGAATTTCGCGCACAAGCACTGTGTAAAGAGGCTGAACAGTTATGCATAATTGACGTCGAGCAATATTCGAAATTCAAAATGTGAACTTACACAAAAAAGTTAATCTATGGGTGTGGGTTATATAAGGGTGCGGGTTATACCAACGATTTTTTACGCAAACCCGTGGGCTATATGAGGGTGCGGGTTATCTGCATCTGCGGGTTATATGCGGGAAAATACGGTGCTATAAAGTTCATTTGTCAGGGTTTGCTTGTCCCTGGCCACTTCTTTTTTCTTTCTTTTTTACCTATTAAGATATTGTTCTGCAGATCTTGTCTCGTCTTGATTCACGGTTAGATACAATTAAACGTTTATGAATAGATTCACATTCAAGAAGTCTGTTGTATGTGGAAATCCATGTTGGCCATGGCAAAACCAGACATTTGACAAATTAAGTTTTTTTTATTGTAATCAAAACAACTTTTCTGTTTATTTCTCCTTTTTAAAAACAAATATTTGACACTGTGCCAGAACCATGTCTTGTCTTGTTCCAATGGTCTAATATTCCGTTGTTTGACAAGCGTTTAGGGCAGGATCTTATTTCACACGTCTTTCACACACAAAGTGCATTTTTTTGCTGATTGACTCTTGGTGAGAATTGTCAGAAAAACACTTTTTCGTGTGTTTTGAAGACGTCCAAAGCATTTGTTGATTATTTTGGGGGAAGAGCATAGTAAAATTGGGTAACACTGGGTGTATTTTTTGGGCCTTGTTTTCTATATGTTCCTTTACGTTCCTTTCTATATGTTCCTTTCTATATGTTCCTCTATATGTTCCTACTTTATTTACATTTGTATTGGAATACATAAAACAGAACCTAGATCCATATAAAATATGATTAAATTTACCATATTTCAAATGCTATTATGAAATTACATATTAGGTGACCTAATTAGGTCAAAAAAGCAATATAAGTTTCAACTAATTACATTTAAAAAAATAAAATAAAATAAATTATATTGCAGATGACATGCAATTAAGTGTCTGAAAACATTACATTCTGTTTTTTTTCAGTATATTATTTCAAAGTGAATTATTTCCAAAACAAATGCTCTTTTTTAAATTTATGCTACCATGTACCAGTACATTTTCATGAGGGTGGGTCCTTTTTATTGAATAGAATTATATTAAAACATGTATTATTGATATTTAAAATTAGACTTGAAACCAAATTACAATTGCTCAGTTTCTTGCAAATAAGTTTTTATAATGACTTTAATATGATAAAGTCATTATTATTGCCATTATTTCATCATAGCGGATACATGTGAAACTAAAGTATCATGATAATGTCTACTTTCTAGGACAGCCTTCATTGGAAGTGCACTTTTGATCCCTTAAATTCTATCTAGATCGGTAGCTCACTCAGTTTTGGAAGAGAGCTTGTATTTCTCTTTCTCTTTAAGGGGTTTGTTGAGGCATGAAATGTGTAGCAGGCGAAAGTAACCGCACACTTCCTTTACTGTCACATCCTATTACAGAGCAACACCAAGCCTTAACCTCGTAAATAAAACAATCAATGAATCTTTACCATGAGTCACTTGAGTTGAGAGGAAAAGATTCTAACCTTGTCTGATGCCATTATAGCAGGTGATGTGAATTACTCAAGGTTTTGTATACAATTTAATAACTAGGTATAGCATTTGTATTGGTTATTAGCTCTCTTTTTTTCCTAAGTCATAATCCATAATAATAATACAATATTTTTTAATGCAATTTCCATTGAAACTTGTACGTCATGTATTTAAATATATTTGTGATTACATTTGTAATTATATTACAAATGATATTATTTTATAATATTCTACTTATATTTATGAAATTGTAATTTAGTAAATTTAAATATACTTCCTTTAAATATTTTACTACACACTACAGTTAAAATTATAATCAAGATCTTTAGTGCTCTAGTATGTTAAACAACACTTCAAAACAAGTGTACTTTAAAAAATTTTTTTATATATATATATTATTAGAATATAATTATTTAAAATGTACTTAAAAGTACAACTTGATGTTATTACAAAGCACTATTTTTATGCGCTAAAACAGTCATAATGTGTAGCTAACATACAAACTCTATTGAATTTAAATCTGTTAGCAGGCATGAGTCTCTCTTTTGCTTCACACAGGAGCGCTATTTTTGTTACGTGTGGAATTTCTGACAGCTCACTAGGTTTAGGATGAGATAAATAACCTCTTAATTGACTGATTTGGAACACTCTATAGACCTTATGCATCAGAAAAACAGCGTGCAGCCATTTTTAGAATGTTGTCTTTGAACCGTTTTTGCGGTAGCTCTGTATATTTCTATGGCATCGCTATCAAAGAGTAATTAGCTTGTGAAGTGGATTTACTTATTGTAGAGTTAACGAAAGTTATCATGAGAATTGTAATGTTTGAAATGGATGTCATAACTGATGATTTTAAAACAAGGTTCATTCATTAATCTATAAGATTTTACCTTCATGCTTTGGAAATACAGACCAGAAGACAGAACGCAATGAGTGCAGCACTTTTCAACTGTGACAAGATGATTGACAGGGCAGTTTAAATGGTAACAGGATGCACACAACAAATGTCCCTTTAAGACAAGTCATTTCACTTGTCAGCCATCTTTGAATCATCTCCTATCTCTTTGAAATGGGGAAGCATTAAACTGTTTGCAAGCCGATTAAATGTCATATTTGAAACCACCAATGAAATCTGACATCAACCATCTCATACATTTTGTTTCTTAACATTCGAATTATGACAAAAAAACTGCATTTTTCAGGCAGGACCAGATGCATGTCTGAAAGTGTGCATCTCAGAACACTGATGCTATGTCCAAAATCGAGTACCCTACTACATAGTATATGAAAAACAGTACGCCAACAGAGTGGTATACCCGAATACACAGTTTTCGAAAAATAATAGGTGAAAATTTACCTGGAGGACCTAGTACTTCCTGCAAAATTCTGAATTGTGCATAAATTTATGAATGGCAGTGAAGTAAAAACTGATTCTGGTAGGTCATATGATGAAGACAACAGGGTGAATGTGATACAGTGACTGTTTCTACAGGAAGTAGAGTTTCTAATGGTAGCTGTAGTGAACTGGCTCTTTTCTTTGGAAGACAGGACATCTTGAACATTGCACTTTCTCCCATAGTAATTCGAGTCTTTCTGTAATTATACATTATATATAATTCTGTATAATTATGATGAAGTAGTATGTCCCAAAGCTTGTCTACTCCTCTGCTACACACTGAACAGTATGTACTTTTTCTTCACAAAACAGCAGAGTGTAAGTAGGCAAATAGGGAGGCAGCAGTTTGATATTAGCATGTTGCTAAGCTAATGCTACAATAAGCAATAAAATACAAACATAGCACATTCAAATATTGGTTAAAACAGTCCTGAAAGAGTGTGTTGATGTTTTCAGTATTTCATTGATAAAATGTGTATGTATTAAATGATCCCTGGTCTATTTTTCCACAGAGCTCATATCCACTGTGAGATTCACTTCTCTGTGAATGATACATGCGATTCGAATTTGGCTACAAGATTTCTTAGGAGGCAGAATAATTAAGTTGACCTTGTATTAAATAGTTTATTATTTGTATCAAAAATATAAATTATACATAAAATAAAATCTTCCTTGACTTGCTTCTGAGCATTAAATCCATCAGTCTTTAGAGTCAGAGAGGTTGTTTTACCGCAGGTTATGTAGACACTCTCTCCTCCTGTGTCTTGTGTTTGCGATACAGACATCCATTCTTCATTCAGACAGTTGCCTTGGAGCAATCTGAGGTTAAATGCCTCGCTTGATGGCACAATTTTTGACATGTCCCTCAGCAATTCTTTGCTTTTTGTGTTGATGGCCCAGATCTTCCACCATCATGCTATCACCACACAATGCACCATCAGTGTTTCTATCACAAAAACACATATACATAAGCTTTTTCATCATCTTCTTTCTGACAATGCCTCACTTTGGATCAAAAAATTCAACCAGCAACTGTTAAATAATACATCGCTATAAATTATTCAAACGGCAGTACTTTGCTGCAGTTTTAGTCCTTTAGATTTTTACCAATAGCTGAACTTAATTATAAAAATAGACAATTCTGAAGGTTTTGAGGATGCGAAACTGCTCTGCCACGCATTTCAATCACCAGTCAGAAGATATTTGATGTTTAATGAACAGTTAAGATTGGCAAGATTTTAGACCAATGAGATTTCACTATGGGCGGGGCTTCTCCGTCTTGCTCTACCGAAATTAGTGTAAAGGTGCGTTCACGCCATGTCTGAATCACCAAAATTGCGAGATTCCGACTTGTAAAAAACGTTCACATCCTCGAAGAACTCATAAATACATACAAACCATAGAAATGCATAATTCTATCTTAGAGGAATCGAACAAATGTCCTTCTGAGTAGAACGCCACAGCTTGTCATCTTGTAATTACGAAATGACGTTAACACAGCAGAAATTTGCCTTTTATCGTTTGCTGCTTTATTGTGTCACGTCTGGTAAGAACTTACAATAAAGACCAACTAAACCAACTATAGCAGTGTTAAACTACTGCTATTTTTAATCATATTTATTATTATAATCAGTGTCAAACCACTTTTAAACATTCTCAGAAAAACAAAATCTCTTCCAGATTACAGTAGTTATAGCATGAACTCAGCATAAGCTGAAAAGCTTATTGTGGGTTGTGGTGCTCGGTGACTGACGTCTGTCAAACTAAAACATTTAAAATTCACCCTGGTAAAAACTTTTAAATTTTTTTTTGTGATATCAACTTCAAATTTGGAACACAACTTGGTTAGGCATATCAATCCAATCTATATCCAAACTGTACCTACTGTACGAGGTGACGGTCTTATATGATGTGAATCATACAAAAATGTACGATTTTTAGCAAAGAGTGAACACGAAGGTCCAGCCCTAAATATACCCGTCACTGGGGCGTAAGCAGATCGTACAAAACACGTAATAAGATCGAATTACCCACTAATTCCCCCAAAATACATTAAAGAGTTACGAATTACTTCCGAGATTGTGTTGATTTTCTCAATTGTTTTGTAAAATGTATATTTGTATAAAATAAAATAAAAATATATTTTATTCTGAAAAATAGAATAATTGTATTGAATAACAAACAAATAAACATTGTTTTTATAAAAATATTTTCTAACAGCAATTGTTTTTTTGTAGCAGAGCTTGTTTATATTCTCTAATAAATTATGCACAAGCCATACAATGATGTCACAAGTCATTCAACAGAAGAACGTAATCATAAATATTACATGTGTTTGCTGCAACTGCATGCATTTATTTCATGTGTTTGTAAACGTATTTATGTGTGTGAGAGGGGAATAGGAAATACAGTGTCTTTATATTTGCTGGTGTGTGTGTGTGTGTATGTGTGTGTGTGTGTGTGTCTGTGTATGTGTGTGTCTGTGTGTGTCTATTTGCGTGTGTGTCTGTGCATGTGTGTATGTGTGTGTGTATGTGTGTGTGTGTGTGTTTGTCTGTGTATGTGTGTGTCTGTGCATGCGTGTGCGTGTGCGTGTGTGTGTTTATTTGTGTGTGTGTGTGTGTGTGTGTCTGAGAGAGAGATCTTCTCTCAGGGCACAGTGGATATCCTGACATCCTGCTGTTATCTCTATTCCCCCCTCTCTCACTCTCATTCACGCACTGAATGGGCTCACGACCGGGTTCCTGACCGCCGTTGCCACAGCGACCGTGTCAGACACATGCTACTTTCTCAATAATTACTCAACAAGGGAGAGGAGGTGAGTGGAGGGCTGGAGAAAGGAGGGAAAAAAGGCAGAGGAGAGGATGAGAAAGAAGGCACTGCGGGCCATGAACCATTTGCACAGAATGGATGATTAAAAGAGAGATATGAGTGGAAAGAAGAGAGATGGGAGGAGAGGAAATGAAATGAAAATGGCCATGTGTGTGTCTTGATGTAGTAATGTGTGTATGTATCATGTTGAATCATATTACACACATTGAGGACAGGTGCAGGAGTAGTGTTTTTAAAAATATATATACAGTATTTAAATTTTTATCGTTATAGAGGAAAAAATCTGCAAAATAAAAAATAAGTATTGAACTATTTGACACTTTATTTAACATAAATTATATGGGTTAATACATTTTTAATTAGCATATAATATTAATTATATATATTTTTATTTATTTGCACTTTTAACAATTATAATTTTAAAATACTTACAATGACGCAAAATGCCACAAGCCAATTTATAGATTTGAACAGGAAACCAGTCATCAGAAGAACCTTTAAGACACAAGGTGAATTCTGAGGAAACATGACATGCCAAAAATACAACCACGTATATTGTCAGAAATTAAAAGGAAGTTGTTTGAACTAGATACAGAAATGTTTCTTTAAAAACAACAAACAGCATCATTATGTCCAAAATCAATATCAAATGTATGTCAAATGAAGCAAAATGAAGCTGAAATTAGAGACAAGAAATGAAAGTTGCTACTTTGATATAAGACTGACTCAAAATTATTTAAGCACAAACAATGTAAAAAAAAAAAAATACATGAAATGTTGCAGTGACACTGTACATCAGGAGATTTAAAGATGGTGGATAAATTTGGAACTTTTTGATATTATAAATATGAACTCAAACAGGAAGAACTTTGATGTTTGCTTCACAGAGCATTGTCTGAAAGTTTAAAATAGTTTGGAAAGCGTGAAGTCAAACGTTTTTATAGTCAGCATTAAAGCTTTAATAGACAGATAGACTGAGAGATTCAAAGTAAACATTGTCAGACCACCAGATAGAATAAAACAAAGAGAGAGAGAGAGAGAGAGAGAGAGAGATAGATAATAAGATAGATAGATAGATAGATAGATAGATAGATAGATAGATAGATAGATAGATAGATAGATAGACATGTGTTCATTTAAATGACTTTTTATAAAATTAAATTAAATTTTATTTGTATTGAGCTTTTCACAATTCATATTGTTTCAAAGGAGTTTTAAAGATAATACTTGCTTCATTGGTTTAGGAAACAATCTAGGGTAGTGACATATTATAAAAAGATGGTGTATGTCAAAGATTGTGTGTGTGTGTGTGTGTGTGTGTGTGTGTGTGTGTGTGTGTGTGTGTGTGTGTGTGTGTGTGTGTGTGTGTGTGTGTGTGTGTGTGTGTGTGTGTGTGTGTGTGTGTGTGTGTGTGTGTGTGTGTGTGTGTGTGTGTGTGTGTGTGTGTGTGTGTAACTAATTATGTGATCTGAGCTTTTTGGTGAGCACCAAGGTCAAAGCAGCGAGGTGCATAAATGCATTGTGGGATGCTGGGAGATTGTGTTCCCGCTGAGTAGAGATAAATCATGTCAGTTCCACACACACTCTTTAAAGCACCAGGCGCACATGTGCCGCCACACCACCATTCCTTCCTGTAGTCGCTCTTCGTCTTCCTCCACTGTGTGTGTGTGTTTCACAGCTGCAGGTGCCCCGGTAATCAGTTAACTGCCATGCACACACACACAGACACATGCACAAACACACACGCGCACACAAGCACACACACACACACACACACGTGCAGACAGACACAAAAACAGACACAGATTAGGCTGCAGGTACCGTTTATACCACACGCATAAAAGCATCCTTCTCTCCTCACCATTAGCACAGTGTGTCATTTGATCACGCATTAGGCACACACACATGCATACTAACTCAAGGTTGCCCTGCAGGTGTATTGTGTTTGTGTGAGTGTAAGTGTGTGTCTGTGTGTGCTCAGAATTATTTGGAAGGCTTATGTATGTGGCAGGTTTTAAACACTTCCTCATCTTATCTTTCTGAAAGACAGACTATGGTTTAACCTTATGAGAATACAGACTTACATCATTTTTACATCTTCATTTATTTGCATAAATAACTCTGCATTATTTAGAGTGAGCTTGGCTTTTTCATATGTGATTCTGTTGTTTAGGAGCCATGTTAAGTTAAGTCCTTGATTGTTGTCTTTTTGTATTGGTAGCAAGAAATGATAGAGGTATCAAATCTTGAATACAAACTATATATAAAAATAGACAGAAAGAGAGAGACTGAGTGAAATCTCATACATATACAGATTTTTATGTTTGTGAGTTTACATATTACATATACATGTTATTATATCACATACATTTACATTTTATCATTCCTTTAAGATGAACACACACTCTTTTTCTCTCTCTCTCTCTCTCTCTCTCTCTCTCTCTCTCTCTCTCTCTCTCTCTCACACACACACACACACACACACACTGAGTTCTCATAGACAACTATTATGATTGTGAATTTATTACATATAAATGTAATAAACTCATTCCTTTGATTCATTAAATCATAATTTAATTGAGATAGGTATTTCTGAAAATGTGTGATTATTTTGAAACATAAAATTATATAATAATAATAGTATATAGTTGTTGTATAATTTATGATCTTATACTGAATGCATATATATATATATATATATATATATATATATATATATATATATATATATATATATATATATATATATATATATATATATATATATATATATATATGTAATCATAATAATTAAGTATATATATATATATATATATATATATATATACAGTATATATTTAACATAAACAATGTAGTCTTCAGTTGTATCGTTTTTAATTGGTTGAGTATGTTAAATTAAATTATATGTATGTTTAATTATTTAATTGATTGTTAGGTCTACATTTAAAATGATGACCTTTAAATTAATAACAATAATAAAATAAAGCTCACTGATTTTTCTGATGATGGTCACATGACATGCAATTCAAAACACAACTAAATCATTTATTTTTAAATGATTTATTTACATTGAAAATGTTTAGAATTTAGTAACTTTAGTTTATTATTATAGCTTTTCAATAAACCTACAAACCCCAGTCTGGAAAAACTTAGATTTATTGTACAGTAATACCTTGGTATACGAGCAAATCGGTGTACGAGCATTGTATCGGTGTGCGAGAGAAAATTTCCCTCACCCAGCGCATTTTTGTGTGGAAAAGTCTTAATGCTCAGCATCGTCGCGCACATTTTTACTGGAAATATCTTAAACACAGCCTCTCATAAAACAGTCATGCGGTTCCAACCCCTTTATCACCCCATAACTCATTCATTCTCTGTCGCTCGGTTTGGTTGCATCATTCACCTCAGTGCATTCTTTTATAAGTGTTTTAATTGTATTCGCTAATATTAATTTTGTGATCGCTATTGTTCACGTAGTGAAAAATATATGTAGCATATAGAAAGAAGGTACGAAATCCTCCCTATAAGCAGTAACTGTCACGGCTCATGAATTCATTGTCTCCTAGTTCTGCCTGTATGTGTGTGTGAGTGGGGGCGTGGTCACTGATCTCGCGCACCTGATTCTCATTTCATTTGCCTATTTAGTTCACTTCTCTCCACTCCTGTGTTGTCGAGTCTGGTTGTGCTCGAGCCGTCTCTGTTAGTGCTTGCGCTGTCCCTGGATATGCCTGTGTTCCACGACATTCACTCAATTATCACTTCAGCCCATTGTATCCCTGCGCCACCAGACATTGTTTGTTTTCTGCGCTATTATAATAAATTCACTCATTTGCGCTTGAATCCGGGTTTTGTCTTTTCCCTTACTGACAGTAACCGTCCCCCTCCTCTCGTCTCCATCAAGGCTACGCTAAAGTGCTTTACAGTTACTGTCAAGTATTTTTGGAGTTTAATTGTCAATTATTAATTCTTATTTATATGAGATCTTGATGATTATCATTTTAACTGTAATTAATAGGGTAAAACAAAACCAAAATATTTAAAATGGGCATTTATGGTCGTGTGGAACGAATCGATTGATTTTTTGTGCATTCTTATGGAGAAAATTGTTTTGGTGTATGAGGATTTTGGGTTACAAGCTCACTCTTGGAACGAATTAAACTCATAAACCGAGGTATTATGTTCTTTCTCTTTGCATTGGTACAAGATTATCCTATTCAAATCACCTTGATTATGGGGTTAATTCAAAAGTAATCTGAAAAACCTGATTAAATTACCTTAAATATAGGTAATGGATTACATTAGTATCTAACCATTTTGTCAAGCAATTTGCAATCAGTAACTGATTAGTAACCTACCAGCAGTTAAAATGATGACTTTGTTTGTAATATATTTTTTACACACACAGAGAGAGAGAGAGAGAGAGAGAGAGAGAGACAGACAGAGACAGAGACAGAGACAGAGACAGAGACAGAGACAGAGACAGAGACAGAGACAGAGACAGAGACACAGAGACAATGAGACAGAGACAGAGACAGTGAGACAGAGACAGTGAGACAGAGACAGACAGACAGACAGACAGAGACACACTTTGTCACACACACGCAGACAGAGAGAGAAACACTGGGTGAGTTTACAGACAGATTTTTATATTTGTGAGTTATAAATAAAACAATAGCAGCAAACAAAACAGCCTTTTTGTTGGATTTTAGGAGCCTACAGACACAGATTTTTCAGTTTGTGAGTTTACATATTGCATATACATGTTATTATATCATATCATATTATTCCTTCGAGATGAACACACACATAAACACACACACACACTGAGTGAGATCTCCTATAGACAGTTTTTATGATCGTGAGTTTATTACATATTACATATCATTCCTTCGAGATGATCTCTCTCTCTAGAGAGAGAGAGAGATATCGTACATATACAGATTTTTATGTTTGTAAGTTTACATATTACATATAGGCTACATGTTACTATATCACATACTATCATTCCTTTAAGATGAACACACACACTCACACACTGAGCTCTCATACAGACAGCTTTTATGATCGTGAGTTTATTTCATATGATCATTCCTTCGAGATGAACACACACACACACACACACACAAAGTGACTCTCCCTCGGTGTGGCCTGACCCCCGTCAGTAGGAGGTCCGTCACCCTTGACCGGGGCGGATCAGTGGAGCAGGTGCTGCTGCTGCTGCGAGTCTCTAAGCGCCGCCTTCGCTCCCTCCACTGCGGCTCACTCGCGCTCCCGACCGCTGCGCCGCCGCCGCCGGACCAACGCCATGGATTTACTTCACCACTAGATACGTGGGAAACACGCTTTTCTTCCGTGTTGAGGTGAGTTCTCGCAAGCGGGCTGGGATAAAGCCGCTTCGGCTGAAGTGAGCGCTGCTTTCGGGCGCGTTTGTTACGGACACCATCGCGTGCCGGATGAGCTGCGTGATGTGGGGCGCTTTGTTTTCACTCATAGTCTTTCGTGGTCCATCATGCAAGTGTGCAATTATCTTCTTATTAGTCATTTCTATTTCTATTCACTTGGGTTTCAGCTGTTCTAGTTTGAGCCTGGGGTTCTAAGATCTTCCTTGAGCGGGATTGATTTTTATTGGCTTTGTTATTAAAAAATGATCTGCTTGATGTGACCTTTGGCTTTCTTTGGAGGCTCATTCATATTCAAAACTGTTTAACAGTCTTCTCTGTGTTAAATGTTGGATTTTCGGGGGCTGTGAGTAAGTGCTTAGGGAGTCATGGTGAGTTACATGACCTTCTGCTTTTCTATCACCTCAAGGTTAATTTTATATCCATCTCTTCTGGATCTTGTGCAAATTAGTCTAATAACACACAGTTTGATGTGGGTTAGTGCGGAAAAAAACGCCTAATGGATAAGCCTGATCTCATAAAGCGCACACACACACAGAAAGAGAGAGCTCACTAAAACATTTTAATGTCATTTTTAGACAGATCTTAGTGCAAAATATGAAATAAAGGGCAATATTTATTGGCCAGACTGATTCATCTGCTATATTTTTGGCCAATTTGAGATTTACAGACAGTCTTGTCTATGGATAATCATCCTTTTATGAATTTGATGTAAAACAAGCATTTCAGAAATGTCCTGATATTGGCATTTAATTGTCGGTTCAACTTCGTAAAAATATCAGTATCGGCCAATTAAAAACCCATGCTGTTAAAGCATTAACTGTTAGTTTGGTCACATCCTGTGAGTTTCACACGTATAGATGTGAAGTTTTTGGTGTCTCTTGTTTCCTCTTCTGGCTTTTCGTGTGGTCAAATAAATGTCAGTGTACCATGGAACGTCATATTTACCCAGCAACCTGTCTATATATACCTATGTGTTTACAGACAGAGTGTGAGCTGCATTATCCTGTCCCACTGAAAGATATTTTTTAAATAACTAACGGCTGAGGTTTTATTTGATTAGGTGCAAAACTGAAATGGGACTTGTAGTTTTGCGTTAAACCGGAAAGACTGGATGAGTTGGATGCTACAAGAAGGAGTTGTTAAATGAGAAGCTACAGTAATTACACACGAACAAAGCCGCACATTACGGCTTCATTAAGTCACAACTGAAAAAACTTTAAAAAAAAAAAAAAAAATTCTAATATCTCAGCTTGATGCCGAAGCACAATGTAAGTGTAATATGCCGATAAATACAAGCTTGTTTTGTGGTCCAATATTACACGAACAGTTTGATTGTTACATGTATCTTGGGAGAGGATCATCGAGGTGTGTGTGTGTGTGTGTGTGGTGGTGGTGGTGGTGAGGGGGGACTCCTCATTGACCATCTGACTCCACTAGACTCATATTTGCTCATTAACCAGCTTGAGTACGGATATTTTTTATGTTCTTGAATGCTGATTTGACCAGTCGATCGTTGCTCTTTGACCTTTACAAGCTGTTAAATTTGCCTGAAAATGCCTTAGAGTGTTGTAGGATAATGATACAATTAAATTATTTTATGCAAAGCACAACTTTGGGTAAACCAAAGTAATGTTTACAAAATAATAATGTAAAATATATGCATTTAAAATTCTATATTATATATGTAGTAATCACTTTTATTCAAGGAACATAAGCAATTTGCCATTATTTCTTGTAAAAAAGCTAAAAATCTATTAAAACTTAAAGTAATTTTATTGTTATTTAATATGTTATGACTTTATTATGAGAAAGCCCGGCTGCACCGTAACTTCAACCGCTTGGTTTGTGATTCAATAGCTGGAGTAGTCTTTTTGATAATCCCTGGTTTTCCGATTTATTAACAGGGTGTTGTGGATGGATTATAAAACGAAAAACCTTGTGCCAAGTGTATGTGTTTGTGTGAGTGTGTGTGTGTGTACTGTAGTCAGCAGTGTTAAACCCTCAGAGAGCGACTGTATTGGGATTAGCTCAGATTTCTGCTGCTCCTTTAACCGATGTTCGTCAGCTGCTATATGTATTTACACAAACACATCATGTGTCTGTTGGACTGAAGTGACAGAAGAATGTTAATACTATTATAAAAATGTTCTGCCATCTAAAAACTCAATTAATGTGGCCTGACTTAATGACCAAAAACATATGCCTCCAGTTGTCCAAGAAAGAAAAGTGACAAGAATTGAAAAGACGAGAAGAACATAGTTTTTTTTATCCTACGTTTGACCTCAGAAACCCTAGATATTCAAAATGAACAATCAGCACTGCATACATAGTGACAGTGGGCATATTCCCAATGCATAAACACTTACCCAGCATACTTTGATGTCTGTCAGCAGTTTTAGGGCCTTACAGATGCCAAGCATCCCTTTAGAGATGGGACAGTGGGGGTTGTAACAAAAGCTTTCACTTTTTTGCTACACATTTTCTGCTGCCCAAACACACAAATCTGTGGGTCTAGCTGCTAGGAGTATTTACTGTATGTTGTGATTATTTACACCGTGTCAGAGAACACATGCTTCCATACCTGCCAGGTGAAGTTCCAGTGAGTGTAAACTTGGTGCCTTAAAGCTTGACATTGTAACTTCTTATTTTTGTTGAGCGTAATTTCGAAAAGTTGCAAACTTCGTACGCATGTAATCAGCAATTACCAGAACAGGAGGCTGAGGATATGGGTCAAGTGCTAAGGTTATACCACAAGAGCATTTGATTATCAAGAATGCTACAATGGTTGTGTGTGTGTGTATATATAGCTATGCTCAGGTGTCTAAAGATGAATCATCTTATGTCTTCCAATGAGTCAACAAATTGCAGTGCCGATGGATTGCTGAGTAATAAGAAAAAAGGAATGTTGAGTATTCTAGTAGGAAGTCTGTGGTTGCGTTTGTTGTACATTATCTTGGGTGTGAGCCTAAGTGAAACCTGAAAAGGTGTGTCCAGGTTCTAGGTTCAGTGTGTGATTAGGAAGACATCTACAATGTGCAGTGGTAAGGGTGCTCGAGGACCAAGGTTGGGAAACACTAAGAGAGTAAAAGTAGCTGATCTTTAAGGTGTATGCTGTGTTAAATAATTGACAGTACTTACAGGGGGCTCCCAAACCTTAGGCCACAGTTCCCAAGACTACCAAGAGAAGCTTACTATCAGGGCTCTCCGCAACATACCTGTGAGAAGACCTCAAGGGCCCTCAGCACTTGCAAGTGCAAGCTGGCCACTAGGGCCTGTGTGCTTACAATACAAGTGGAATATGTTGGCCCCGTGGTGAATACACTGACAAGGGCCCCTCAGAATGTACAGTCTGATCTGAACGTCAGGCCCAGTGTACAGTGCAAGTTTAACGGCAAGCCACCTCACTTCCATAGACATACGCCCAGGGACCTCTTGGGATAGTCATTCTGTACAGCCAGAAATGGTATCTTAGAATTGATTGACTTTAGAGACCTAGAAAGAAGTGTAACATGATATAATTTCTGTTAATAACATAACACATTTGTCAACTCCAGACCAATATCCCCAAATGTTTTTGATGTCTCCCTATTTAACACACCAACAAGCTATTGAGTTAAATCAGGTGTTTTTACTAGTGAAACATTTAAAATGTTCTATGAAGTGGTGTCCCTAGGATTGGATTTGACAAACACTGGACTAGAGTGTGGGTTGATGGATAAGTTCGCAAAAAAAGACACCTTTGTACTTGTAAAGGAACCTATAGCTTGGGAGAGCTGGTTGTCTAGGACAACATCAAAGTCTTTTTTTGTTTATTTTGTACCTAGAGAGACAACACAGAACATCACCTGAGATGAAAACCGTAACTGTGGAAAGGCTCTTGTCTGGAACGAAGAGTAATCTAGTCTTGAATTCAACGTTATCATCAGTGAGGTTTATTAGTCATATTCAAGCCAAATTATAGGACCAAAATGGGGTTGAGAGATGAACTGTCAAATGTGGTCAGAGAAACAGTGATTAGAGAAGCCACACATCTGAATGCTGGTACAGAGTGTTTAAGGGACTAATTACTGAACCTTGTGGGGCACCAATGGTTTGGGAGTGTGAATAACAGAGTGAGCTTTTCAAGGCAACTTGGGAAGCCCTGTTACACCAAGAAAATACTATCCTAAAGGTGCTAAATCAGCTTTGAGATCAACAAGTTGTAGATAACAGTGTAAATTACTGCAGACAGATCCAGAAAGATCAATACAAAGTTAATCAAGAACATTCAAGGCAAGTGTAAGGGCTTTAGTTATGGCAAGTAGAGTTGTTTCGGTACTTACACATAAGTCTAAGGTTTTCAACCTTTAAGCCCTTTGTAACCAGTAGCTTTGTGATCAACATTCTCTCTAGTTATCAATCTTTGCTATAGTCAAAACCAATTAGTGCATTTCTCTCTGGAAGTATCAGTACCGTCTTAATCCTCATCCATCTTTAATATTGTCAGTGAAACGCGCACATACAGACATGGGTTAATGAGCATAAGGCAGGTGTGTGTGAGGTTCTTTATCTAGTCTTAATGAATGCCGAGGGTAGCAGATCTCTGTAGTTGCTCATACATCAATTCTTGTCTGTCATCGTTATGGACATGCATGTGTGTGAGTGTGTTCGTTTGTGCCCAACAAAGCACTTTGACACATCATCCATCACCCAGTCTTTTATCCCTGCTGTTTCTCCCATTGAATTTACATGAGCCGGTCATGTCGACAAGGGCTGGGTCAATTTGCATTGGCTGTACTGTTTAATGAACAAGCTTATTAGAGAGCCAGTGGGGAGCAGAAGACTGTGGGACTGTTTTTGCTGACTCGATCCACAGCTAAAGCCTCTGGGAAAAACAGCACAGCAGGATTTCATCTTTGGGAGAGAGGAGATCTTCACATAACAAGCCTTGGGTGCTTTTAAAGATTTGGCCATTCTTTCTCAGACAGCTAGAGATCTGATGATTTTAGTACTAAATTTGTGTTTGTATATGTGACTATACACAAAGGTGGGAGGTTGGTAAACTTCAGACCTACAGTAAATCCCGCTAGATCAGGGATTAAAACACTGTGGTAGTTTGAGGTGTAGGTTGTGTGAATGGATGTGCAATGGTGTTAAATGGAATATTTTAAGCATGCCGGTTGACTAATTAATTCCTTGTAGGTCAAACTAAAAACTTGTCGAGCAATAATATAGTTTAGTGAGAGATTGAAATACCTCCAACCCAAGTAAAAAAAAAAAATGTGCTGGAAGAATAATCTATTTGAAAGGGGAATCATACCAGATATATTTGCTGTAGATACTTTTTGTGCTGAAAATAAATAGAATAACAAGAAGAAGGTTTTGTACTTTTATTGTATGTTGTGTTTGGGGCTTAACAGTTCTACAGTAATTTCTTCTTAATTGTAAAAGATCAGTTTTGCAAAATATCTCATTTTTGCATTCTACTGAACACAAAAGTCATACAGGTTTGGAATGACATGAGGGTGATAAAAGGATGACCGAATTGTAATTTTTGGCTGATGGAATATTTTAAGTACAGTGGCTGAGAGACCTCAACATGCTGCAACTGAGGGTAACACAAACAGAAAAGACACCATTAAAAAACATCTTCATCACTTTGACAACATGAACATCACAATGCAACCAAATACAAAAAGTTGCTGCAAATACTCACAATATACATATGATTAGGATATTACAATTAAAAAAAATCTCACCTTTGAGGTCATCGACAGGCAGGTTTGTCACTTGTTGGCGTCCCCTGGAAATATTTCCGTTGTGGAAATATTATTTTCAGTGCTTTTTATTGGTTGTGTTGTAAGTATTTGCAGGTGTGAGGTTGATAAGCCACAAAGGTGCTTTTCGTTGTTGGGTTACATGTGTTCTGTATTTGGTTACGTTGTGAGTACAGTATATGCAGCACATTTCTGCATTTGGTTGCATTGTGAGTATTTGTGGTGTGTTTCTGTGTTTGGTTGTGAGTGTTTGCAGGCGTTTCTATGTTTGGTTGAGTTGTGAGTGTTTGCAGGCGTTTCTGTGTTTGGTTGAGTTGTGAGTGTTTGCAGGCGTTTCTGTGTTTGGTTGCGTTGTGAGTGTTTGCAGGCGTTTCTGTGTTTGGCTGCGTTGTGAGTGTTTGCAGGCGTTTCTATGTTTGGTTGAGTTGTGAGTGTTTGCAGGCGTTTCTGTGTTTGGTTGAGTTGTGAGTGTTTGCAGGCGTTTCTATGTTTGGTTGAGTTGTGAGTGTTTGCAGGCGTTTCTGTGTTTGGTTGAGTTGTGAGTGTTTGCAGGCGTTTCTGTGTTTGGTTGCGTTGTAAGTGCAGGCGTTTCTGTGTTTGGTTGCGTTGTAAGTGCAGGCGTTTCTGTGTTTGGTTGCGTTGTGAGTGTTTGCAGGCGTTTCTGTGTTTGGTTGCGTTGTGAGTGTTTGCAGGCGTTTCTGTGTTTGGTTGCGTTGTGAGTGTTTGCAGGCGTTTCTGTGTTTGGTTGCGTTGTGAGTGTTTGCAGGCGTTTCTGTGTTTGGTTGCGTTGTGAGTGTTTGCAGGCGTTTCTGTGTTTGGTTGCGTTGTGAGTGTTTGCAGGCGTTTCTGTGTTTGGTTGCGTTGTGAGTGTTTGCAGGCGTTTCTGTGTTTGGTTGCGTTGTGAGTGTTTGCAGGCGTTTCTGTGTTTGGTTGCGTTGTGAGTGTTTGCAGGCGTTTCTGTGTTTGGTTGCGTTGTGAGTGTTTGCAGGCGTTTCTGTGTTTGGTTGCGTTGTGAGTGTTTGCAGGCGTTTCTGTGTTTGGTTGCGTTGTGAGTGTTTGCAGGCGTTTCTGTGTTTGGTTGAGTTGTGAGTGTTTGCAGGCGTTTCTGTGTTTGGTTGAGTTGTGAGTGTTTGCAGGCGTTTCTGTGTTTGGTTGCGTTGTGAGTGTTTGCAGGCGTTTCTGTGTTTGGTTGCGTTGTGAGTGTTTGCAGGGCGTTTCTGTGTTTGGTTGCGTTGTGAGTGTTTGCAGTGCGTTTTTTCGGTGTTTGGTTGCGTTGTGAGTGTTTGCAGTGCGTTTTGTCGGTGTTTGGTTGCGGTGTGAGTGTTTGCAGTGCGTTTCTGTGTTTGGTTGCGTTGTGAGTGTTTGCAGAGCGTTTTTTCGGTGTTTGGTTGCGGTGTGAGTGTTTGCAGTGCGTTTCTGTGTTTGGTTGCGGTGTGAGTGTTTGCAGTGCGTTTCTGTGTTTGGTTGCGGTGTGAGTGTTTGCAGTGCGTTTCTGTGTTTGGTTGCGGTGTGAGTGTTTGCAGTGCGTTTCTGTGTTTGTTTCTGTGAGTGTTTCTGTGAGTGTTTGCAGTGCGTTTCTGTGTTTGGTTGCGTTGTGTGAGTTTGTGTGCGTTGTGTGAGTTTGGTTGCGCTCTGTGAGCGTTTCTGTGAGTGTTTGCAGTGCGTTTCTGTGTTTGGTTGCGTTGTGTGAGTGTTTGCAGTGCGTTTCTGTGTTTAATTGCGGTGTGAGTGTTTGCAGTGCGTTTTTTCGGTGTTTGGTTGCGTTGTGAGTGTTTGCAGTGCGTTTCTGTGTTTGGTTGCGGTGTGAGTGTTTGCAGTGCGTTTCTGTGTTTGGTTGCGGTGTGAGTGTTTGCAGTGCGTTTCTGTGTTTGGTTGCGGTGTGAGTGTTTGCAGTGCGGTTTTTCGGTGTTTGGTTGCGTTGTGAGTGTTTGCAGTGCGTTTTTTCGGTGTTTGGTTGCGTTGTGAGTGTTTGCAGTGCGTTTCTGTGTTTGGTTGCGGTGTGAGTGTTTGCAGTGTGTTTCTGTGTTTGGTTGCGGTGTGAGTGTTTGCAGTGCGTTTCTGTGTTTGGTTGCGGTGTGAGTGTTTGCAGTGTGTTTCTGTGTTTGGTTGCGGTGTGAGTGTTTGCAGTGCGTTTCTGTGTTTGGTTGCGGTGTGAGTGTTTGCAGTGCGTTTCTGTGTTTGGTTGAGTTGTGAGTGTTTGCAGTGCGTTTCTGTGTTTGGTTGCGGTGTGAGTGTTTGCATTGCGTTTCTGTGTTTGGTTGCGGTGTGAGTGTTTGCAGTGCGGTTTTTCGGTGTTTGGTTGCATTGTGAGTGTTTGCAGTGCGGTTTTTCGGTGTTTGGTTGCGTTGTGAGTGTTTGCAGTGCGGTTTTTCGGTGTTTGGTTGCGTTGTGAGTGTTTGCAGTGCGTTTCTGTGTTTGGGTCCATTGAGTATTTTCAGCAAATATGTTGTCAAACTGGTGATGGTTTATTAATTTGCTAATATTTTTTGCTATTTGCATGTGTTTTCTTCAGTTGCTTTAAGCTTTGTGCTGTAGCTTCTTTCTGTATTTGGGTGCGTTCTGAGTATTTGCAGTATAAGTGTTGTCAAACTGATGATGTTTTCTTAATTTGCATGTATTTTCTTCAGTTGCTTCAGTTATTTTCTCTCTCGGCCACCTTACTTGACGCATCCTAGGGTAAATAAATGTTATCTTTCTCCCACTCCTTGAAATTACTGCTAATAAATCACTCTCTGCTCATTTATGTTGGGTGGGATGTCTCTCCCAGAATGGCCGTGTGTGCCGTAAAATACCTGTGGCTTTTCTCATTTTCACAGTGACCAGACACTCTGTTATCTCTAACTGACACTATCCAGGAGGAAAAGTGTGAGCAGCAGAGAAGAGAGGAAAGGGGGTGGGGTACATTTGTGAGTTCAGAAGCTGAATGATTGAGAATGTTTGTCAGGAGAAGGAGAATAAGGGAGATAAAGAGAAGAGGTCTGTTTGTAGCACGCAAATGAGTGGACCTGAGACAGCTGTGTTTCAAGAGCACATGATATGATGATTTGATTGATAAGGCCCTAACAGGATTCGAGAGCGACTGAAATGGCGGTTCCCTTTATGGCAGGGAGAATACAACGTCTCAGTTAGAATGCTGCACTTGATTATTATCCCATATATATGAAGATTATAGCTAAACTGTTTACGAAGCCTCATTGCATGATCTATTCTACAGATACAGATAGAGGTTATTAATTCATTTAACCATATACATGTTTTTTTTTTATTTTGTAGTTCTCTACGAAACCTTTAAGGCTACATTCAGATCGCCAGTCCAAATCCACTAATTGTGCAAATCTGATTGAAATCCAGTCAATTTAGCTAATTGTAGCTAACGGTAAGAAATACATGAAATGCAATAGTTAAAAATCAATGTGTCGTTTATAATCAACTTTCTCACACCACATAAACATCAGACATGAAATGTTGTGTTGTTGTAAAAAAAGGCATATGTTGTTTTTGGCGTGTGTCTATGAAACGTCATTGTCATAGATACCAATGTAGATATTCCGGAACATGAAAGAGTGTCATGGGACACACAAACTGGATCATGGATGTGGACAGTCAATCATTTTAGATCAGATTCCAGTCGGATACACAAATAATCAAATTTGGGCTGACTGTGTGAACAGCCTAAGAAGGCCATACACGGTGCCTTGTTTTTTTGTTTGTTTTTTGATTCGCTTGATTTTGACCAAAAGTCAATATGGCGATTTTATTTGATGAAGCGATCGGCATGCTATAAAAATATACATACACTGTATATGTTTGCTAACAACAAAAGGCATATGTGCACCAACTAACAGCAGAGATTGTAACGGCTACTTTGTTTATGTTGGGAATATACCTTTAAGACGGCGTATGCTGTTGTGTGCGCGCTGTTCTGGTGTGAGCGCGCGCGGGGAGGAGAGTGTTTTTGAGTGAGGAGAGAGATGGCCGCTCTACCGCTGACTGTTATATAGCATAATCTACTGTTTCTATTTTCCTTCTATTTGTGATGTTTGTCAGAGTGTTTTCTTTTTCCTGGTTTGTACTTGCTCTTTACATGTTTGAGACGAGTGTGCTGGTACGAAACCCATCTATAAAGCTTGTGTGACCAGTTTAATTGCCTCAAGTTTTCTTTCGTTTCCATTTAACATCTTACAGTCGTCAACCACTCTGACAGGCGTTACAAGATTTACCAGTATACAATAAAAACCACCTTCGATTCTCGATACAAACCTTTAATTATGTTCTCCAACATTGTTTATGCTGTGAGCGAAATTGTGTTTGCAGTCGCAACACACATAAACACATTCGCTCATAACAGTCATTTCGCTCTGACACAGTTCTGATAGTATTGCACACGCGGTTACTATGGTTTCTTTACAAAGTCTAAAATGCTTTGTTGCTTTTTTGCTTTTAACGGTCTGCTTGAAAACAAATGCTTCTATTGTGATGCATGTGCAATGCGAACTCAGCGCATGCGCAGTGAACTCGGTGCGATCATTAGTCATGGGGAGCGAGATAACCGATGTATAGTGGCGACTTTGTCCCTCTTTTGTGCTCGATACTAGGCTTCAACGACATAAAAGAATCGACATAACCCATAAGAAAATGCTAAGACAAATAGGGAGTTTGGCGGTTCCACTTCAAAAACGTAGACATAATATGGTTGGTGAGTTAACCGAGGTCGAGATAAGTTGATTCCACTGTACTTTATTTTGTATTTTTGTACTGTATTTTGTTTTGATAATTTATTATTTTGTATTTATTATTTTTAAGTTCACTACAAAAACTGAGGCCATACATTTCTTTTTTACTTATATTAAAACAATTTTTTTTTCTTGTTACATTGTGCGCAAATTATAGTGCTATATTTATTTTATTTGTAAGTGTACTACAAAAACTCTTAAGAGGCCATACACTTTGTTTTGTTTTACTTATTGTATTTTAAAATTTTATAAAGTTTGTTTTACAATTGTTACATTGTGCCTTAATTATAATGTTATTTAAGATTAAGCAGATTAATCTGTTTAATTAATCTACAGGACATATTATGTTCTGTTACTCTGCATGTTTGGATGCGTAAAGGCTCCATTAAGTCATAATGAAGTTGTGGCTGATGGCAGAGGATGCTGCTGCCAGCTCTCCTAACTGCCCTAAGTTCATTATTAATTGTTTTGCTCGGTTCAACAGAGAGGCAAGGGGTGAGGCACAGTTTATCACGATAAAGCAAGCTTTTGTTTGTTTCTAGTAGAGACACTGGCAGTGAGTGATAGCTGGAGGTGTGAGAGAGAGATACACAAAGGAAGGAAGCTGTAAAACACTCACAGTTTAGAGTTAACTTAACATGTGAATTTCACTTTCAAATGTGTTGGATGTAGTCCAAAAAGGCAGTCCGATTGATTCAATCATATTACATAATCGTTTTTTGAGACTAGAGGTCAGTGCATCTCAAGAAGTTAATGTAGATGATTTTACATTAAGCAAATGTTGGGTTTCCTTACACAGTTTGACAGTAAATCTAAAGGAAACATTCACTATTCTCCCCTCCAAACCTTTACTCTGAGAAACACACACACACACACACACACACACACACACACTCAAATGTTTCTTTTCATTTCTTTTGTCAAGCCTACATTTCTGAAACATTTTGTGCTTTTATTGCCAATTTTGAAACTTTGTTTTCCAGTCACTTAAATCGCTTCTGTTTCACTTTGGATAAAATTAGGGAAATCTACTAAATTAATAACTTTAAAATGTCATTTTCTTGTCATAGTCGAGATCTGTATGGTGTTTGTTTTAGGCTGGATTTGGATCAGCTCCAAACCACTGAATGTAAGGTGCTAAATTATTACAGGCAACGCATGCAAATTAATGTGAACTCCACCTTTAAATGTATTTGAATTTCAACGTAACCTGTTTTGCTCACACACGCGCACACACTCCTTAGTTTTTGAATCAGAGCTTGTTACGAATCAAAGCATGTGGTTGTACTTGCTTTGAGGGGACATAAAAATAGAGTGAGCGATTTGAATCCAAACTTAAATTCGAGGCTGCATCTCAGACCAGGACTGGTTTTCGGGCGTAACGCCAACCTCTACTTTTCCTATGAATATTCATTCAAATTTGCACAGAAACTACAACTGAATCTGTTTGTGTCTGAACCGTTCTCTCCCTGCAGGTATGAGCCATGAGCCAAAGTCCCCAGCATTAGGAATGATTTCCGCAGCCCCATGCACCATGGCGACTGTAAGCCCCCTCACTCCGTCCCCCATTAGCGGAGCAATGGTCACCAACGGAAGCCCTGCGTCCCAGTCTGGACACTCCGGATTCGCTGCTGCCCTCCGCAAGTTAGCCAAACAGGCCGAAGAGCCAAGAGGTTAGTGTGCCCTTTCCTCTCCTCTTTACCCATCGATCCTTACGCTCTTCTCTTTATCATCTTACCCAGGATGCCCTGCTGAAAAGGCAATATGCTGTAGTCAGCAGTCCTTTACTAGGCTGGTTCTACCCAGTTGGCTTTTTAAAATCTTAAGTAGTTTTGTATTATTTAGAGATGATTATTGGCAGATATACTGTACATGTGTACATAATGCATAAATTTTATATATATATATACGGTATATTTTATATACGGTATATATATATATATATATATACAGTATATATTAGTTTTCATTTTTTTTGTCACGTTTTTTGTTTTTGTTTGTCTGATTTGTTTTGGGACTGCATTTTTCATTGATTTTTCTTGTCTTTTTGTTTTGTTTTTGTCCTTTTGTTTGTCTGATTTGTTTTGACATTTTTTTTTGTTTTTTTCTGTTTTGTTTGTTTGATTTGCTTTGTAATTGTTTTTATACGTTTTTCTTTTGTCTGATTTGTTTAGCGTTTTTATTTCCCCCCCCCCCCCCCCCCCCCCCCCGTTTTGTTTGTCTGAGTTGTTTTGTAATTGTCTTCATAGGTTTTGTTTTATATTTTGTTTAGTAGTTTTGCATTTTCATTTGTGTTTTTCTTTTTTCGATTTTTTTTATTTTATTTGTTTTGTAATTATTTGTTTTTTTCCTTTGTTTTTATAATTTTGTGTTTTCATTTTGTTTTCTTTTGTTTCTGTTTTGTTGTGCTATGCTTATTTTGCTTTTCACTTTGGTTCTTTTGGGAGGTTTTTTTCTTATAAAAAACAAAACAACAGTAACATTAGCCATCACTTACATGGTCACTGATATATCATGTATTGTTGCGCAAGTACTATTAGTGTAGTTGCAGTAAGTCTTTTAATGCAGAATGTAAACAAGCACTCCGCCATATGTATGCATGTAATATGGACAGCCATTCTTTGCTCGGCGTGTGTATGAGTGTGGGTGGTGCTTTCTGTCAACAAATTGTGAATAGATTTGAATAATATTTGCATATGGGTTTGCAGCATTTCAGATGGCTGGCACAGCATTTAGCTGCCCATCTGTCTGTGTAATTGTTGTAGTCAACGCCAAAAAACCTGAACACACACACTCACACAAAAACTATGATAATGCTCTTTACATACAATTTCAAGCTCTCAGACAATCATTTCTACTGTTGTCTTGGTGTGGCTTGTAAGATCTTCAAAATGGTTGTCTGTCAGTTTTGTTCACTTACATTAAACAACATGGGTTGGACCTGAAACAAGCTATTCAATTGCATTATGTGGTGAAGAAAAACAAGCAGTTTAACAAGCATATTGAATGATCTAAAGCGTTCTCAAGGATACATGGTTTGGCCATGTGTTTATCGACATGATCCATTGTGAGTGATCATTACATTCTTCTCTTTAAAGCTTTGAGACAGATAGAAAGGGATTATATTGATTGGTTAAGAGCTTGTATGCCAGTAATTTCTATAGACCTTCTCTAAGTGTCTTTTTACTGCTGTCTCTGAGAGTTTATCACACTGTGCATACTGCTTTGCCATTGCTCGTCACTTTATGCGTTCATACACTCTTTGACTAGGGTAATTCAATGACAGTCAATGCTCTGTCTCAGATTGCTAAGCCTGTTTGGAAAAGCTGTCTTTTGTTTAAGGCTTTGGTGGCTTTGGGGCTTTTGGTCTGTGTGTGTGTGTGCGTGTACGCGCATGCGTGCGTGCGCCTGTGTGTGTGTGTGTGTGTGTGTGTGCATGCGTGCGTGTGCACATTTGTGTGCACACATGCTTTTGTGAATGTCGTTGTTGATGCTTATAGTAGTGCATAACTGACATCCTCCCCTCCCCCTCCCACCCAAATACACACATGTATGCGTAACTTACTTTCTCTCACTTTCTTTGTTCCCTCAAGAGTTTGACTGATAGCATGACTGTAAAAAAATATTAATATTGACAGAGCGTTTGAAGCTCACGATCAAATAGTAAATATATAAATGAATAAAGTAAACCATGATTTTTACTTTTTCTTATCATATTAGCATCTAAGTTGTTGTGGGTGCTTATTGTCTAGTTGTAAAAGTGATCAGTTTATTTAACTTTAAAAAATGAGGAAGCCCATTACCTTAAAATTAAGTAAATAAACTTAAAAACTTAATTTTTTCAATTAGCCATGCAGTTCTCACTTTTTTAAGTTAAGTCAATTGATAATTTGTTACAGTCCCTTGTGAAAAAGTAAGCTTTAGTACAACTTAAAAAAGAGCACTTACTATAGAAATAATTTACTCTGCAAGAATATACTTAAGTGCAAAATATGACAATATAATCAAATACATATTTATTTATTTATTTATATATATATATATATATATATATATATTAATATATAATATACGTATTATAGTTT